>CM031237.1:258047308-258563408 GCA_018340775.1 Taxus wallichiana var. yunnanensis
AAATTTATTAATTCATTGTTATGAAGATTACCTTGATGGAAAAATTCTTTCCGACTCCCCACGAATGCATTGGAGGCCAGATCAATCGTGGTTATGTAATCATGGATGTCTTTGCCCGTTTGCAAATCGCGATTGTCAAGCACATTCATGAAGACAACAACGAGAACATAAACTTATTTTGGGAAAAAAATTTGAATAACCTGCATGATGGCCTTTCCTTCGATTGCAATGTCCGCACTCCACCAACACCACAGGTGGTGAAATGAAGCCATCACTGTTGCAGTTTCCAAAAGGTTGCAGAGTGGCAAGGAAATAGCCTAGCCCATCAGCAATAGTCATTTTCCATTCTTCAGACTGGTTTTGGGTATAGTAGAGTTGTGTTCCTTGCAAAACAGGTCATCATTGACCACTAAGAAAAAGCATTGAAAAAGGATTATTGATGTTAGAGCAATGAAATGTAGATTGTATTTTAACTCTTCCCATAGTGGCTTTAACCTTGAATAACATAGTCGAATAACATGCTTTCCACACTCAATCAATGAAGTGTGATAAGCTTAATGTTTTGAAGCTCAACTTGTCAATCTACGATGGTGGTTGGTCGAGGATGGCACACAAAGATAAATTAATGGTCAAGTTAAAATAAAAAATCATCTCGGCAATTATCTTGCACTTTCTTTACTACTTAACAATTACTACTCAAATTATACAAAACTATCCGTAGACTTTTAGTTACAATTCTATTGTATTTTAGGAGTATTGAAAGCTGGGAAGAGGAATTAGAGTTCGTGTCTCTATCTCTTGGGAGAAATGCAGAATGCAATTTAAGTTGGGCTTGAACAGAAAATAGTTTCGAGAATCATTTAGGCCCACTGGTTTTGAGAAATATATCTTGAAATTGTCGTATTGTGGATAGTAATGGTTGCAGGATATGCGCAAAATGGATTTGTTTAAAATGTCTTATATTATTTAAGAAACATTCATCACCAGTTCAAGCCTAGGCTTAAAACTTAAAATAAATTGCTACCATGATTCAAACTGATGGTAGAGAGCTAGGATAAACAATCGCATGAATAAGCAAACCACATACTATCCATCAGTAATAATTTACTCAGCGGATGAGACAATTCAGCCAGCAAGGATGTAACTAAAGGTATCTGGGCATTTACCATATGCATATAATTTTACGTATTGAATTTAACAAAGTTGGCAATTTTGAATTGAGAGGCCACTTCACTCGCACTACATTGCAGAACAAAGTTAGAGATCGGGATAAGATTAAAAGCAAGTAGAGGCTCTCTGAGAAGAGGGGTAGCCACTTAGATGATTGAGTGCAGGCCAAATCTATCCATTTAAAATTCTTTGAAGCAAACACGGGATCATCTCGAAGATGTGAACTTAAGAGACTGCTAAAAGTTCAAATTAAATTAAAACCCAACATTCAATCTGTTTTTTGCCGAGACCATGGTAGACACACTAAATAAAATCAAAACGTGCAGAGAATTGAAAACCAATTTCTTTGGGATACCAAGCCAGAACAAAGCAAGTAGAGGCTGTAAGAGAAAGAAGGGTAGCCACTTAGATGATTGAGTGTAAACCAAATCTATCAAAATTCCTAAATTCTTGAAGCAAACAGCTGTAGGATCATCTCAAACATGTGAACTTAAGAATTGCTAAAGTTCAAATTAAATTAAAACCCAACATTCCAATCTTTTTTTGCAGGACCATGGTAGACACGGTAAATAAAATCAAAGCGTGTAGAATTGAAAACCAAATTCTTTTGGGATCACTGAGCCAAACAATTACATTTTACTTATTACTGGGGTTTGATATACAGCTTGAACAATGAACCTTATAGGCCAGAAATGTATATGTGGAATTTCTGAACCAACAAATACATAAATGCATAATGAATTGGTTCATGCGGAAAATTATCATTAAGAGTCAATTTAGAGGGCTCTGCTCATAGATGATCACCATAATGAATAGATTCCAAATGAAAAATTATGTTGTCGGTCAATTTGGAGTCTCAAGCTCACAAATTATCTACATATAACTATGATCTAAGAAGTAGTAATAGTAGAATGATTGTTATCAAGCGTGTGACGCATATAAATGTGTGCGGCGACTCGTATCCTGAAATACCACACACCGAATGTGTAGCCACATGGCATTCTTCACATTCAATCATTTTTCTTTTGTAAATGCTTCCGGACCACGATACACGGAAGACAGGTCTGCTTGAACAATGGCATTGTTTTTCCTTCCCAGAAGGAATTTCAAGCCCATTGAATCTTTAATACCCTAAAATTCGACAAGTTTTGCGAAGTTACGACGAAATTATGTGTCGAGTTTCTGTCATTATTGATGTAATGTACCAGGAAAAAAGTCATTTTTTTATCTCTCTGACCTAGTAAGCTGACAAGTTTTGGGTGATTTTTCGTTGGTGTGTTGCCACTCAAGTACTCACGAGTTTTTTTGAGTTTTTTTAACAGATATTTTGGGGATATAAATAAGGCAACTCAAGGTTCAATAATTTGTAATGTAGTCTATTCAAATAAAATGCCCTGACAAAGTCCTTACTTATAATGAAACTTAACGAAGCCAATTAAGTAGGATTTGGATGCCAAAAAGAGGTGTCAATAAGACTTTTCGATTGTCTTACTTGAGTGAAAGGAGTAGAAGCGGAAAATTTGCCTCGGTGCGTTAAAGGAGATAGTCGTCGGCATTTTTGTCGAACGGTTGTGCGAGCTATTGATGTCTCTGGTTTTTTGCAATGTTGCACTTTTCACCGTACATGGTCCGGTCTCAAACGTTGTTGTTTTTCTAAAAACCTAACCTATAGGCCAAAAACACTGCTTTCGTATTGGGTAGTCGATGTTTTCTACAGCCGGAAGGCTCAAAAGCCTTCAGACAAGAACTGCACCATTGACTGTTGGAAGAGAACCTACAATGCCATATTATTGTTTATTTGAAATTATTTCTGTATTTGTGTGGAAAATATTAAGTTATAAATTTTTCCTATTTGTATTTGTTGAACACTGATGACACATTTTAGTGAGCTTCCTCTTTTGGTATTGAAAAATGTTTGCTGAACTTCTTAAGGGCCAAATTCAAATTAAAATAGTTCTACAATCTGCTCATACCTTTCTACATAAGTATATTAAATCATTTTCAGTTGCATGGGCCAAGTTTTATCAGATTTTCTTGCTTTAATGGTTATTGTGATATTTTCTAGTGCAGAGCTCAAATTTTTCTATGTTCACAACTTTACCCAAATGGTTTTGAACTGTATCATATCCATATCCCTCGGTAAGGGTTCCCAAATGCTAATCCAAACCCTATTCCAGTTTGGGAAGACCCCAAATCTTATGCTGGCAATAAAAAGCATACAATCTAATGCATGAAGGCAATGAGTTCAATTCTGATTTTGACTTTAAGTTGGGGAGGCTTGAGGATGTACTTAGTTCGAGTAATTCCTAAGAGTAGGGAATATGGAGCATGCACTCACGATGGATTCGTAGAATGAAGAAGTTGAATATCGCCTGAGACTCCATGTTATGCCATTGCCCTTCCATGCACCCTAACGTCCCTACGAATAATGGTCTAAACCAAAGTTAATCCGCATGGATGCCGATCCCTTCAGTGCAGATTAGACATTGAAATGGTGCAGGCAGCTCGGGAGGAGGAGAGAAAGTTCATGTCTTGTTTGTTTCACGTTTACGTAGTGTGTGCTACGGAATTACTTATAAGCTTGTATAACTGTTGGCTAATGTAGTTATCGAGAGTATTGTAGTAATTTGTTTTCTCATTAAATAGGGTGTATTACACATCAAAGAGGTGTGGGTTAATTTTGTAATGTGTAAATGGTTGTTTGAAACTGTAATTTTGAACTTAATGCATAGTTTGTAGGAGTGAAATTTATATTGATATGAATACAACAACTATAGATATAAATATTAGATCATAGCATTAGAGATTTATTTGTAATAAACCAACACTAAATTTAAGCATTGGAATCTTAATTATGCTTTTTAACTGGATGATTCTCATGTTTATGCATAGAGAATTTGATGGGTCAATACCTTGTGTTTTGTGTTGGTTTCTTATCATTATGATTGAAGCATCTTCACACTTTCTAAGGACAAATTTATGGCCTTTTTTACACTTGTTTCATGTTATACCTTTGGCATCTTCAATTTCCATAATCTTTAGCTAAGGTCCATGGTAGGTTGCAAGCAATTATTTTAAGTAATAAAATTTAGGGCTATTTTAAAGCTTATAATAAACCTTAAATAGGCCTATGCTAAAATAATATTCAAGCTTTCCATGTAACTCTAATGCTCAGCCTATTTAAACATGTGTAATATAAGATGGATCTTGGTCAATATAAAAAAGTAATAATGTAGTCAACAATTCCTAATGTAGATTATTCATTTTTAGAGTTCTTAAGCATAGCCACATAAGAAACTTGTATATATATATGTATGTATGTATGATATTGTTGTATGAATGATGAATGTTTGTAAATACTATAAGAGTTGGTGTGGACAAACTCAAAGCTGGCCTGTAGAATACATATATTAGCAAACTATAATATGTATTATTCAAACAAATGTAAACATACTATGGTAATTAATTGGAGATCCTAGATTCAAATCACAGGCAAATGTTCAAGGTCGGGTCAGCTGAAAGCCAGTTTCTAGAAAGGAAATTTACGGTTCTCAAGTCACAAATTTTGGTATTCCAACATCATTCTACTGATTAAATGCTTATATAATTTGTTTCTCCCTAAAGAAAATTGGAGCGCATCACCCCTCTCTCCCAGTCCTCTCTCTATATTTGTTTAGCTTATCTTATTAGCTCCCGAACATTGGAAAGAGAAATATTCCGGAGTTCCCAACCCCGTCCCAACTATCCCCATCATCGGGTCGGGGGGTTTGGAAGAGAAAGACAATCATTGCTCCTCCCTTTGGGGTTAGGCTCTTCACCCTCCGTATGGGGCTAGGAGATTTTATTTGCTGCACTAAATCTGCATCGTCTCTCCACCATACACCCTCTGTGGTGGGATGGTGCCTTTCCAGTATTATCCAGTTTTGGAAAAATACCATTTCCTAGGAATGAAATATTTATTTAGAATCTTTGATGGGAGTTGTGGTGTTGGTTATGATACAATTTGGGGAGTTTTCTTTTTTAGTGGAATTGATCTTTTGTGGGGTTTTTTTGTTCTTGATATCATGGAGAAGGTTTGTGCTTGTGTTTTGCATATGTGTAGTTGCCCTCGTCGGAGCCAATCGGTGGTGGTGGAAGGCGGGGAAAATGACAAGTTGATGGCTGGAAGCTGCAGACACATGTGAAGCAGCAGGCGCCATTAGGTGCAATTAAAGGTGGGGTTAGAGGGCCGTAAATTGGCTGTTGAAATGAATCCTATGCAAATTGGTGTGGGTTCAAGTGCAATGGGTCAGGTTAAAAGGATGTGGTAAAAAAGGTGAAAAGCATTACTAAGCATCTACATGCAAGGGGATTGAATTGACTATTACGGTTATAGGATCGTTGCATGAAGAAATTTGGACGTCAAATATTCTAGGAATAAAATGAAGAAGCTGTTTTCCTTCATTGAAACTTGTTTTTCCTGTAATTTCTGCTATGGTCTATTGTAAAAAAGGAAAACGAGGCAACTGTTTTCCTTTTTTGAAACTTGTTTTTTCTGTAATTTCTGCTATGGTCTATATTGTAATCCATGTCAAACCACCCACTAATAAATGAAATACTTGCTACACAAAAATAAACAATGCAAGGGCCCCTGCACACCCAAAAGATGGTTTGCACCTGCAGATTTGAAACAAAAATGGAGGAAAATGCTCCAACAGGAGTTTGAATTGATATTTCGTATATATGAATACATAAGATGGGGAATAACCCATATTTATTATTAAAGGTGGACATGAAACCCATACCAAAATATCCCCAACTGTGCAGGTCCCATTATACATAACTGGTCCTTTTTACATAGCACAATAGCTGGTTTATATTACATGAAAAAATTTACTAAGCAAATAGAACCTATAATTGTTTAGCGACTCAAGCATATATTTACATTTCGGGATGCCAATTTTGTAATTACTTAGAAAAACAAGGCAGGCTTATTTTAAGAAGAAACATTAATAGCTTTTTAAGAAAAATGTAGTTTCGTCATATTCAAGCAAGTTGCAATCCTTCATCTTGAAGAAAATGTAGAGAGTGATTAGCCAGTTTTCCAACTGCGACTGAAAGAATAAGACATGCATGAACCCAACATTTCAGTGGGTTGAGAGGTCATCCCACAGTGATTCTTTAAGAAACTTGGACTCGGTTGGATAATTCCAAACTTAATACAACTCGTAATGTGAAAAGAATTTTGTGTCACCGATTTAGCAAGTGAAGAATACAATGATTCTTTCTTCCGAAGCCTCAATTTTTGCAGAGAAAACCTGAAAATGTGAAGCTTATTGTAGTGTTGTAATTCTCAATTGTGGCTGTCAAAAGCCAGGAAAAAGAATAAATGAAGTAGACATGCTACATCGACAAAGATTGTTTAAAAAGCTCGGATTACTTACATTGGATAATTCTGAACTTCAATTGAATTTTTAGTGTAGATTAACATGTGAAGAATACAATGAATCTTTCTTCCAAGGCCTCAACTTTGCCAATGAAACCTTATAATGTGAAGCTTGATGTAATGTTGTTATTCTCTGGTGGGGTAACCCAAATAAGGAAGAAGAATATAGAAATGGTACACCAACACTAAGTGATGCCCCACGAGGAGATGCAAACAGCCACCCTCTGTGTCACCGGAATTGCTGCTCTCAACATGGTGTCTTCCTTGGCAACCACTGATTTCAATTGTTCACAAATATGGTCAAATGTTGCTCGGCTCATTCGAAAGGATCTGTTGGAAATCGGCATCGGGAATCGGGGATGATTACCTTTGCTCCCACCGGGCTGGATCAGTCCTTCACCGAGTCTTCTCCGCACACTATCTTTGGGTGGAGAATGCTGCTCCCCACGAAAGGCTGCAAACCTCGCCCTCTTCAGCCTACGCCTCTCAATCTCATCCAGTTCAGTGTAGTAGTCTTGCAGATGCTTATAGTAGTCCATCATAACTTTCATCCTCCTCTTGTAATTCATCTCAAAAATCTCCCTCTCCAATTTGTAAGTCCTATCCCACTCTTCTGCTCTTTTCTCTGGAACTCCTCCAACATGATAAGCACAAGCAACAACTTCGCAATGGAATTATAACTCCTCCTCCGCTTCACAGTAATAGGACCCATTTCAACTCTCTTTCCCAACACCAAATATTCAGTTGTACTTACGCCCTCCTGTCTCCTGAAATTCAAACTCTCTGAAAAGAGCTTCATCCCTAGATTTTATACCCTACACCCAAAACCTACTTTGCATATTCTCTATTCACACAAAACCACACCCCAAATCCCCTAAAACCCCTCCACCCCTGTTTTATCTTGATTTGACATACTTTTTCACAATTCAAATCGATGCCTCGGTTAAAACTACTCGCCACGGAGAATTCAGATGAAACCTAACTCAAAAAGAGAAATTTTAGACTTGTTCAAACATAATTCAGATCAATCAACCAAAGCCAAACATTTGTTGGGGTGCGTTCCCATTCAAGAATTAGGTCAAACAGTTGGTGCACATCCAGTCTTATTCTAAATGGAAAAGAATAGAAAAACATGTAATGTCAGGGAGCGAGAACAATGTGAATGTGAATGAGGATGGAACTTACAAGATAATTTGAACTAAATAAGGTGGGCGAAAAGCTTCTTTCCATTCGCAGAGAAGGGTAAAATATTCGCATGAAACCCGCAAGAACTCATACAAAAGCCTTCTACCGTAATATCATCTGATGTTGGCATTGTCATTGTCCAGCCAGAGACAGGGATTCTGATTTCACAGTGCTTTCAACCAAAATGGCGATGTCAGTCCTCTTTAATGACTTTCGGAGGGAATATGAATTGTATATCTTATCGTCGCAATGACCAGGTGGAAACAGAGGGATTTTCGCTACCATTTTGTACAGAGATGAAAATAACCACAGAAAATAGTTTAAACAATAGTCAAAAAAATTGTGCCAGTCTGTATGGCTTGTTGCCTCTGAAGGTTTTCTCAGCGCTCGCACAAACAAAACCATAGAAACCTGCACGGTGGCACCTGGATGACACGAAGCAATTGAAGTTACACGCTGGCATATGGATGACATGGTGGCGCATGGATGACAGAGCGGCTGAAGCTAGAGACCAGCAGTGGCGAGGCCGCGGGGCGACGGTGGCGCCTGGTGACAGGCACGTCGAAGCTGCTCAAACAGCAGGAGCGTAAATCGTCGGAGGTCTACTGCACTATAGCCACGCCTCCGGCGTAATTAATCCCACACACAGGCGGGAAAGGAGTAATGCCAAGTGAGGGGCGGGTACAAATAGACAAGAGAAGGTGAAGAGAAAGCATACCTTTCTCGGCCTTTTAGCTAAGATCAAGTGTAGTATCTGTTCTTATCAGTTTAATATCTGATACGTGGTTCAATGAACCACACGATATTAAATTTATTTCTTTAGGGAGGAAGGCTCAACACGGTAGCTTGCTATCGGAGTTTTCACGCGTCGCTTCTGTATTGCACTACCGCAGAAGCCTGGCGCACCCCACACCAACCAACTCATAACAGCAAACAGGATGAACTGGGAAATCAGAGTACCTGGTTTTACTATGTATGTCTCTCAGGGTAGATTATCTGCAGTTTCTGTACTACAATGCCTCACTTTTATTTCATAGATTGCTTTTTCTGGTAAATGAATCAAAGCAGTAGAGATATAACACTTATTTGGTTTTAAAATCTTTGCTGAGTGTTTCTTGTACTCGTGGCATAGAAATCCCGTTATGCAGCCCTTGAATTGTTTCTGGATGTCAACTACGCTTAGCTCTGCTAATTCCATGCTTTGGAGGCAATATATCAACTGGCCACATACTCACTTAAGTTTCGCGAGAACAGATTTGGCGAGCTCTACCAAGCACACGGATTCTCCGCTTAAACATAACCTAGTCAATTTCATAGGCTAGTGTGTCTCTTAAAACGGTCTTAAGTTCAACAATAAAATCCCCTCGGATGGGATTTTCTGCAATCATGCGAACTGTTTGTCAAAATGCCTGAAAGATATGCGGTCTCAATGGCTGCAATGATAGTCGGATGATATGCACCAAATGGGTTTGTTGAAGATGTGTTTGCTTAGTGATTGCAGAGCGTAGAAGAGTATGTGCTTACAGTTAAATATGCTACCAGCACAACTGTTGGATGCATCTCACACTATCAAAGTTTATTTCCAAGATTGTTTCAGGACACATTTCTGAGAGAGATGAAAATTGGTTCTATCATTTCAAAAAAGAACAACATTTTTGTTAAGGATTATTGGTAATATTTTTGTAGATACTTGGTCAGTTGGTGTTGATGTATGGCTTTCAATGTGCTCACCAGGGATCAAGTCTTGCTGGGTACAAGGCCTGGAGACACCCTACATGGAGAGTCAAACAGTTCAGTAAAGATTATTGGTAATGCTATGTGAAATAATCTGTAATTATAAGCTTGCACTATAACAAAATGCATCATGTCAACCCTCCTTTTGGGAAAATGAAGAGCCCACATTTTTTCTCTCTCATATTTCTTTCACAATGGAATATCATAATTGCAAGTAACAAAGTTATAAGGCATCTTCATCAATAGTTCACACTGTTTCACCATGACCAGTTCACATACCATATACCTACCCTGTGCCAAAATAGTATCTTTGAAACAGGGTACTAACATCCACTGCCCTGATGAATATTTGTGCAAAATGTGCAAGTATGTGAATAGTTCCACAAAATGTTTAAAACTAATGTGGTCTCATGGACTGCAATGATTGCAGAATATGCAAAAACAAATGGGTTTGTTGAAAAGACATTGGAAACTTTCAAAAAAAAATGCGCACTTGCAGAAGAGAAATAGGATAGAAAGGGGGTGCTATCACCATTGTGTTAGAAGTAGATTTAATAAGAAGCTACCACCATTGTGGTACAAGTATAGAAGGGGGTGCCCTCACACTTGCAGAAGAGAAATAGTATAAAAGGGAGGTGTTATCATCACTGTGCTATAACAAAGTTAAGGGAGGGATACTTCATATTATAAATACTATAATAATATATAGTTTGGATAAGAATGATTATGTTTGAGATAATAATTATTGTGAAGTTCAAACATAGTTTTTGAATTTCAAAAAGGTTTGTGAATATTGGTGTTAGTGAGGTTTGTGTAAAGTTTATAAAATATTTAAGCAAGGGAGATTAAATATTCTAAATACTATGATAATATATAGATTGGATAAAAATGATTATGTTTGATTGAGGGGAAGCTTCCAATTTGGATAATATTTTTATTTCTATCATTTATGTCTGTGCAAGAAGTGATATATGATTTGTTTTGTTTCATTTTTGGACTGTATGTTCAATGTTGAGGGTGATCTAAAATTCTTTAATGTTATAGAATGACCCTTATGTTTAAGGTTTGTATCTCTTTATCTTATGTCTATAACATATTGTGGTATCTTTGCAATATATCTACGTTTGTAAAATTTACCTTGTTATAGTTTTAAAGGGCATCCTCTTCTTAGTACAAATTTGAGAAAGTTGTTTACTTCAAGAATATCGATTCATCACATTTTCAATTGATATTTTGAGACAAATCACTTTCCAATAAAGTATATATTTTGAAAGTAACTGATATGTTCTAATAGTGGTAGTTATGTTCTCTTACTATAATATTATTTATAGTAACATTGATATTTTATTGACTATATGTTAGCATCTTAAATTTATCATTATTGTTAATAAGAATTTACTTACAATTCCTTATTTATTGAATTGAAAAAGTGAAGAGTATACAATTGTCTACAACACATTACATCATGACAATTCCATGAGACATTGCAAATAAAAGCTATAATACCATTTTCAATTTACAAAATATCTTAATATACATGGAAATATGAGTTATGAATGATTTCATTACGTGTATTGTTTTTTTACAAGTTACAAAATTGTCTTAATTGTTTGCAGACTAAATTTCCAAAACGTCAAAGAGGACCAAACTCCAAAATAGCCACCACCTCTAGTTCCACATCGAAGGTATAGATTGAAAATTTTGCTTTGATTTTTTTAATTGATATATTCTATCATAATAATAATTTTATGATTTAATACAACCATAAAATTCATAACAAACCTCCATATTTCAGCAACGTTTTCACAATTGTGTTGACAAGGAACAAGAAGAAGTTGAAGTGAATGTTGCATGGACCATTTAAATTGAGAAGCTAGCAAGAATAAAAAAATAATTTAATACTTTTTAAATAATTTTTCATTTGAAATTAGTTCCTAGGTTGTCAATTTTTTTGTGTGGGAGAAGGACATTGTGTGGACCGAGGAGTACAAGGTCCTCAAACTTTGGGTTGAGACTAGTTATTCATATTGTGTTGGAATATACTAATCTCATTTTCAAGATGGTAAAAATAAGTTGACTAAAAATCTCTTCATGTGCATCGGAGAAAGAACACATCCTCCCTATAATAGATAAAATAATAACTACACCAAATAGTGACAATTTAAAATTCAAAGCATAAATGGTGCATCAATTTATTTTGGATTCTACTTATTATTATACAAGACACATTATACTAGGCTTATTGAAATCCTGTTTTGAATGCTAATGCTTGATTAAATAAGAGATTCATGTTGTCATCCTATAAGTGCAAGGATATTTCACAAGGATTATGTAGATGAACATAAAATCATCATTTAAGAACTCGCATGACCAAAAAAATTGGGAGTTCTCTACAATTAAAACTCAAATAACTTATTTGTCTTATTCTTTTACCTTTCTTGCCTCTCTAAGACATAATTGTAGACCATTAATACCTCTATAAACTCAATTTTATAAATGAGACTATAATAATATAGATCGTAGAAGCTTCAAATATCAACTAATTCTTACACCACCAAACCTCTTAATAATCACACAAATTGTAAATGCTCCCCAAGAGGTTTCCAATCAACATGGTCTTGCACCATTCAAATCTGATTCATGAAAGATATGGCCTTATGAAGTTTACGCAAATTTTCATTCATTTTCAATCACATTTGACGATAAAGTTTAAGGTGACACCCCTTTAGGAGTTCTCCCACTCCTAGGTTATTATCCCTTTCTCCAATGTGATCTTGTGTTTATTCCTACCGAACTCTTTAAGATCCTAGAACACATTTGAATCCCTAGATTTATCATTTTCCAGACTCATACTTTTCTCCACAAAATTTAATTAACTATCCACGTCTATTATCACATGATTAGGCCACTTTTCATGTCCTTATACTCTTGAACTATACTCACGGGGGTTCATTAGCTAGGCAATATCCTAGCACGTGGGTTCATATTGAGGTAATTAAAATTAATAAAATTAAATTCAATATACCGGTAGACATGAGGGGGTGAAAGGGTTTAATTTATTAATGTTTTGAATCAGGTATTGGGGGTAGGTTAGAGAGATGGGCCAAAGGAAATAGAGGTTTACTTTTAATATAAAACTAAAATGTTTGAGCCCTAGTTTTTAAAAGTAAATACCTTAAAATTGTAAAAGGATTGTGGTCATAAATTAAATTATAATCTCTTTTTAATAAATAAATATAGATTCTTAACCAAGAAATAATAAGATGGCGAGAAAACTAGGATTGAGTATGTTTTTCAACACAGGGTGATATTATTTCACCATCTTAATTATTTGAAGAACTATTGATAAATGAATCAAGCTTAACATATATAAGGTGACTTGTAATATGTATTCAATGGCTTCAAACTATCTTTCGAAAGGAAATGCATATTAAATAAAATTGAGTGAGAAATATAATAGTTTTTTGTCTAATATATTGGGGTATAAATAAAAAGGGGTAAATAAAATTGTAATTGAAAAATGGGTAAGTAAGGTACATGGAAAAATAGGGGTATTTTCATTCTAATAATATAACAGAGAGAGGGTATTATCAATTGAATAATTAGAGGTAGAAACTAGAATTAAGGTATTCTTTAATACCCTTGACGCATACGTGCTATACCATACTTTTACTAAGTGAATCCCCGTGACTATACTATGGGCCCTCGACTATCCAAAACTCGACATTGTTGACTTATTTGATCTATGAATCCAAGAAAACAAGTTAACCATGTGGACTAATAGTTACTTGTCATCTTTCTTGTAATCTTTGATTTTTTAGATCTTTATCATGTTTCCTTGCTTTAGTTGTACACGATGTACAGCAACACAAAATTAACCCATGAAGTTTTATGTTAACATTTCAAATTAAACCAAGCCCAAAAAGATTGAGCTCGATAACCACTACGTGTTTTCAAGTTCACACATTTTAAAACCAAGTTAAAACATATTGAGATGGGACTGGGGACACTAAGAACACATCATTGGCCAATTTTTTGGGATTTCTCCAATTCTAAGATTATAAAGGTGACATACAAGAATATACACTAATTTTTTTGTATCATTTAAAAAGGTGTTGTATGCCCAAATTAAAACCAAAGTGGGCCAAATTTCATCGGTTTTTATATCAATTATTCCAAAAAGGTCCCCAATTTTTATGAAGAAAGAAATGGCATATTGCATACAATAGTAAAGTTCCCAGGTAGTAAAAACTAGCAATCGTACGTGAAGTGTACGATCTAAACGCCGAAAGAGATAGAGTGAGGAAGTGAAATTGGATGAAGAGGAGAAGTGAAAAAGGTTATGAAGGATTTAAAGATCCGAGTGACCATCTAAACCAAGCTAAGAACAAGGTGCATATAGTCAAAGCTATGATCAAGAAAAACGAGCTTAAGAGTAAGAAGATAAGGTCACCAGAATTATTGTATGTAGTAGTGAATATCTCATCTGTTGAAGAACATGACCATGGAATTTCAAAAAAGAAATGTGATTATGGAATTTAGGATTTAAGTAGGAAACATAGAAGTCATTTTCAACTACAAAGAGAGAGTTATCTACAATTGAGGAAATAAAGGTGGATTGCACACGTATGTATGATTTTCATAGGAATTTTTGTGTGAAAATGAGGACACAACCATTTTTAGGTGCAATTACAATGGTAAGAAGAACGTATCAGCTATTCAACATCAGTGCAATGGTGATTCTGTTTGAACAAAGAGTAATTGTTATCCATGAGTTTCTACAGATGTTGTTGATATCCCCACCTTTGACTCTAATCATGATCTTAGAAGGCATTTTCATTTGATCTCTAAGGAATGCAAAATTATGAATTCAAGTTCCTTTCAGGTTTATTCAAGTCCTCCTGAATTAAGCATTAGAAAAAACAATTTCATCATGCAATCAATGTAGAACATTCCTGTTAACAGTTTCACAGCTCACTGTAAGTATTTCTTATAGTCTTCAATGTGGAGGTATGGTAAGCTACACATTTCTGATTTCAGTTCACTCTTAGAAGACGAGTCAATTTGTGACAGGAAAGGAATTAGCCACTCTATGGTTTCAAATTGAAAAAATTGTAGGAAGTCTATGAAATCGATGTTATCAACCAAGAGAGATACATAAGTTTCTCAATACTTCTTTTATATTCAACTCACATGAAAATTTGGGAAAGAACAACATGTAGTTGAACTATAACATTATCTTGTTGCCTCTTCAAAGCTTATAAAAAAGCATCTGACAAAACCCTCAATAAACATGAGAACTTATGAACAGGGAAGGATGTAATTATTTTATTTTGCAAGTATGTGTGTGTCTGCTGCCAAGGTTTCCTCTTCATCATATGTGCCAAATACCAAGATTCAACATGAAAAAATCAGCAAACTTAATCACAAAATCAACATAACCTTACTTAAATAGTGTAACATACCTCTGGGAAGAATCTCCTGATTCACCATGCCAAATGATTTCAACCACATATCAGCGGTTGGGCATAGACATTTTGGGAATTTTCTCAACAGCTTTCCATCTGCAAGAGCTACCAAACAATAGTAAGGATGAAAAGTATGGCCACATGATATCCAAGGTGTTTGGATCAAACCCAAGATTGCAAGCACGACAAGGAGAAACATTTATGACTTTGGGTATGTCGCTACCAGTAGTGGGCACAGGATGATATACTGGTAAGGGATTTAGTGAATAGTCTGAAGATCTAAGCCAATATTTGGACTTATTCAACTCACCCAACTACTGTTTATATTTTTCTTGGACTTGTAAATCACTCTCCAACTTAGCAATAACATAATCTATTTCAGTTTTCTCCAAATCAGTAGCCTTTTCATTTCTCTTTGCTACAGATCTGTTCAAACAGGGTATTCTCTTCAAGTAGCTTCTGATAAGCTTTTATCTCTTCATTATATTTCTTAACATAACCAGTCTTATCTTTCTCTATTCTTAACAATGCATTGAGCTTTTCTTCATCATCGCCACATTTCCAAAGAGCACAAATCTCTCTGATATTTTTGACAAAATCATTTTCTTGTTGTTTTGTGGAAGCCATGAGCTCTTGAATACTTTGTTTTCAGTGATTGATTTTCTCAGATGACTCTTGAATCAACGTAGAATATGAGTTGAAACAATCTTTGGCCTTGTCAAGCCTCTCCTCACAACTCCCTTTCAACTCCTTCTGCACTTCAGTTCAGCAATCACACCATCTACTTGCCCAATAAAAAATCCATATGATTGCCAATGCATGCGCTCCTTGTTCTCTTTTTCACATGAATCTTGGCCTTATTTCCTCTTGCCATTATTTTCAAATAAATAACAACCTTCTTTCCACTTGCCATCTTTTTGACATGAATGTTATAAGCCTTCCTTCCTTCCTCTTAACAATTTTCTGCTTCTTTTTCTTGAAATATGTGGGTGGCCAATGCCTTTGAATGTTGCTTTTGATCTACTCCTCAACTGCTTTAATCTAGGTGAGAATTCTCCCCAGTTAACAAAATAACCCTTCTTGTGAGCGAGAAAAGAATGAGCAAAAGTCCCACATATCCTTTTGCTTGCAGATTTGTCTGTCCCATACGTCATTTCCTCCAAATCCTCGATTTCTTTTACACAATCCTTTTTGTGGTTGAGTTTGTAGGAGTATCCACTGGAAGATTTTTTGGGTCCTCAGAAAGCTAACATCTCCTCATCAGAAATAGAAATACCAACACAACACTATTGAAGCACACATATCCCTATAACTAACAACTATGCTTATGAATAAAGAAGGATTTATCACAAACAGATACAAGACACACATCTCTTACATCCACATACGCTCGAGTGAGGTTTGAGTATGTCTTTGCAGATCCTGCACTTCAATTTCAAACATATTTAACAAATAATCCATTTCAGGAAGATTATCAAGGGAAGTGAATGACCATTTACCTACCTGTCAAGTATTTCATGATATAAGAGGTGCTGACGTTGATGGAGGAGTACAACAGAGGACCTAAAACTAAACACGGATTCACCACCACCATATCCAAATTCATCTCCTTCGCTCGCTTCCACGTGGCTTTGTCCTCCACGATTTTTGCATAGCAAAGTATCAATTCTAGGGCATCAATTCAAATTAACATAATACGTGAAAGATTCTTAAGAGTATTTATTTAGGCATAGTATTCACAGGGTAAAATCATAATTTGGTTCGAATGTAGTAATCCAAATCCCTCCAACAGTCTTCATGGATGAGAAGGCGGGGATCTCTGTTTGGATCCATGGAGGCTGGAGACATGGGAGTGGTGGCAGAAGTGTGGAGAATAAATCGCATGCAGGAAGCCACTGTCTCCACCATGCAGCTGGAAAAATAGAAACAACTCGGAAAAATCCATAAAAATACCAAGCAATTTTGTTATCCGTTGGATTTCAACGCATCCGAGAGGAGGAATGAAGTGCGTTCGATTTCTGACAATTGTCAGAATCACCAGGTCTATGTTCACTACAAGAACGCCTTCGGGCGTAAAGATGGTATAAAATAATAATATATTAATATGAGAGAAGGAAAAAAATTAGTAGTTTCCCAAAGATGTTAGCTATGATAAGGATGTGCACTAGTAGATGCCCAAAAATATGATGAAAGAGGAGGTAAAGAATTGGGAGATTCACTAAAGGGTGAGATAATATGAGGCAATAGACTATTAAAGGTATGGTCAACATTAGGATCCATACATTTCTAATAAATATGGTGATTTAAAGTGATAATTTGGCTAAAATAAGGGATTGTAAGACTAGGGCTGATTTAGAGTCATAAATTAAAAAAATATGGAAGATGAGTTGCACAATATTTTGATTAATTTTGGTAGATGACTTGTAGTTGGTTCTTTATAGTAGATTTTGAAGTGTAGTGGAATATTTAAGATTTATTGTACAATAAATAATTTATTATGGGGTATATGGATATTAGATATACATATATTTAGTATTTTGACTATTTTTATGCCGAAGGCATATCTTAATTAAATGACAACTTGCTAAATCGGGATGTTAGAAGATGAGCAGATGAGGTTGGTTTTGTCATTTACGTGAAATCCTACGATGAAGGGATGAGGAAGACTGTGGTGAATAGGGTGCAAGCAAACATATTGAGCTTTGGAGATTTATTAGCGACATAGATATGTTTTGCATCTCACGCATGCAGTGTGAAGCCCTAATTTATTCACAGTTGTGTTTTGTATGCAGTGGAGCGCTATAATGCCCACATTTTACACACACAAATACAATAGTAAAATACTAGGAATCGCCACAAGGACTCCAAGTAAAGAAATTCAACAACGCATACGACACTTTCATAAGTTGTCGACTCACATAGACACCTGACAACACCATCTACAAGTCGATGCCACACTTTACTCAATGAACGAATACTAGGAATGACTCAACCACAAGAAAAGGGACTCAAGGATTGGCAAACCCACAACACATCATTACCATGATTTCATCTCTATTACAATTAACATTCCAATAACATTATTAGGTAAGTATAATTTTCTTTTCTTTTCACCTACAGATTCATAAGTTCATTCCACATTTAACTTACAGTTCGACCATTTAAGTTTTCTCTTTATCCCTTATGACAATCTCCATAACTTACATAATTATTTTCCATATTTCAGATTTAATACAAGTTCCTACTTCTCTCGTTCTTACGCTAAAAGTTTGTTTCTAAAAAAATGTTTAGTTGACGTTTAATCTTATCCTCATTATGCATGGGGACCAACTAGAAGTTGTCGAGAAAAAAATACGATTCAAGGGAGGTGAAGGTTCAAGTTTCTCTTTCCTATAAACTTCCTTCCATTCGAAGCACATTTGTTCTCGTACTATGGTTGTTTTAGTTCCAAATTTAGTTTGATTCAGTTAAGCCTCTACATGACATAATTTTATTTTATTTTTAGTGGACTCTATATTGGCTCAAATGCCTAGATCCACCACGAACAATTTGTATCCATTCTTAACAAAATTCAATTCTTAAATCAACCATAAGGACTTCAAGTGAATTTGTTTTCTTAATCCATTATCACATATACTCTTGTTTCTCATTTCATTTACATTGTTTCTTAGGTATCCTTTTGGCGTCACTTTATAACATAAAGATTTATGAAAGTACTTGTCTAACCTCTTGAAGAAGTATATCTTTTGTTTTCTCAAAGTTTTCTCTGACCAAGGAAAATTCATATTCTTTTTTTTTTAACATAAGTAAATGTCTAATTGAGTTATAAGGATTCCAAGAGTGACATTATTCCTAACCTCCAATATCATTTTCCTCTTATATGATTTACTCTTACATTGCACTATGGTCTCATTTTTAGCATCGTTTTATCACCTTTGTAAACAAAATAACACATACTTTTCACTAACGGATTCACTACTACAAGGAGTGTGACCCAACACGAGATAACCCAATTCTTTTCTCTTATACACTGCAGAGTTAACACATGTTGCAACCAAGACATCCACTTGTGCAATATAATCCCACCAAGAGATCAATCATGGGAATATCATAGGAAACTACCTCTGTTTGGTATAATTCCAATTGCACCTAAGGATCTACACCCTAGCTATGAATGAGTTTAAGGAGAGAAGATAAGTTTATGATAGACAACCTTCATGAAAGACCAAGGTGATATGCTTTTAGTAACCAAGGTAACACATTTAGCTGAGAGGAACTAAAGAGTTCATTAACAAGAGTTTAAGTTCATTTTACGGTTTCAAATTATTCTATGCTAAGAAGGAACGTGCGAGAAAGGTAAATCTGCGCAAGTTTTAAACTAAGGTAGATTGTTTTATTTAGATTTTCTCTATTACATTTTTAAGATAAGGAACACAACACCAATTATTTAATCCTCTATGGCACACTAGAAACACACTACAATATATTAGATTCAAATTCATTTAACATACATATATCAATCCTTTTTACCAAAAGTAACTATGAATCAAATTGTACCTATGATTAAATACACGTTTCCCAAGGTATCCCTAAAACTAGCATCTCAGACATATTAGAAAATTTCAAATACAAATTTTCTATAACATGGGACTACATTATACATATATACATTTTACAATGACCTATATAAATTACAAAATAAAAGATGAATTGCACAACGCCTTTTCGCCATCTTTCTTGCATCCTGCAAACCATGTGAGCATGAAATCAACGATAAATCACTGGCATGGCATCCACCCTAATCTAGCATAATTAAAAATTTAGTTTCCCATTTACATAATAACATTAATAATTTTTCATTTGAAATAAAAAGGTTAGAGACACATTTATTTCATTTCAGTTCGCTTCATTTCCTAACCAAGGAGAGAGAAAGAAATAGGGAAGAGAGAGAAACACTATTTTGCCAAAAGTTCAATTTCACACAACAAGTCACACAATAAAGTTTTAAATAGTTATTTACAAGTGTCAACAACTTTCCACGATGGTTGGGCAACCTGACATGGGTCATACAACTTCCTTCTTACGTTTCCCTGCTAGCTGCAAAATGTTCAATTAACGCTCGGAGGCTAAGAAACCAACTTCAAACGTTGTCCTCTAATGAGAAAAAACACTCCGGGTAAGTTTCTATGTGTCCTCCTATACACCAAGAATTCACAAGAACTAGCAAATGGTTTAGAAATGGCGACATGCTGTTTGGAGCCTCCGGTTGTAATTGGTCTAGTTGACCTAGTCAAACTACGACCGGGAGCCTACAAAATGGATTTGCCAAACTATCAGGAAAAGTGTTTTTCCTCAGGTTGAAAGTTCCAAGAAATTTTCTAGTAAGAATACTAGAGGTTTGCGAAGATGGATAAGCATTTCGCTGTCAAGATTCAAATGGCGGTTCAAAACGAAAGCCAACTTTTTAGTTTTAGTAGCTTCTTACAACTACAAAACGGTGTAACATTGCTCCCAGTAGGGCATCAAAAAGATCACAAATGATCATTCGGGGTCAAACCAAGGGTTAAGGTGACTCCTCACATAACAAGGTAGATGTATGAAGCTTAACATCCCATTTTCAGAGTTACGAAGGTTACTTTACGAGTCTCGAAAAATGCAAAGTTATCTATTTAAACAAGGAGATGGTCAACATATTTACTGAGAAGTCAACTTCATCGATAAAACAATATTGTAGTGATCTAGTTTGGGTCAGAAGTTTTCTAAATCACCTCAGAATGAGGGTTGAAGTTCATGGTTGACTACAAAATGGTTATTTTGATTACGTGAGTTATAATACGACATTTTATTGTTTTGTAACAAGTTAATATAAACAATTAAATGTATGATAATTCTAAGCTTTTAAAATTATATTTTTCAGCAAAAGAGAAACTAAAGTATGAGAATTATGAAAGACAAGGAGAGATGAACCATGCCTGGAGGAACGAAGCCGGTCAAACCCGGCAGGATTCGGTTCAACATCTCACTTGGGCATTTCATCAAACAGTTCATGAGCATTGATCTATCCTCCATGATGACACACAAATCTTCTCGATCCCTTGAAAATTTCAAACAGAATATGTTTCCCATTATGTTTTGACGATTGACTAAGGCCTGCTCAAGGCTCCATACTACACACGAGATGGAAGAATGTTGGAAAAGTTTTATGGAGCCTGGAACACATTTTTCACTTGCGTTTCCTTAGAATTTTCAAAAGTCTTTTAACGCCTCCAAACACTCCTATGAATTTGTTGAGGCTAAAACAAAATCTCTAATAAAAGGAAGATTGTAGGTGTACGTCCTCCTAGTTTACCAAGATGCTAAACCCAAATGACAAGATAAGAATGATGAACTCCCTTTTAAGAATTAAAACAAATAGTTGACAACCTTACACAGACATGTTTATCTTGTCTGCAATAGCGTCCTAAAAAAAGAAATAGCCAACAGTCCTTCCACATAGCCCCAATCTAGAACGTGAGAAGAATATGCAGGGGAGCTGAGAGGTTGGCTCCACAACCACCAAATAAATTAGCACCAAAGTCTCCTGGGTCTTTACAATGAACCCAAAACTGAGCCTAGAGAGAACATTGAAAACCATACACCACATTTTTCCTAGGGAAGGTCAAATACCACTCCGGTTTTCACATTAGCCT
Organism: Taxus wallichiana var. yunnanensis; assembly: GCA_018340775.1. Taxonomy (NCBI): domain Eukaryota; kingdom Viridiplantae; phylum Streptophyta; class Pinopsida; order Cupressales; family Taxaceae; genus Taxus; species Taxus wallichiana. The sequence goes on from CM031237.1 coordinate 258,068,980, forward strand.
ACACATCTATTAGAGAAATAAAAACTACAACATCGATATTATTCCTTTATCATTTAGGCTTTCGTTGATAACCAAACACTACTCCTGAGATCCCATTTTGACACAAGCTGGGAGGGTGCAGGAAGAAAAAGTTGTGGAAACCTGGATCTACACTTTCCCATCACATTTGCTTTGAAAGTGTCTAAGAATTTTCAACGAACTCATTTGTGTATATCTTGATATGTAGTCCACGAGCCCACATTTCATGAGTTTAGTCGAACAGTTCACATGCCAGCGCATGCTTCCACATTTTTTTGCATACCTATCTACCAGAGCACCTCAAACTACAACATCTGATAAAAATTCTCATTTTGGCATACAGTGGGACACTGCTTGAAGAAAAAATGCCTCAAAGGGATGGGGTATCAAGAGAATGCCACGTTTGCAGGAAAATCACAAGGGACCTGTAACTAAAACAACCTGTTCAGATCGCCCATGCTAGAAAAAACGTAGTCAAAGGAAAATAAAAACTTTGGAACAGGAATGGACATCCACCAGAGCATACAGGAGAATGAATTTTCCAAATTTCTAGATGCAGGCACCATGGAAGGAATGTATGTAGGGAAGAGAAGATGCAGCTAGGAGGAATAAGATTCTAGAAAAAACCTGAAAAGAGGAAACCATTCGGTGCCCGGCACCAATAAATTTTGGTGGGTGGATCCATGTCTTTAGGACAGCCACTTTGCGAGGGAGGATGAGGGAGTTGGTAGATTACAACATCAAGTCTCACATTAAATAGCAGTCCCTTCAAAACGGCACTACCTCCAAAACATCCCCTCCTTCAAAGCAAACAACTAAGCCAAGATTTGTTAGAAAGCTAGTTTACGTGGGAGATAAATCTTCCCCCCTTATTTATTTATTTATTTTAGAAAAACCTAGTTCAAAAATTTAGGTACCTTTTAATAAAATTTACCTGCAATAATATGGAGAAAGGTTTTAATATTTCAAGAGAAATTTTAACAAAACATCATTACGCAATCCAAAGATTGAAAGCACGATACGCCAAAGAGAGGATGCACGAAAATGATGCTAACCAACATGGCAAGGGACGGAAATAGGGTTGGCCTTGAACAGGTCATTAAAGTGCCACATAAATGTAAATGATGGTGTTTTTCCGTGTTTCTAAAGACATGAAATATATTTCCTACCTCCGTCAAGCTCGTGACAAAACATGGTGAATGGTTACAGGATTTGATGCTTTAATGATGGACATAGCGTTTGTCTCTTTGATGCCCCGCAGGCATGGTTGAGGTAAGATTTAATTAGTTTGACTTAGAATAGTGGGTTTTGGAATCAACCTTGTCTCAAGCTCTGTGTAATGGGTCTTCTCTCCCCTCGAAATGAAAGAATCATGTCATAGAATGTGCTCGATTGGGGGCGTTTAAATCCAGTTTGGGTTACTTTGTTGCCTCTTAGGCTTACGGGTATTCGCTGTGTTTAACTCATCTGCTCGGCATTATCCAACTTGCCATGTCTCTCGGCTCAACTATGTTCTTGTTTTGTTTTTTGCAAGTTGTGGGTGTAATTTTTATAGAAGGACTGCCGATTTTTTTCTCCTTTCATATATTTTTGTTTGTGTTCTTAAATGTTTAGCAGGTTACGTGGCTAGCAACCATATATTGTCGTTTCCTTCCTCTCTGCTTTACTCACATGGGATTTAAAGCTCTTATTTGGCTGCTTTGGTCATCGTGTCTGTTTATGTGAGGCGAGTTTCTCTTGTATCTCTGTTCAGAACTGTTAATATATACACAAATATTTGGAATTTGTTTGAAGCAATTGTGTTATTTTGTACTCTGATGACTGGTACCAGTGCTCCATTACAAAAGCATTCAAACATAAAATTGTTTACCCTACATTTGCCATTTGTTAATGCATGTTTCAAATGTCGCAGGAGTTAATTACCCATAAAAATATTGTGAACAAAATGGTAATGGAATAGAATATGTTGGTTTCTATGTAAAAAGTCTTGTTGCTGTAAATTGTGAATGCCCATCTGTTCATTTCTAAAAGTAATTCCACTTCAAAATACTAAACCTGTTTGTTCAGTGAGGCACGTGCGATTTGATGATTTATTGTAAGCTCCTTCAGGAAATGGGAAAATAGTGGTTTTGTATTCTTCTGCCCACTAGCGCCTCCATGAAGGGCATCTACCCCTATTCTGTTAGAACTCTACACAAAGTTACTGGAGAATGGAGGCTTTGAGACCATATTTGTGTCTACAGATTAAAGATGACAGATCATTTGAAGAGTATCACAAGACCATGCCATGGCTTGCCTTGTCATTCTTGTATTCAAAGGCCAGAGGGAAACTTGATCAGGTTCCTTATCCTTTTGGTTCAGGAATGCAAAACAATTGAAGATAATGGTGTCGGCGTCTTGAAGATTATGGTGCTCACTGCTGAGGAATATCCATTTAACAAAGAGAGGCTTGGTGAGCTTAAAGTTGAGGTGAAAATCATTGGCTTTCATAGTCCTTGAATTCTTTTCTTGTGTATGCTGACAGAGATTTTTGTCATTGGCCAATGGAGGAAGAAATGCGAGGGAATTTCCCTTTTCATTATCTGAGTTTAGGCTTATTTTTGTTATGATATTTTTATGTTAAGATTATGATATTTAGGTGGGCCTAATTTTTGTTATTATTTATGAATATTGATATGATACACATTTTTACCTGCAGAAAGTAGGAATCCAAGAATGATATCTTATGAATGGATGCAAATTGATTAATTTAACTCGTTCTTCATGAATATAAACCCTGTGAATAGGTGCTTGTATGTGAGCTGGTGGAAAAGACATTTTGCCTCTATTTCTTAGCTCACTGGTGCCCTCCTTGTAGAAGATTCACTCCAAACCTTACAAAATTCTACAAGGATCTGAATAATAAAGGTGAGGACTTGGAGATCATGTTTATCTCCAGTGATCAAGATGAAGAGTCCTTCCAAGAATATTTTGGAACCATAGTATGGCTTTGTTTGCCTTACAGAGATCAAGAGGCGAAGATTCAGCAACTATACTTTAAAATTGTAGGCATGTCATTAACAAATGTTTATAGAAAAATATGTTTCCAAGCACAAGTTTACTTTGACAAAGTCAATTGATGGCCATGGTGTAATGCCCACAAATTTATCGCACAAAACCCAAGAAAAACTCAACAATTAGGAACAATTACTAGATTTTTTTTGGTTTAGAGGGTTCTACATAAGGTAACCACCAACAAGATTTAATTATTTCACTATTAATAATTTCCTCTTATTCGTAAGGTTGATGTAAATAAATTAACAATTAACTATTATAGTTTTGATAAACCATTTTGGGTTCAAATCCCCTTCTAGGGTTATCATTAATTTTCATTTAAAATAGTTGGCCAAGTTATTCTCGTTAATGTTTCCTCATTTAAAATTTCACTTAAAATCATAAGGTTCTAATATTCCCTAATTTGATTCAACCAAATTCCTTCATATATTTTCCTACATATATTTAAGTTCCTATTAATTTATTTAGTATAATTCATTATTTAAGCTACCCTTTTTACCAAGTTATTTAAAACTAGACCAATACCATTTGTTTATTTAAATTTCTAACCAAGGGTCTCAACTTATCCTAGGCCATTAAGTGGCCCCATTCATTAGATACATATACATTTAATTTAAAAACATATTCCCGAAAATATCCTCACCTAACAATTGTATGATTGATTCTCATCCATTAGATTAATTCTATCTTGGCTATTAGATCTTAGGTTAGGCTAAAACTCTAGAAATATTTATGAGTTCTCTTTTACACTTTTTTCCTTACCTATTCCTTCATTTTATTTTGCAAGGAGAAAGAGGAGGATGGAGGCCATGAAAGATTGCTCAAGCTCAAGGATGGATATACATTTTTTTGTTTCTTATTTCATTTGCAACCCTCTCCTAGGGTTTGTTCATATTATTATTTGTTACTTTGTATTTTATTTGCATTTTCCTATTTGGGTATAAGCATTTTTCCCTCCCCATTTTAGATCTAGTTTAAATGGTGATATATACACAAGTAGTTTGGGTGTATATGTGTATGTGTGTGTGTGTGTGTGTGTATCTATATATTTTTCTTTATTTTTAATATACTTTTAAGAAAACCCGAGGTTATATATATATATATATATATATATATATATATATATATAATTTCTATGATTTATATTCAACAAAAGTCAGCTACATAAAATTAAAAAATGCGCGATGTTTATAGCATAGCCGCGACCTATTAAACTTTACCAATGTTTAATAAAATATGGGGATCCATACTAATATTCAATTGAAGTTCATAATCCTAAAATTGTTAGACCTTTGAGTAGGTGTGTTTTCTCATACAAATTGAAGGTCATGATTGGTAGTTCTTAATCTCATCTAAAATAATGAACATTGTAGTGTAAATTCAACCCAAGTAAAATTTGTTTTTTTACCATGAGTAATATCCATGTGTGGCTATGTGGGTACCTTTTGTATATAACATGTTCCTATTCTTCATGGACCTTAGTTTTCATTCATTGGTTTTCTTTCACCATTCTTGTTTAAATATTATGTGTTGTAAACTTGGTTAACCTCGTAGAGATTACTCGAAGGTTGATCGCTAACAATCTTGTTTGGAGGAGGATTAGTAGCTATGCTTTATAGTCTCCCCTATCTTCCTCTAAAAGTGTTGAACCAAACTGGAGTTGTAAGGGGCTCAAATTCGCTTCAAAGTAGAGAAACCCCCGTAGATGATGTGATTTGTTATTGTATGCTTTATTTCCCTATCTCTTTATGTGAATACTAGGAAGAAGTCGAGTCTAAGGGGAGGGGATGTAGTGCCCATTCCTCTTCGACATTGATATTACCTGTAGTTCCCAATCCTCTTTGACACTTATTATATTTTGATTTCAATCACTATTGACTATAGACATGGATATTATCGTATCAATTTGGTTTAACATGATGTTAGATGATAGCGATATTCTGATTATTGATGGATTGTGATTCATAGTATGATTGTGTGGATTTTTAGATACAGAAAGAGACATTTTATATTGATGATGATGATGTTGTTGGCATGTATATTACTGACATTCAGAATTCTCATCGTGTTGACTAGGATTTAGCTTTTGAACTAATCTCATGATCTTGTTGATATTGATAAAAGATGGAATTGAGATGTTGTTGAAATTTTAGACAAATGATAACATTGTTAGTAGAGATGATGATTTAGCTATATGCGAATGATTATTGATTTATGTGTGTATATTTTATCTTTGATGTTTTTGATGTGGCCATGAGGTCGAAGGAGGTATTGTGTGATTTTGCAGGTAATTATATCACAACAATCAAAAGGGGGATTGAAGACCAACCACAACGGAATACTAGATGGATACAACAAAGGTCACCATGGCAACTTATGTAATGTTGTTGTTTTGTTATTTGTTCTTAGGGGGTCCCCATGGGGGGGATGACCTCAATTATGACCATGGGTTATGTGTGCAATTCTTTCCCTTTTTATTTTATTTATTGTAGAGTATGTGGTTTATTTGTGATGTAATTTATTTTATCATTGTTGATTAATGTGATTTTATTAAGTAAATAAATCATGTTATTAAGTTATTTTGGGATGTGAAAAATGGATTCATTTATTAGAGTTGTTGGTCTTTTGGACTATGTGATTTTATTTGAGTGTAAGTGACTTTGAGTGTTGTACACTCTACCTTACCTTGAAATTTTGGATTTGGGCTTAAGGGCCATTTTTTTTGGAGGCTAAGCTTGTCCCACACCTCTTAATTTATTATACCAACCCTACCTATGGATTGGGGGGTCAAAAATAGACCCCATTATGTGTTTTGTAAGACAAAAAGTGACATTTATTGCACTTTTATTACATGGGTTTTAAAGTTTTTCTTAGGGGGTGTGGGTTGGGATTGTGTGTGTAAGAGGCTTTTCATTCCTCTCAACCACCAATTTATTGTGAATTGGGGTTGATGTTTGACTTGTGATGTGGATTTTAGGATGAGTGATATGGCATCCTACATGGAGCCACCTCACCCTCCTCTTTCCTTTTTCTATATATGCTAGTTTATTTTTTTGTTTGGGGGTTACTTCATTTCATTTGCTTCTCTTGTATTTTTGGATTTGGAGAATTTTTGAGTGCTTATTGAAGTTTGGAGCTTGTTGGAGTTGGTTTGAGCTTGTAGGAGCTTGGAGGGTGATTCTTTGGTCAAGTTCTACCATGGAAAGGTAGGAACTACACCCTTGTTTTATTTGTTTTCTTTTATATGTGTATATTTGTATGTTAGTGAATGGTTTGTATGCTTGTTGGGTTCTTGGGTAGAATGCCTAAGTATGGTGTAGAAGGCTATGGGGATTCTATATGTGGGGAGGAATAATATTTTATTTCATGTTTTGGGAGGGATTTAGGTTGGGTGCCCCACCTTGGATAAGAAAATGCTTGCATTTCTTACTTAGTTCTTTTAAGGGAGACATAAGATATTATAGGGAGGCATAAGAGAATGTGGGAGGCATAAGAGGATCTTGAGGGAGGCATAAGATTTGTGTAGGGGTTTTGAGTTGTGTTTTGGAGGGATTTAAGGTGGGCACCTAATCCCATTGGGAGGCATAAGTGATCTCCCATAGATCCTTGCTCCATTGGCTTTGCATTTCAAGCCTTATGTATGTTGAAATTTGTATTCTTGTGATTGTTTTCTTGTGTTGAATGTGTGTTATATGGTTGTGAAAATTTTTATTGTGATGTTGAAGCATTGTGTTGTTTCCATGAGTTGGATCCATCCTTTATTGCATTTTTGGTTGGGGCTCGGGGGCCAATGAGGAGGATAGCTTCTTCTCCTCATTGGATTATTGGTTGGGTGGAGAGTGTTGCCTCTCCCCATTTTTTGTTGTTGTGATTAAAGTGAAGAAAGGTGGAGCTCTTGTGGAAGACTTGGGACTTGGAGTATTTTTGAAATCAAAATAAATCCTTCATGTAGAAATCATCTTGTAATTCCCACTTAAGGTGGAAGACTAGTAGATTGTATTGAAAGAAAAGTTGTATTGTATATTTTGTTATTAAGTTGTAATATCATATTTGAAGAAAGCTCATTAAAGAATGTGTATTTTCCTTTCTCTTAAAATTTTTGTATGTAAAGGAATGAATTAGAATGGATATCATGTTTAAATTTTACCTTGTATTGAAAGAAAAGAAAGTTGAAAATTTTAATGTTTGATCACAAAATGAATTGGAAATGTTGTCATATCTTTATTTTGGTTTGAAACAGTTAAATACTCTCTGGTTTTATATCTATAAAGTGAAAGTTATCTCTTGATATATATTTTGCTTCAAACATCCATTTTTAAAGCTTTTTGGCCTACACGATGGCAGCCTTTGGTCAGTCTTAACCGACGTTGGTGTACTCAGTACCAACATCGGTCATTGTTTCATGGTTACAGTTTTGAAATTTTAACTTCTAGCTTAGTTTTCAACTTAAATGATATTATGACTTGCTCGAAAACCCAAATTTAATGTATAATTGTTGGAAATGTCATTTAGAAAAGTGTAAATCTCAAAATGTAAAAGATATGCTAAAATTTATAAAAATAGACTCAATTGACAATAACCGACGTCGTCAAGCACGATTGAATTGTCATCGGCATTCCTATGACCGACATCGGTCATCTGATATATTGTATAAATTGTAATTTTTCAAACTTGAAAGACATTCGTGGTGCTTTTGTTGAATCAGATACCTTTGAGACTGTTATGTTGTCATGAAATTGAATAATAAGTTACTCCTAGTACAAATCCAATATCCTTTGCATTTAAAATAATAATCTAAAATATACTAATGCCACAGGAACCAGCGCCGGTAGTGGAACCAACGTCACTCGTAGCACAAGGGTTACCGAAGTCGGTCAAGAGACGTCGTCGGTCACTGTGCATGGACTTTTTTTTAAAAAATGTGTTTCTAGCCAAACCATTTACTCTTATGGATCTAAACTTCACCTAAATGTAGATCCAACCTTGTGGTCCATGTATGCTTGTTTAGATCCACACTCCAACCTATATAAATGGATTTAGATACCTTAAACTCTTGATCTACAAAATGGGTTTCTTCCCCATCAATGAAAAAAATAGAGAACTAATAAACAATAGATCTCAAACTAGATCTAGGATATATGTTTGCATTGAAATTAAATAACTTATAATGCTTGATTTAATCTAAGTTTCAACTATTCTTAAGGAGGATCCATTTGGATGGAATCCCCTCTTCTTGCACATTGGATCCAAGAATACTCCATGATTTTCCTTGATCCATGGCATCCACTCCTTCAACCTGCAAACCAAAGAGAAACAAATGAGGAGGCTAGGGAAAGAAAAAGGTTTAATAAAATTTCATAAGGATGGTTAGGGTTAGGTTGGAACTCTTAGATCTAGTGGCCATAATGGATTTGATCCAAGGGTCAAGAATCAACCCTACAATTGTTAGGTAAGAATAAATACTATGGGTTGTTAGATAATTTATAGGTATGTGTAAATGGGTGAATGGGGCCATTTAATACCCTTGTATGTTGAGTTATTTATTTAGTTTCTAGTATGTTTTAGAAATTAATATATGGGTATTAAAGAAAATAATTTAAGGGAACTAAGGGTAAGGGTTTATTATTTATGGGTTAAAATTATTTAATTAATAATCTAGACCTAATATATCCTTTGAAATGTAACATTGTAGGTAGAAATTAATTAAACATATATTAGGGTTTGACAACATTGCAACTGTTAAAAACAAATTTGCATAACTTTTTGGATAATTGTTTAAGGATTAATGTGGTTTTAGAACGTCAAAATTGTGGGCGTTACACTTGGTATCAGAGCCATGGGTTCAATGCTTGGACCCTGGAGCACACTTGGAAACATAAGGCATAACAAGAAAACATAGCGCAACTCTAAACCTAGATCACACAACTTGCATGATATTTTAAATGAAGAAAACCTAGAAAACTGAAACAAAATCTAGAGTAATAAACTAACTCTCACCTTGGTCTATGCAGGAGGCGTGAACCAGACAAGGGGTTCTTGCATGTGGACCTAGAATTACCACCTCTAGATCAAGAAATAGTGGCCATATTACCTCAGATACTTTAGATGTTACATGATGTTAATGCCGCTATATGCGGAGGATCTTTGGGAGGGAGACATAACAGACATGATAGAGAGCCATCAATAGAGGCTTGTGCACCTTCGCGACATAGTGATGAGTGTAGACACCCTAATTTCACATATTTTCTAAATCCATTAATTCACCTTCCTCATTTCCCACAAAAATACACTTGAATTAATCAAATATAATTTGATTAATTATCCATTTCAAAATTTAAAAACCCAATCCTCACCACATGTCATTATTCTCCATGTTTTCTACTATTGATTTAAAAATTCAAAATCAAATTCTCACCCACTTGTCATGGTCCCCACTCACCTAAAATCCTCCACTTATGAATTAAAAATCTAAAATCAAATCCTCACCCATTCTTTGTGGTCCCCACTCACCTAATCTTGCTCACATTTTCAAACCATGATTACTTAAATTACTCTAAGTTAATCACTCCCTAGGATATAAATACAACCTTACCCTCCCCTCTAAACACATGGAGAATAAAATTGAATGCCTGTTTAAGTTCTTGCATCCTTTGAGCAAAGAACATCCTTCTGCCTCGTCCTAATGCCTAAATAGCCTCATCCTGAAGCACCCCAAATCCATAATCCTTTTAACCATCTAGTGTAAAGTAAGTGTATCATTGTTGCAGGAAGGCCTTGCTCCATCTTGAAGAAAATCACCTACATATCACGCAATCGGGGCTCAATCCAAGTTTCCTAGCCCATTTTGAGGTTTTCTACGGAATGCAAAGGAGGAGGTATGATTTTTAGTATTTTACTTCTTTGTTAGTAGTGTTTTTTTCCTAGCTTACATTCTGGCATGCCTGATTACTTTTGATATGTTACCATTAATTTCCCAATTAGTGGTTTTATCTATTCTTTGTTTATTATTGTTCGTTATTATCTCCTTTTCCGTGCCTTATGGCCTTCTTTGGTTAACCTTCACATTGTGGGTAGTGTTTTTTTGCAATGTCTTGTGGTGCATCTGCAGGTTGTAGTAATAATGACATTATGATGCTCGTCATCTCTTTGATCTTCACAATGCTTGGTGTCTGGTAGAAAGAACATTCATCCTTGCTCTAGCTACTCGTGGGTTGTATCGTGGACAACAAATTTTGGTGTAAACTACTAATTATTTTCTTGCAGGACCTTTTTCGACAATACAATACCTTATCGCACCTATCTAGCCTGAATTATCAAAATCACATTCCCAATCATATTTTGCACTGCTGGAGGCACCGGGCTCCATGCAAAACAATTTGTTTTCCTTACATTCCAATTATCAAGATGACACTTCAGTAACATTTTTTTAACGCTCTTCTTTCGTTGTTTTTATTTTTGTGAAGATAATCATTATCGTTGTTTCAGCAATCACAATTAATTGCAATAATTACTAAAATTTTACAAAAATATCTATTCCAATTGTATCCGCGTATGCTCTTTTCCTGCGCCTTCGAGAAATATAGAAAATCGAGAGACGATTTAATTGTTTAGTTTCTTGTTCTAACATTGACAGATCCTCTAGCCTTGTTTTCTAATTGTCATTTCAATCATTATTTTACTTCATCATATTATTAATATTTTTTAGTCATTGGTTGTGTATGCTCTTTTCCTGTGCCTTTGAGCGATCTAGAAAATAAAAAACAACCACAATCAATTTTCTAACACGTAAATCGCAGGATAACTACTAATCTATTCTTTGCAGGACCACATCGCTAGAATATTATTAAAAAACACAAAAAAAAACAAAAAATCCTACAAAAGTACCACCATTCAAAGAAAATTGTTGAAACCAATTTTTTTAACACGCTAAAGTACGCAATTATTTTTCTACTAGTGATTTATTTCAAGTTGGAAAGAACCCTACATATAATCACATCATCATTTTATTTTTGCATGTAGTAGAGGTGGATTTCATCACCACCAAAGCTACACCGGTGATGTGGAATTGATTACCATGCACCAACAACATTCGCATCTGCATTGCACTTTGAGACCTAGTCTCATCATAGCATTCGGTATTTACCTCACCCCTACTCTTCACTTACATGTAATCTTTGTCATGCGGTGCATGTGAGTCATGCCTAAAAATATGTAACAACGAAGCCTAGGCATCGTCCTGTAAATCTTTAGGGAGTTATAAAGACACCATACACATTCATCCCCCATCACCTTCTACCTTTTCACAAACCTATTTTGAACATGGTGATTCACTCCGAAGTAGGCAAGTAAGAATTGGTGTGTCTCCTCCAAAGTGCTTAAGGGTTCCCCTGTACTCAATTCTTTCCCCATACTGAATTAGGTATATCGGGACTAGGTTATATTGGAGGACGCATCTTTTAGATCAATAAGAGCCTACATCCGTCATTTCATAGCATACTTGTATGGTTGTATGAAACAATGATCATTCTGAAGAATTTACCTCCGAGCCAAAACAATTTGATCCACATGATTGCTTGTTGTTTGTAAACAAAATAGTTTAGCATTATTTTATAATAAAACTTGGTTGATTTCAATGTGTTTATTGTAATATTCAAACGCTAGCTATGTTCCACAAAAATCATTTCTCGACTAATTCAATACTAAGCAAAAAGATCCAAACAATCCAATAATGCAGACCAAAACATCGCACCGATTTCATTAGCTTGCTTCAACCAACAATATATATGCCATAGCTTGTCTTGACTATATCCAACTGATATTGAGTAACTAACATTCACTTCCCATATAAATCAATTGTCAAAATATCCTTCATAGCTCGTTTCAAGCTATATCAAACTAATATTGGGTGACTTTTCGAGTTCACTTATTATTTTGTCAACCATTCGTTTATCCAAATCACAACCAACACAAATCCTTTCGTAACTTATTTTGAGGTATATCACAACCATATTGAGAATAACTTATTTGAGTTACTCTCTCCATCAACAATTTAGATCTTGTTCAAGCTAAAATCTATACAAAGTGAAACAAATTCCCTAATAACTCATCTCGAGTTATATTACAATCATATTGAGATAACTTGTTTGAGTTACTCTCCTTATCATCATCACAAGCTTATTCTAGCTAAATCCAAAGTAACCCAATTCTCATTTAATCACACTTGCTCAAAATTCCTACCCACTTTTAAAGCTTAATCAGGCACATCTCATCATGGTATTCACACATAGTCCACAATCATGAAAATTACGATGAAGAATTCGCACAACAAGAACTCACCAATGAAGAACAAGAACACGTCGATAGGGTGATATAACAAAACAAAAATGAATATCTATTATGCATCCTTGCCATGGGGCCAAACTACCCCTTGAATTTGGGACTAAAAATTTAAACAAACTTATCAACAATGGTGAATCAAGTTATCACAACGAAATATCGATCAATCCAAATGGCTCTTTGCCAACGAGTTATTCACTAAAATCCAAGACTTAACAAAGAAACTTGAGGAATCAATGGCTAGAGCTAAAAGATTAAAAGACCCCAATCCAGGACTTCAATACTCATGACATTCTTGATAAACCATCCCCGCCTCTCCATTCGCACAAGAATGGAAACATATGAAAGAAACCATTTAGGGACTACAAAAACAATTAAAACAATTCAACTTTGAAGAATTGTGTCATTATCCATTTCATACAGAGATATCACGCTTACCATTTCCATCATCCTTCAAAATCCCAAAGTTTGATAAATACAAAAGCAAAGGTGACCCCCGTGAACATGTCAAGGAATTTTACATGCAATGTCAAGAAGTTGCCTATCGAGACACGTAAATTTTACGATTATTCCCCAAAGTTTAGAAGGACGGGCTTTAGATGGTTTTCCATCTTCCCAAAGGGTAGATCACGACATTCACGAGACTTATCGAAGAAATTTGTCAAAAAAATTTCCTACAACTTAGACTCATAAATAACCATGCTTGATTTCGTAACACTAGGAAAAGGAAAACCGAAAACTTTGCCTCCTTTTTACAACGACGGCGAGGAATTGCAAAGCGATTTCCTACTCAATACCCAAGAGAACTAGTTAGAATTTTTGTTCCTAATCTCAATATTGAATTATCATTCCGCATGAAAATGCATTGTCTTAATAGTTCGAAGAAGTAATTGAAAAGGGGGCACAAAAAGAAAAATCCCTCATTGCTAAGGGCTTACTTAAAGCACCCTTTAGGGACCAACCTTATCGAGACACCCCTCAGAACCAAGATAAATGTAAATTCATTAACCAGAATTGAAATATAGTCAACGATGGCATTACTAATTCCTGCCATGTCTGAAACGTTCAAAACCATCCCATCAACACATTAAAATCCAAACAACCAATCATAATCCCTAGAAAGGAAGTTCCTTCTCGGGACCGACAAAGACAGTTCACTCCTCTCGGAGAAAGTCTATCTAGTGTCTTTCATCATTTGGAAAATGTCAATATGATTACATATCCCATCGTCAAACCCTTTGAAGAAGGACAACCCAAACCAAATTGGTATAAGGACAACAAATATTGTGATTACCATCGCATAAAAGGGCACTCTACAGATTGATGCATGCAACTCTGCCATTACGTCCAAGACTTGATTGAATGTGAAGACATAGAAGTTGAAAATACTTCGAGACAAAAACACCTAATGAAAAATCCCTTCCCTAACCCTTCCCTAACCATGATAACAATTCAAAAGATAAGGGAAGTCATCAAGTAATGTAGAGTATGACTCAATCATCTTAACCATAGACTATGACCAAGATTTAGTGATAAGTATAAATATCGGTAACTGACTATGTGATCACCATTAAATAGAAAAACATGTGGGTCCCTACAGCAAAAAAATCTGCCACTTCATCCCCCGCATCACCTCCTAATCCACCATCTAATTCCGCCACCAATTCCTCTCCACAACCTGCACCATCATTCAATATTGTCAAACAATTGGAGAAGACTGCAACACAAATTTCCATCATGGAATTACTTAATTCTTCTCCCGCACTACAACACATCCTTATGCAAACATTGAATAACGCTCGTGTCCCTGAGGACATCAATTCACAACAATTACAGGCTTTAATTTCATATCTCACATTCCCAATCCTATTTTATCTTTTGGTCCTCTGACCTTCTTAATCCCAACATCACTAATAATCATTCTTTATACGTCGAGGGTTATATAACTCATCGTAAGATCAAGTGCATATTAATCGACAATGGATCTGCATTGAATATTTGTTTCATGAAACTTTTACGTTGTCTAGGTTACACTGAAAATTATTTACAAAACAATATCATAACCATTCGTGGATATGATAATAGCAAGAGAAAGTCTAAAGGCACAATCACGTTGCCTCTCCAAGTTGGACCCATCACCTTAGACATGGTATGTCATGTGGTGGATGTAGAAGTTGCATATAACATTATCCTCGGACAATCATGGATTCATGCCATGAAATCCGTCCCATCAATGTTCCACCAATGTATTAAATTTTCTCATTTGGACAAGGAATTTATGTTACGTGCGGATACCCAACCCTTTGAGTATTATAGATTCCGCGAAGGACGATAGTGACATGATCACTATTTTCCATCAACAGATAAGTATGCTCCACCTTGCATAATCCCTAATGAAACATGCATCGATCCGATACACTCCTAACAATGATCCGAAACCATCATCTTCTACCCAAAACACATTTTCCAATCCATTATCTTTCGCTAGTCAACAATCTTTCACCAGTCCTCCTCCCACTAATCAATCATTTTCTGTAGACCCCACATTTTACACACCCAAATACAACAAGTAAAATACAGATTTTTTTTTTTGACTTACATTGCTCACTACACACAACTCAACACATGGGCTCTAAGTACTGAAACTTGACTCACATACGACAATCACACAAGCTATCATCTCACATAGATACAAGAGGACAACATAGGCATGTCGATGCCACACCTTTCCCAATGAACGAATACTAGCAATGCCCCCAACCACAAAAAGAAGACTCAAGGATGGGAAAACCCACAACACATCATTACTTTAATTGTATTTTAGTTATGATTAACACTCCAAGAACATTATTGTGCAAGGATAGCTTCCTCCTTTTTCCAACTACAGAAACTTTAAGTTCATCCCACATATAATTTACAGTTCGACCATTTTAAGTTAGCTTCTTATTCTTTACAAAGTTTCCATAACTTACACACTTATTTGGCATAATTCAAATGCATATAAAGTACTTAATTATCTTACTCTCATGTTAAAAATCTTCTTCTCGAACATACATTCAATGTCTACCTATTTACTCTTACCACTCAAGTGAATGTGACTTGGTGTCCATATGGCGACATTAGGATTTTACGGAGGTTTGAAATACAAGATAGCTTTTTACCGAAAACATACCTCGATCACGGGTTAGTTATTTCCCTACCATAGTTATTCTAAATCAATGACTTAATGACTTCCTTTTTATATTTATATATATCTTTTGTTTTCTCGTAGTTTGATCACAACAGTGCAATACATATTCTTTGAATCACATAAAGATATTTAATTGAGATATAAGGTCTCCAAGAGCGGCAGTATCCCTAACCTCAATTCTCATTTTTACTCTCATATGCTTTATTTTCTACGTCACGTTATGGCCTTAATTTTTAGCATTGTCTTGTGAAAGGAGCTACGAAGTGTTTGTCTAACCTCTTGAAGACATAAAGGATTAGAAGACTTGTAGCTACACACGAACCCAAGTTAACATCCGAATCAACTGAGTTTTAGATTAATTCCAACTTCACCTAAGGGTCTACCCCTCAACTATATATGCGTTTTAAGCAAGAGGACATATTTATGCTAAACCACCTTCAGAAAGGACCAAGGTGCTATGCGTTGAGAGAAACCAGGGTAACACATTAAGCTGAGCGGAGCTAAGGAGCTCATTAACAAAAGTTTAAGGCCTAGACAACTAAGACACCTCCTCCATCTATGTCGTCTGGATCCAACAGGGATTTCATTCGATGAAGAATTTTAATTTTAAAGCTATCTTTGGCAAACAAGATAAACCGCTAGGATACGAAGGAGGAGTTAGCTCTACATACTCCAAGAGAAGTTTGACTGTGTCGCTCCTAATGACCGGAGTTTAAGACAATGTCACTAAACATATTGACTAAGATGATAAGCTCATTCTCGGGTTCTTGCTTACTCAAGCTAGGAGATTTCCATCGAGAGAAAAGATTAAGTTCATCCTACGGTTTTCAATGTCTTCTAGGGTAAGGAGTATCACACATGAAAACAAGTTATGCTCGATATTGAACAAGGGTAGAGTGTTTCGATTTAATTCTCTTTATTACATTTACAAAGTATGAATGCACAAGATGACTCATTAATCATTTATTGAACATTAAATATGCACTACAAGATATTACTTCAAATTCATTTACCTTATATAAATATCAAACCTTTTTACCAGGTGTACTATAAATCAAAATTGAACTATGATTAAATGCACATTTCCTAGATGTCCTTAAAACTAGCATCTCATACATATCAACAAATTATCAAATATAACCTTCTGACACATGAGACTACATTATACATTTATTCATTTAACAATGAACTATATAAATTACAATGATAATTAATGAATTACACATCGCCTTTTTGTCGTCATTCTTCCATCCTGCAAAACCCACGTGAGCATGATATCAACGATAATTCGTTGGCATGGCATCCACCCTAACCTAACATAATTATCATTTTTAGTTTCCCATTTACATATGATAATAATTACAATTTGCAATCGAAATAAAAAGGTTTAGAGACATGTATTCATTACATTTCATTTTTTTCATTTTGTAACCCAAGAGAGAGAAAAAGAAGGGAAGAGAGAGAAAACACCATTTTGTCAAAAGTTCTATTTCACACAACAAGTTACACTATAGAGTTTTAAATAGTTATTTACATGTGTTAAAAGTTTCCAGGGTGGTTTGGCAACCCTACGAGGGTCCCGCACTTTCTATTTTACATTTTCTCACTAGCTACAAAACATTCAAAACGGGCTCGGAGGCTAAGAAACCACTTCCAAAAGTTATCTTCTGATGAGAATGCACACCACGATTAACTTTCTATGTGTCCCTAGATATACCAAGAGTTCATAAGAAGCTGACGGAATTGGAAAAAGTGAACGGTTTATGTTTGGTGGCTAGTTTTCCGGGGCTACTGGTCGTAGTTGACCCAATTGCAAATGAACAAAAGTTAGCTCGAGGGCCAGAAAACCACATCCATAACTGACGTTCGATGGATGAGCACAACGAGACACTTCTACAAGTTCCCTATATAAGGAGAATTCATCGAGTCGATGGGGTGAGAACTAGAAAACCATTTTCAAATGGCGACAAGTTTTCTGGAGCGACAAGTGAAATTGGTCAATTTGACCTCGTCAAACTGTGACCTGGAGGCCTACAAAATGGCTTTGCCAAACTATCCAGAAAAGTGTTTTCCCTAAACTGAATGTTCCATGCAATTTTCTAGTATAAACACTAGAGGTTTGTGAAGACGGGAAATAATTTCTCTATCCAGGTTTCAAATGGTGGTTCAAAACGAAAGCCAACTTTCTAGATTTAACAACTTTCTATTGCTATAAACCAATGTAACAGGGTTCCTATAAGAGCGTCAAAAGGATCACATATGTTTGTTCGAGGTCAATCCAAAGGTCAAGGTGACTCCTCGCATACCAAGGTACACGAATGAAGCTTCACATCTCATTTTTCAGAGTTACTGAAGGGTACTTAATGAGTCTCGAAAAATGCAAAAAAATTAACTATTTACATAGGGAGAAGATCAACTTTATTAATGGGAAGTCAATTTCATCTTGCCGATAAAACAATATTGAAGCGATCCAGGTGGGTAGGAAGTTTTCTAAATCACCACAGAATGAGGTTGGAAGTTCATGTTTTAATGCAGAAGAGTTATTTTGATTTCGTGAGTTACGACACGACATTTCATTATTTTTGCAATGAGTTGAAATAACATTTAACTGTATTAAAATCCTAATGTTTTGAAATTCTATTAAGTTGCAAAAGAGAACTAAAACATGATAATTATGAGAGGCAAGGGAAGATGGACCATGCCTGGGAACGATGAGCGAAATGGGGATAAGGTGCTCCAAGTGGTTTACACTCGCGATCCGTTGAGACCACCATTGGTGCCACATGATGCCAGATAATCACGTGCAAACCAAACCATTCGTTGTGCCCCCATGTCTCATAAAAAAACCATTTTGTGCTTTCAAGTAGTCATCCCGATCCATGAGACCGCATTTTCTATGTCAAACAGATCACACGCCTTTTCAACAAGTCCATTTTGCGCATATCCCAATTTAAAACGCTTATTTTGGTGCAGTTGAGAGGGTGTTGAATTTTTTTGTTAAGTGTTGCTTTACCACTGCCAAATACATTTCCTTCAAAGTTTCAAAGGCCTTTACAACAAGCTCATCTACGAATACCCTGAAACCATTGCATTCCATGAGATGAAATATCTGAGGCATTTTGTCGAACAAATCACATGCCTTGAATACACTTCCACATTTTTCATACATACCAACTATAACACACTTCCACATTTTTCACGCATCTCAGCTATGACACTGTAAGAACAAAATATTACAAACAAACTAGATTCTATTTCAAAGGCCTCAAACCTGCTCCAAAGCTTCCATTTTCACAGTTGGAAGATACGTTGGCAATGTAAACTGATTAGGTTGGAAACCTGTTTGTTGCATGGTGAAACAGTGTGACTACCTTATGAGGGAAAACCCCCCATGTTTTTTGTATACTTTGCCGTCCCCAAAATCCATGAGAAGTTGTCTAGTTCTTTCATTTGGTCAAACCCTACAACAACGTCCCCAATGCATTGCAACTACAACATCTGACAAAATGCCTCTCCATTTTATGTTTTGACAGTTGTCCACGCAGGGTCCTAGAACTCGTTTTTTTTTTTATATACAGGCAGGGAGGATGTTGGCGCAGGTCGCAACAATCTATGGCACCCCATGAGATGACATCTGGTGAGGCATTTATTTGAAAACAACAAGAAGGCGCCCTTAACAAAACGGATCTGTGCAGAGGCTGCGACCATTGCATTACAAGAAACCATGTTTCCTTCAAAATAACATGGTGAGTGTGCCAGAGACTGGTTGAAGCTTCCATGGTGGTGGCTATTGTCTTCCTTCAACAAAAGACAGAAAAAAATACCATAAGGAGTCTCCTTTTCCCTAATCATTCAACTGAGTTACTTTACCAAAGTTAGCCATAACTACGGTTATTTTAAATAAACCCTTAACTTATGCCATGTCCACGTATGTGTGGAGGAATAATTTTATTATTATTTGCATGGTAACGGGTGGGTATGATTAAGTTTAACCTTGGTCAAAAGGGATCCGTTATCCTCCACCCGAAATGCATTCACACAATATATATATTAATTTATTAAATTTTAATATAATTTTATGGTGGCACTACAGTCGGCTTCAGGTGGTAGTAATATTATTTCACCTTTAAAACAAAAAAATGAGTACGCAAGCAAGCCTGGTCGACCAAGGAGGGACTAGAGAGGAGTTTCAAAAACGAACGCAAGACAAGGACCAACCACAACGTCGCAACAGGATACCCTCCTCTTGCGTGAATCGAGGCTCGATCCGTGAAGTGACCAATCCAAACAATAAAATCGCTTATCGATAATTAACAATAAAGTTGATAACAAATCAATGATCAGATAAAGAAGTTGTCGTCGATCGATAATTAAAATAATAATATTATTACTATTTATATTACTATTATTATTACGACTTAATACTACTTATTAATCACATTAACAAGGATCAACATACAAGCTTGACCAAAACAATAATAGCAAGAATTGACAATTCAAAAGAATAATTATTATTATGTAGATGTTCCCTCTATCCGGTCACGCCCTAACAAAGAACATCAAGTATCGTTCAAACGACCTATCAAATTTGAGAAAGAGATTTTCCTTAACGGGGTAATCGAAAAGGTGAAGCCAACAAGGATTAGCAGAGCACAACAACATTAAATACTTAGCAACACAAGTTGTCGAAGAAGAAAAGAAGGACGAGGGACGGGGCACTACATCTTCTTCCACTAATCAAGCTTCTTCTTCTAGTAACAATTATTCTTCCACCACACCATCTTCTTTCTCACCTAGCCAACCTTCTTCATCTAACCACACCTATTCTATTAAGACACCTTCCCCTATGAATAACCAAACTTCATCCTTCAATCCACCCCCTTAGATTCTTATAACCCATTCTCTTCATCTTTTAAAACTACTAAACTGACTTCCCCACCACATGAGGTCCCTATTGGTCCCCCATACCACACATTTAAAATCATTGACACATGATGTGGTGAATATCAATTTCAAAAGATGGTAGAATCCTTTTGTATCAAAAATCCCCATATAGCTACGGAAAACCTAATGCTCCACATCCGATAATCCATCCCACTTACCAAATGGGACGATCGGTTTGGAAAAAATCAGTTATCTTGACAACAAACATATTCCATGTTCTTCTTGAGGATCTTGGTTATATAATGACGAATTTGCTCCATGTTATGAGTCCCCTCAATTTACCAAAGCTCATTGAATAATGAAAAACATGTGATGGAAGGGTAAAGGACTCGATCCAAATGAAAAGGTTGTTTAGAACCGATAAATTGCACACAACATCACAGTACACATGGTCTAGGTTTTAAGGTGTTTGATGTTGCTCCCGTAATAATTTTAAGTGATAACAATGACTCCATTTCTCGATAATGACACCAGTCTCCACGTAGCCTTTTTGAGGACCTCGCTAAAACACATATTTACTTTGAACATTTATCTGTTAATTTCATCAATTTTGAGCCTACACATCCAACTCTCACAGACCATGGCCAACCACATCATGCAGCCATGGACATGTTCTAAAATGATGAAGCCATCAAAGAATTCCTTAGAACTCAAGACCAAATCCCTACTTCCAACCATAGAAAAGGATTTTAAATCAATCTAAATGAATCAGCCTATTTTGGCGAAGAGATAAAATATTTAGATCCTTCACCCTCTAAAAATTTGGATTAGAAATACAAACATAAAATTTCCCATAGTCAAAATCTCACCGCCACCCTATCCTAAAAACATGTCAATAAAAAGTCCCAACATTACACACAAAAATCTTATACCAACTCCCCTAAAACACCTGACACCAATGACCTACATCAACCATTAGCATCATTATCCGAAAAGGATACATCTAAAATGCTTGTACAAGAAACTCAAGATGTAAACATTCGTACCACCGAACAACCAAAAATTGTACCACTTAGCATTAGTCTGTCCGACCAAGAATGCATGGAATTCACAACACTCCTTATTGAATTCCAATATATATTTGAATGGACATATAACGACATGCCATGCCTAGACCCATCTCTTGTAGTACGCCATCTTGTGGTACATCCGAGTGCAAAACTCAGAAACAAAAACTACGTAAAATGCATCCCCAAGTTGCATTGCTTGTCAAAGCCGAACTCGAGAAACTCTTAGAAGATGACTTTATCTGACCTATTGATTATTCGGCATGGATATCTAACATAGTTCCTGTCGCTAAGAAAACTCCCGACATCAGAATATGCACAGACTTCCGAGACATTAACAAGGCTTGTCCCAAAGATGACTTTCCCTTGCCAAATATAGACATGATTGTTGATTCTATGACAAGCCATGAAATGCTCTCCTTAATGGATGGATTTTCTGGTTACAATCAAATACATATTGCTGAAGGGGATCAACATAAAATGACATTTACTACACCATGGGGCACCTTCTGTTATAAGGTCATGCCTTTTGGCTTGAAAAATGTTGGTGCCACCTATCAACGAGCAATGACTGTCATCTTCCATGATATGTTACATGATATCATGGAAGATTATGTTGATGATATATTAGCAAAATCAAAAACACAAATAGGACATCCAGGTGTGTTGAGACACATTTTTGATAGATTACGCGAGTATAAGGTTCATCTTAACCCAAAGAAATGTGTGTTCGGAGTGACCTCTGGTAAATTGTTAGGGTTTATTGTCTCACGGAGAGGCATAGAAGTGGATCCTGCAAAAGTCAAAGCCATTATGGAAATGCCTCCTCCTCAAAACCTAAAACAATTATGTAGTCTTCAGGGAAAGATACAATCTATTCAGTGTTTCATATCATAGTTGGTTGATAAGTGCCATCACTTCAACAAGTTACTCAAGAAAGATACAAAATTTCACTTTGGAATCGTGATTGACAAGACTCTTTTGCCAAGTTAAAAGAATACCTCTCTAGCCCACCTATTCTTATGTCACCAATTACCGATAAACCCATGTTGCTTTATACATCTGCCACTGAACATGCCATAGGAGCTCTATTAGCACAACATAACGATCAAGAAAAAGAACATGCTTTATATTACCTTAGTCAAACACTTATTGAGCACAAAGTACGTTATTCCCAAATCAAAAAAGTATGCTTAGTGGTCACTTTTGTATTCCATAAGTTACGTCATTACTTTCTCAATCACACAACTAAGTTGATTGAAAGTATTGATCCTCTCAAGTATCTATTGTCCGCAGGACCCATTCTCATGGGAAGAATGTTTAGTTGGGTCGTATTACTTAGTGAATTTCATTTTGAATTTGTTTCGCAAAAGGAAATTAAAGGACATGCCCTTGCAGACTAGCTTGCCGAGGCACCCCTTCCTGACACAGAACCACTTCATTTTCTTTTCTGATGAAGATCTTCCACACATAG
Organism: Taxus wallichiana var. yunnanensis; assembly: GCA_018340775.1. NCBI lineage: Eukaryota > Viridiplantae > Streptophyta > Pinopsida > Cupressales > Taxaceae > Taxus > Taxus wallichiana. The sequence goes on from CM031237.1 coordinate 258,092,003, forward strand.
ACATCACGCCACTTGGACTCTATTTTTTAATGGATCTTGTAATCTCCATGGCTCAGGGGCTGGTATTTTTCTTATCACACCTAGCAGACATGTTATTCCCAAATAATTTCACTTAGCATTCCCATGTACCAACAATATCACAGAATTTGAAGCTCTAATCGCAGAGATTAAAACTAGCTATATCTTGGAATCTTACAAAATTAGCTGTATTTGGTGATTCTTTACTTATCATCAAGTAAGTTACTGATGAATACCAAGTCAAGGATGAAAAACTTATCCCATATAAACACATGTTGGATAGTCTTTGAAGATATTTTCGATTAATGAGCTTTGATCAAATCCCTGAATTCGTAATAAATCATGGCCGATGCTATGACAACCATCATATTCCTATTAGAAATAGCATCTACTCAACCGAAAGCACATTTTATCGTAGAACATCTCTTAATGCCTTCCTATGATCTTCCTGAAAACACTATGGTATGTGAGATCGTGGGTCCGAATAACCCTTGGTACCATGATCTTTATACCTTTATTCATGATAAAACATTTCCTGCCGACATGAAACCAATGCATAAACATGCTTTAGCACAACGTGCCTCTCGTTACACCATTTTAGTAGAAACTCTTTATAAATGAGGATATGATGGCACCGCTCAGATGTATTAATCGGGAAGAAGCATTCGGTGTCCTAGCTGAAGTCCATTCTAGTATTTGTGGAGCACACACGAATGGTATAGCCTTAGCCAAGAAAATCCTGTGAGTTGGATATTATTGGCCCACCATGGAAAGTGACGCATGCCATTTTTTCAAATGATGTCAAGCATGTCAAAAACATGGAAATATTATCCATGCACCTTCCCAAGCATTACAATCAATAACCACACCATGACCCTTCTCTCAATGGGGACTTGACCTTATTGGTAAAATCATACCAACTTGTCGGATGGACATAAGTTCATCATTACCGAAATCTTGATTACTTCACTAAATGATGGAAGCTATGCCTCTCACATATGTTACCGGTAGCCAAATATCAAAATTCATTTTTAATAATCTCATTTGTCAATTTGGTATTCCATCCACTCTTGTCACAGATAATGGAAAATCATTTAAAAACCAGGATGAAAAAAACTTAGCCAAACGTTTTCACATCAAACTTAAGTGGTCTAATCCATACTACCCTTAGGAAATGGTCAAGTAGAATTAACCAACAAGAATTTAAAATCCATCATGGAAAAAAATTGTTAACACCCATGGACACTGATTGGTATACTCAAATTTACCCCGCTCTTTGGGCTTACCATACATCTTACCACATGCCTGCCGATCCACCCCATTTTCCCTTGTTTATGGTTGTGAATCCATTTTACCTATTGAGATAGAACTCCCATCCTTGAGAATCTCCCTTAAAGATGTAATTAATGAGGATGAATACCAACAGTCACGGCTTCAAGAGCTTGAGATTCTCGATGAAAAATGACTTAATGCTCTCAATCATCTTCAAGTCTATCAAAACCGACTACAATGCGCTTATCATAAAAAGGTAAGACCCAGAGAATTCAAAATTTGTGACCTCATTTTAAAAAAAAAAAAATAATAATACCATCAAGAGTGAGAAAAACAAGGAAAATTTGAGCCTAATTGGTTAGGACCTTATGTAATTACAGCCAAATTTGGCTCTAGAGCCTATAAGTTGGCATCAAGATGGTCAAGATATTGATGAACTAATGAATGCAATTCATTTAAAGAAATTTTATCCTTGAGATGTTCACTATTCCAGGAAATAATGAAGTGTGCATTGTTCCTCCTATATCGCTTACCTCGAATAATTTAAAGTTATTCATTTCCATTGGCAGGTATTTTCATTATCAAAATCACATCTTCATGTTTATCATCATGAGATAGGTGCTAACATCAATCCTATTAAGTCTTATGAGTATCATACTTCTTATAATATCTCCCATTTTCAGTCACTTTCACCTATGGTCATACCTAGAAGTTTACTGATGGTAATATATTCCCTTCAAAGAAATTATCTATTTCATAATAAATTTCTAAACTTCTTTACCCAGTTCATTTAGTAGTCCATCTTTGTCTTCGGTGTTGAACCCTCGCATCCTACTAGTCATGTGGGCTTGAGATTGGGGGCATACGTTCCTTCCCAAATATAAAGCATTATTGTAAAATTCCATCAATTCAATAACTTATGAATAATTCATTGTCACATCTTTCGTCCTTCATAGTCTTTGGTGTTGGACCCACACTTCTTATTGGTCTTGTGAGACTGGGAATGGAGGAAGGTGCCCTTACTTATCTACGTATTGTCTTTGGTGATAAACGCTTGCTCTCTTATAGGTGGCATGGGGCAAAGCGTAGAGGGTCATTCTCATAAAAGCATAAAAATATTGCAAAAACATTAAAAAAAAAAAAGACAAAAAGGGAATTCACTCACCTATGTTTTTCCTTTGGTGATGAGCCCTTGCTTCTCACTAGTAGCATGGGGCAAGGCATATGGAGTCATTTCAAAAATATAAAATCTTACAAAGTGCTTGCAATTATAGAATCCCCAAAGAAGTAATTTAGATGCCTAAGTGAAGAGAGAACTATCCCTTCACCTCATATCTTACCAATCAAGGAGCCACGAATCTGTGTAAGTCTAGCACGTAACTCATAAAGTGAAAGCCATTTTGAAACCGGTTCAAGAACATTATGAAGAATTGAGTCAAAATTTTCCAAAGGAATTTTGTTGGCATTCGTCTCTATACTCATTATCTACCTCCTGCGTCCTTCTTGATTCTTGATGATGAGCCCACACATCTTACTAGTTGTGTGGAGTCAAGAATGGAGCTAGACTTATTTTCATCATATCATCAGCACCATATCCTGCCAATGGAATGAGAATTTTTGTTATTCCGAGCATGAGTTACCACGAGGAACACGGTACATGCGGATAATATCCTGGTTTATCACCTCTCAAAATAAGTCTGCACTCTGGTCCATAAATTGCCAATAATAGTGTAAAAATCCAAAAATCCAAAAACATTTGAAAATCATCAAAAATCCAAAAACATTTGAAAATATAAAAAAACATCAAACAATATATATATATATATATATATATATATATATAATAAACAAAAATAAAAATATTGTAAACTCCACAAAATCGCAAAACTCTAAAATAATCAACACAATTCAACCTTTGAACTATTATCCCCAACGAATGATCCAATCACCTTATGACTACCAAATTCAAACCACTTCTCCTCGCGTGAATCCTCACTTGGGGAAAATCCGGCTCTCATTGTTTCCTTGTTTGAGGACAATGACCCAATCCTTTTATGTCCTTGTACCCTTCTCGGGGTACATACGATCAATCCTCACAAATGGAACATGTTAGGGACATGTTTATTGGTTCTTGTGTTGCATTATTAGTTACCAATTATTAATTACTTTCTTGTATCTTGATATATTATAGGGGCATCTTGATTCTATGTATCATGGCGGTCTCTCTAATATACTTATGTTATCCGATTGCGCATATCTTTGTGGCATCATACTTTCTTGATGGCCTCTGCTCTATGATTTCTTCCATTTTCATATCGTATTGGGAATCAAACCTTTTTATGGCCCTTGTCTATGCTATCACGCATATTACAGTCTAGTCATCATGATCTTTTATATCATGATGCATCTTGTTGTGTGCTAGAATGTAAACTAGGAAAATACACTACTAACAAGGAAGTAAAATACTAACCATCATACCTCCTCCTTCGAGTTCTCAGTAGAAAACATCGAATGGGCTAGGAAACTTGGATTGAGCCCCGATTGCGTGATATGTAGGTGCTTTTCTTCAAGACAGAGCAAGGCCTTCCTGCAACAACGATCCACTTACTTTGCACCAGATGGGTAAAAAGATTATGGATTTGGGGTGCTTTAGGATGAGGCTATTTTGGCATTAGGATGATGTAGTGCCACGATAAATTAAAATGAAAATAAAATTTTAAAAATAGATATTTATATATTGTGAAGTGAATTTTATAGGAGTGGTTGGAGAAAATCATGGACTCCACGTGAAGGCACATGGGCTAGTTGTCATGGGCAGTGTGTAGCAGATGGAAGTGACACACCCTGGACACCTTTTCATACATGTCAGTTTCCTTGTAGAATAAGTCAAGCACTTTATTTATTTTTTTATCCAGAGACATTTACCATGCTGCAACCCAAGCTAATGTGGTAGATTTAGTAGTATTGGATAGTTTCAACTATGGTAGAACACGTAGGTTATGGCTTCCTCACGAGGAAGTCACATAGTTTCACCTTATGCAACACATAGGTCTCTAACCCGATCAGTTGCATTTACTCTACATATTCACTGCCTGTGCCAAAATGTGAGCTCTAGAGCAGAGTATGGACATCCATCAAAGCATAATGGAAATATGATTTTCTTTCCAACTTTCTCCCCACTGCATCGAATGGGGTTTTGTCGATTTTTGTAGTTACAAGTGCTCCAATGAGATATGTATGCAAGTGTGGAAATGTTTACTTTCAGCATGTGCCAAAAACATGAGCGCAGGGACTGGGAATGGATGTCCATCAAAGCATAAAAGGTAAAGGGATCTTCTTTCAACTGTTGTTAATACAAATGCTCGCGGTATTCGTGTATGGACAATGTTGAGCCTCTCATAAGGCAGGTGATCTGTTTGACAATTTTTTTTAATTAAAAAAAAGAAAAAAGAAAAAAAATGTGGTTTGTTGTGGACAGGATGGACTGCAGGATATGGACTAAATGGATGTGTTGAAAATGGGTTCGTTGAAAAGGCTTTATATCTTGCAAGCAGAAGCAAAATGTATGGAAGCAAAATGAAATTTCTTCCATGTCGTTGTTTTGTTCATTAGTTGTTGTTCTTTTCAGATCCATGAAATTCAGATCTTGAATCTATTGGTTTCAACCATGTAATGACATTTGTGATCCCATTGTATTTATCCCCCTAGAGTGTGTTGTCTGGTATATATCACATGCCCATTTATGTTGAAGACGAGTTTGGGTTGGGTTGCTTCTTATACTGTTGTTTCCCTTTGTTTCATTCCAAAGCCAGTTGTAGAGATGACGATAAAGAAACACCTTTTCCAGCATAATCTCAGCCCATGGAAAAATAAGAGTTTTGGAATAGGGTACGAACAATAGAATCTGGTTTTTGGTCAGATGTTATAGTTGTAAGTTCCCTGATAGACATGTATGCAAATGTGGAAGAATTCAAATGGCTTGCCAACTGTTTGACATATTGCATAATGAAAATGCGGTCTCATGGATCGGGATGACTACTTGAAAAGTAAGAAATGGTGTTTTGATGAGACATGGGTGCAACAAGGAATGGCTTTGGTTTTCACATGACTATCTAGCATCATGTGGCAACAATGGTGGTCTCAACAAATCGTGAGTGTAAGCCACGTTTAGCCCCTTATACTGTTTCGCTCATCGTTCCTAGGCATGGCTCATCTCTCCTTATCTGTCATAACTCTCATACTTTAGTTTTTCATTTGCAACTTAATATAATTTTAAAATATTAGGATTATAATACATTTAATTGTTTTATATTAACTTGTTTCAAAACAATATAATGTCTTATCGTAACTCATGAAATCAAAATAACCCTTTTGTATTAAACCATGAACTTCAACCCTCATTCTGAGGTGATTTAGAAAACTTACTTCCCAACTAGATCACTACAATATTTTTTATCAACAAGACGAAATTGAATTCCCAAAAAAAGGTTGACCATCTCCCTGTTTAAATAGATAATTTTGTGTTTTTCAGAGACTTGTTAAGTACCCTTCGTAACTCCGAAGATGGGATGTTAAGATTCATTCGTGTACCTCGTTATGTGAGGAGTCACCTTAACCTTTGGTTTGACCCCGAATGAACATGTGTGATCTTTTTGACGCCCTACTGGGAGTAATGGTACACCGTTTTGTAGTTATAAGAAGCTACTAAAACTATAAAGTTGGCTTTCATTTTGAACCGCCATCTAAATTCTGGATAGTGAAATACTTTTCCGTCTTCACAAACCTCTAGTGTTTTCACTAGAAAATTTCATGGAACATTCAGTTTATGGAAAAACACTCTTCTTGTATAGTTTGGAAAACCCATTTTGTAGGCCTCTAGTCATAGTTTGACTGGGTTAAATTGGACCAATTAGGACTGGTGGCTTCATAAATCTGTCGCTATTTGAAAATTGTGTCCTAGTTTTCAGTTTTGATGACTTTGATGAATTCTCCATATATGGTTGAACTCATAGGAATTTTACTGTGGCGCGTTCATCCATCAATTGTTAGATTTGGACGTGGTTTTATGAGCCCTCGAGATAACTTTTGATCATTTACAACTAGGGTAATTACGACCGATGGCCTCAGAAAACTAGTCGCCAATCATAAATTGTTCACTAGTTCTGAATTCTATTAGTTCCTATGGACTCTTGGTATATTAATGGATGCGTAGAAATTTTAATCGTGGTGTGTTTTCTCATCAGAAGACAACGTTTGAAAGTGGTTTCTTAGCCTTCGAGCCTGTTTGGAACATTTTGTAGCTAGCAGGAAAATGTAAAAAGAAAGTTGTAGGACCCTGTCCGGGTAGCCAAACCACCATGGAAACTTTTGACACATGTAAATGATTGTTTGAAAACTCCATAGTGTAACTTGTTGTGTGAAATAGAAATTTTGACAAATGGTGATTATCTCTCTTCCTTTCTCTTTCTCTCTCCTTGGATTACGATATGCAGTGAAATGAAATGTAATGAATACATGTCTCTAAACCTTTTCTTTCGATTGCAAATTGTAATTATTATTATATGTGAATGGGAAACTGAAAAATGTTAATTATGTTAGATTAGGATGGATGCCATGCTAGTGATTTATTGTTGATTTCATGCTCACATGGTTTGCAGGATGCAAGAAAGATGGCGAAAAGACGATGTGTAATTCATTATTTATTATTGTAATTTATATAGGTCATTGTAAAATGAATAAATGTATAATGTAGTATCTTGTTACAAGAAAAGTTATATTTGAAATTTGCTAATATGTATGAGATGCTAGTTTTAGGGATATCTTAGGAAATGTGCATTTAATCATAGGTTCAATTTGATTCATAGTTGTGTATGGAAAAGGGTTTGATAGATATATAGTAAATGAATTTGAAGTTAATATATTGTAGTGCTTTTTCAGTGTTCAATAAATGATTAATTAATTACTGGGTTGTATTCTTACCTTGTAAACGTAATAAAGAGATTTAATCGAAACACTCAACCCTATTATAAGACTTGTGTATAACAACCCTTCTTGTGTGAATACTTTTAGTGTGGAAAACCTAAACCTTAAGATAAAATTCAATCTCTACTCTCGATGTCATCCTTCTCGCATGATATTTCTTAGCCCAAAAGAAATTGAAAATGAAAAATGAACATAAAATCTTGTACTCGATGGAACCTCGTAGCCTAGGTAAATAATACCCCTAGTTTGTGATAGCATCATGGTCGGTATGTTTAGCATTGTTGTCGTGAACCCATAATTTAGGAAAGACATGGTCCATTTTTTAATCCAGAGTATGTGGTTTCCTTCTAGGTCCGGTAACCGTGTGTGGGGTAAGGAGAATGTCTTCACTTCAGGTCCGACACTGTGTTGAGTGGTGAAGGCCTCTTTGGAAGTCACCTTAAGAGTCCTTGTTCGAAGCAATGACTATGTGGTGTAAGCTTACCATTTATGGAGTAAGTAGAGATAATACTCCTTTAGTATCCTTTTGATTGCTAGGTCTTACCAGATTAGATCTAGAAATTAGCTTCATCAGTGAATGAATTCCTTGTTAGATCCAGATGACATAAATGGAGATCATGAAATAATTTTTCTAGGTCTTAAACTCTTGTTAATGAACTCCTTAGTTCCACCCAGTTAAATGGATTACCTTGGTTTCCATCAATACATCACCTTGGTCTTTTCTTGAAGGTGGTTTAGCATAAATATGTTTTCTTGCATTAAAATAATTTATAGTTGAGGCATTGATCATTAGGTGTAGTTGGAATTAAACCAAACCTCAGTTGATTAGGAGGTTAACTTGGGATTCGTGTGTAGTTATAATGCTTCCAATTATATACTTATTCAAAATGGTAAATACATACTTTCATAAATCTTTATGTTATAAAGTGACACCAAAAAATAAAATAAAAAGGACCTAGAAAAAATTGTAAATGAAATGAGAAACAATAGTTGGTGTGATAATGGTTTAGGAACAAAAATTCACTTGAAGTCCTTATGGATGTTTTAGGCATTGAATTTTGTTAATAATGGATACAAATTGATTCTTGGTGGGACTAGGCCTTTGAGCTAGTTTAGAGTCCACTAAAAATAAGATAAAATAAAATTATGTCTTGTAAATGCTTAACTGAATCAAACTAAGATTGATACTAAAACAACCATAGTACGAAAGCAAATGTTCTTTGAATGGAAGGAAGTTTATAGGAATGAGGAACTTGAACCTTCACCTCTTTTGATGTGTATTATTTTTCCCTCAACAACTTCTGGTTGGTCCCCTTGCATAATGAGGGTAAAATTTAAAATTCAACTAAACATATTTTGAGAAAACAAACCTTTAGCATAAGAATGAGAGAATTAGGAACTTTGTAGGTAATTGGAAATATGGAGTTTAATTATGTAAGTTATGGAGATTTTCATAAGGGATAAAGAGAAAACTTAAATGGTCGAACAATAAGTTGAATGTGAAATGAATTGCAAAATATGTATGTGGAAAATGGATAAGATCATCCTTGTATAAAAATGTTCTGGAATGTTAATCATAACTAAGATGTAATCATGGAAATGATGTGTTGTGGGGTTTCAATCCTTGAGTCCCTTTTCTTGTGGTTGGGTTATTACTAGCATTCGTTCATTGGGAAGGTGTGGCATCGACATGTATATGGTGTTGTCATGTGTCTATGTGGGTCGATGGCTTATGTAAGTGTCATATGTGTTATGGAGTTTTCCTTACTTAGAGCCTTTGTGGCGTTGTGTAGTGAGAAATGTAAGTCAAAAAAAAAAAATTCCTAGTATTTTACTGTTGTATTTGTGTGTGTAAAATGTGGGTGTTACATACGAGGCGGAAGGATGTTCTTTTCTCAAAGGATGCAAGAACTTAGATAGGGCATTCAAGTTTATTCTCCGTGTATTCACTCTATCTTCCTTTCCTCTCCCTAATTTTCATGTTTCTTGACCACTTCTCCTTTTCTCTACCACCCCTACCTTTTCGTTCATTTTGTATATGTTTCTCTTCTTTTCTCTACTCTTTTTCACACTTTCCTTACCCCTCATAGTTTCTTTTTTTTCTCTGGTTCTACTTCTTCTTTCGTCCTCTTTCAATTTTCATCGATTTTACCCCCTACTCCCACCTCGTCTTCTCCTTCTTATTTATCCTTCCATGTTTCCTACTTTTCTCAACTCTATCATTTCTTTCACTTTCATGCATCCCTCTTTATTATCTCTATTGCTTCCTTCATTTGGTACATCTGTTTTTATTTCATAACTTCACCCTCTACTCTGTCATTTTCCTGTTTTCTCCTTGTTTGTCCTTCATCATTCCTCTGCTTCCCCTATCATCCCTCTCTCTTATTTTTTTCTACCTCTTTCATTCCTTTTTTGTCCCTCCCCTATCTCCATTACTCTTCACCTTTCTTACTCCTCTCATAATCAACCCCCAATCCTATCCATTCCCTTTTCTCTTTCCCACACACCCTCACACCTAGCATTCAAGGCCGATTGAATCCTTTCTCCATTTGCATCATGCGGTCATTCTAGTCTCTTCCACTCTATTATCGTCCTCTTCTCTGCAGAATTCATCTCTCCTCTTTTCAAGAGCTCTGTCGTATATTCCATTCTCGTCAGCCCTCTCAAGGGGGCATCATCATATCTGTCCATAATCACATCTTCTCATGACATTTTTGTCTTGAGGATACCATGACATCCGTCACTCACCACCTTCTATTCTCCCCAAAAAACATTCACTCTAATTTTTGCTTAAGAAAAGTAGATTGAATTATTCCCCCATCTCATCTACTTTCTTTGAAAGGACACTACTTTCATAGTACCCTTCCAAAGAGGGGAAAATATAGACACCCTAATTTCAAATCTATCCTAAATCACTTAATTCACCTTCCTCATTTCCCACAAAAATACACTTCGAATTAATCAAATATAATTTGATTAATTATCCATTTCAAAATCTAAAAAATAACCCAATCCTCACCACATGTCATTATTCTCCATGTTTTTCTACTATTGAATTAAAAATTCAAAATCAAATCCTCACCCACTCTTCATGGTCCCCACTCACCTAAAATCCTCCACTTATGAATTAAAAATCCAAAATCAAATCCTCACCCATTCTTCGTGGTCCCCACTCACCTAATCTTGCCCACATTTTCAAACCATGATTACTTAAATTAATCTAATTTAATCACTCCCTAGGCTATAAATACATCCTTACCCCTCCCCTCTAAACAATGTATGGAGAATAAGTTTGAATGCCTTGTCTAAGTTCTTGCATCCTTTGAGCAAAGAACATCCTTCTGCCTCATCCTAATGCCCAAATAGCCTCATCCTGAAGCACCCCAAATCCATAATCCTTTTACCCATTTGGTTCAAAGTAAGTGGATCATTGTTGTAGGAAGGCCTTGCTCCATCTTGAAGAAAAACACCTACATATCACGTAATCAAGGCTCAATCCAAGTTTCTTATCCCATTATGGTTTGCTATGGAACACGAAGGAGGAGGTATGATTATTAGTATTTTACTTCCTTGTCGGTAGTGCATTTTTCTTAGTTTACAATGAGCATAGGGCGAGAGAACTCCCACGTGGAGTCAGTCAGACAAGATTCACCACAAAGAGGTCATGAGGACAGGGCTATAGGACACAGGGACAGATCTAGGAGCCCTAGGCATCGTGATGAGCGCTTTGTGAGACCTAGAGGAAGACAATGTATAATGGCAGATCACATTAGAGAGATCCTAAAACTCTATCCATCTCATTTCACTGGGGATAATGGGGGATTTTAGGAAGATGCGTGGTTGGTCAACTTGAGAGGATGCTTCAAGATATGTCTGTGTACTAGCAACACAAAGATTCGTGTTTCCATCCACCTTCCGAGCTCGACGGAGTTGGGGTTTGGTGGAGGACTAAGGAGTAGAAAATCCATGTGGATTCGAGACAATCACTTGGGATCTCTTCAAGGAGCAGTTCAGAGCGAGATACTTGTCCGGGAGGTTTATTGGCCGAGTATATATGAGTTCCACGACCTTCATTAGGCATGTATGATAGTCGTGGAGTATGAGAGTCACTTTCTAGACTTGCTCCAAGTACATAGAATACATGCGGGATGAGCATGTGAGGATCCACAGGTTCATCAGGGCCTGAACCTAGACATTGGGGGAAGTGCACATTTATTGCTGTAAACATTAGCGGTGGCCATTGAGAAGGCCTACATCATGGAGGAGACATGGGGAAGATGAAACGAGGCTAGAGATAGAGTGCAGAGCCGTATCCATCAAATGCAAGATAACAGTTGAGGGGGTCAACTCCTCCTCCTCGTGGAGACATGGTTCTACACAGTCTTCATTCAAACCACCATAATAGCCACCTAAGCAGAAGTAGCAATAGACCCGCCCTCCATTTAGGCCTCCATAAAGATTTGATGCTTAGAGGGGCCGCATATGGGGTTTCCTCCTAGGGACCAGTCAGACTCGGGCACCACCTAGAGCTCGGTCGCAAGAGCTCGTCAACAGGACCTCAATAGTCTATGACGGGATCATCAAGATCCATGACACAGACCACTAGAGTACCTGCAGGATCCACTTATCATTGGAGGGGACCAGTAGTCTGCATGGTATGGTGTACTTGGGCATCATTGGAGAGAGTTCCCTCAAACCCTAATAAAAAGGGTAAGGAACTGGTTTTAGAGCCTACTATATGAGACATGGCTAGGAGCCATAGGATATATGTGGTGGTCAAGAACTGCTAGGCCAAGCACCGAGCACGGGGATCAAGACAACAGTAGCATTGATGGCATTTCTATTCCTATTTTATTTGATTTAGGCTCCTCGATTATTTTATTTCCCCATTTGTAGTAGAGCGATGCGATCGGTGGTAGTTAGGTAGAGTCATAGTTGGGATGTGGAGATGGCTTCTGGAGCCAAGCTCACAATGGAATCCTTAGTCAAGGAGTGCATAGTTGACCTAGGACCCTTTTCCACGACCTTGGATCTTCGTATCCTTCTTTTGGGTTCCTATGGGATTATTTTGGGCATGGATTGGTTATTCTGCACAGGGCTAGAGTTGATTGTTACAGTAAGGTAATATCATGTGCAGATGATTTGGGAGTGGATTCAATGATAGTTAGAGTTAGGAGACCCACCTCTATTTGCACCATATCCGCTATGCAGCTTAAGAGGTGCTATTGAATGAGGTTTCTAGTTGTATATTACTAGTGGGCCATCACTTGATGATCATCATATCTTGAGGGAGTTTTTAGATGTCTTCTAGGGAGCTACTGGGTTTACCTCCCCCATGTGAGATAGATTTTCACATTGATTTGGTTCTAGGAGCAGAAGCTATCTCATGAATGCCTTGTAGGATGACTACCCTTAAGCTATGTGAGCTCAAGTTACAGCTTGAAGGCCTTTTGGAGAAAGGCCTAATTTTTCCTAGTGTATCCCCTTGGGGTGCACCGGTGATTTTGTAAAGAAGAAGGATGGATCTCTATGATTGTGTATTGATTATCGTCAAGTTGAACAAAGTAACGATCAAGAATTGTTACCCCCTTCCACGTATTGATGATTTGTTTGATCAAATGAAGGGGGACACTGTATTTTCCAAGATAAATCTTAAGTCGTAAATCATCGGTTGAGGATCACAGAGGAAAATATTCATAAGACAACCTTCCAGTATGAGATATGGCCACTACGAGTTCATAGTAGTGCCTTTTGGTTTGACGAATGCCCCCACAGTATTCATGAGTTTGATGAATGGGGTATTCCAGAAATTTTTGGATCACTTCGTGCTCTTTAATGATGTAAAAAAATTGTACAATAATAATTACATAAAAAAATCTCTTAGGCTTGCAAAATAATCCTTGCAGGTCTCTAGAAAAACTCTTGTTCTACCTCCAATAGTTTTCTTGCAATAAAAATGCTTAAAACTTGTTCCACTCTCCCAATTAGGGAATTTACTAAAAAAGTTACCCTTTATGTATAAAATTCACCATTTTATAACATTTCAAGGCCCATGGTATGTTAGCAAAGGCTTACATTTTTACTAAAAATAATTGGGGTTTGAATCCCCCATATGCACCTTCTTTTTCTTAACAAATATTTAAATTGAAAGATAAATATTAATCCTTGCTCGATTATAGTAAATTTTTGCATGGCCTAATGAAAAGAACTAGGAATAGTAAGCGTGGGGTCATGGGTTTGATCCTCACTCTCCACATTTTCCTTTTAGATGAACCTTCATGTGTTTTGGTGGGTGTTTTGTCCCACATTCTCCGTGTGGCTAAAAAACTAGGGATTTTTATAGCCTCTTGGAAGTTGGTTTATTTGTGGCATAGTCTACGCTTATCTTTAGTTATTTTATCTATGTGTTGAATGTGGTCCATGTGGTTTTTATTGAACTCATCTATGAACTTGGTGATGACATTAAGCTCGGTGTTGGTTGATATGCCACGCGGTGGCTTCACTTTGGCACCAGTCTTTATCAAGGCATTGGAATATATCCACATGTACTATGAATAGGTCTACAACATGGTTTATATGTAATAACACTTGTAATGGAATTTGAATAACAAGGTGGAAGGGTTCCTCTAATGAAAATTGGACCCCACTAACTAATGGGCCCCCAACTAGTGAATAGCACGAGCCTCACATTCAATTGTCAAAGACTCGAATAATCATTTTGCCAAATAACACTCTTTGACTTATCAAAATCTCATTGGTTTACATGTCAATCGGATTGGATCACATCATCACTTGTGCAACATGTGTCATTATTTTTATTATTGGAGAAGAACTTTATCGAGGCCATAACTTCTACATATGAAGGTTGTTTTACCTCGTTCAAAGTACATTGGAAAGATATCGAAAATATCTTCATTGTGTAAAAATTTTCATATCAATTTTATACCATATGATTGATTCAATGTGGTAATTATATTAGATCATTTGCATTCTTCTCACAACTTGCACTCACACAATGGAATCTAAAAGGATCATCCTCAATAACCTCCATGGTTTTTATTTCTTATTTCTTCATTCTGTTTTATTCTTCATACGTATGGTACTCACCCACACTCAACTCACCTGCACTAATATGCACTTTAGCCACCTCCATTTTTTCATTCCAAACATGAAAATTTTATTTACTATCCTCAATTATTTTTCCTGCAAAAGAAAAATATGAAATTATTTATCTTTATCTTTCAATGAAAACTCAGCCTCTTCCCACTTATGGGATTCCACAAACTCTTTCCCATCATCAAATAATGGGTCTCCTCCTTCTGGTTCACAATATCACTCCTACATCCTCATTCATGAAGATATCTTCTTCTATGTGCTACTCGAAGCCTCTTTCTCATTCTTTATTATGAAAATTAGATTTGGGAACTTCATATAAAAACCCTATTCTCTTGTTGTCTTTCAAGACAACCTTCTTCTCCTCACTCATATCCTTCTCCTTATTATTTCTTGAAATGGCTTTGATATTCTCGCATGAAAACTTCTCTATGTTATTACCTTTCAAGAAAATCTTTTCCTTCCTCTCTTAAGCCTCAACACATGAAGCTTCTTCAACCACTCTCTTTGCATTCTTGGGTGCAAAACTAGCCCCATCAACTTGGAAACCATATGTTCCCAAATTTTCACCTCCATCTTTCCCTTCCTTTATCGCCTCTCTTGGAGATATTTCCAATAAAAACTGCAACTCCATATAACCTCTTAAATGCAACCATTACCTTTTTAGGATATTTAATATTTTCCTCCTCAAAAATAACTTCCAACTCCACTATCCATCTCATGAGTTCATTCAGATCTCTACTATTGAATGAAACAAAATTTCTAGTGGGATTACCTATTTCCTTTACTTTGACCTATGTTGGTCTCTTTTCTTTTATATCTTTTCCTCTCTCTAAGACACCCAACTTTTCTTGTAGGGATAACAACATCTCCATCATATCTTATTATTCACTTACTTATGAAACATCTTCACTTTTGCATCTACCATCTTGTAAAATCTTGTATGCATTTCCTTTAACATATCAACCAAGTCTTTTGATCATGATGCTTCTCCTTCTTATGTGTCATATCTTCAACAAGCAACCTTATCTTTCATAACCTACGATAAAATCAAACAATATTCTCTTTTATCTTCAAACACTTGTAAGAATTCTCACTTTGACTACAATGTATCTCTTGACACCTTATACTCAACATCTCTTCTCTATTGGAAGATGTCTTGTTTTCTACCCACAAAAATGTGGAAATCAACTCTTAGCAAGATTCAAAACTACTTTGATACTAATTGGTGCAAGCATAAAGGGGGTGTCCAACTAAGGACAACCTCTAATTATATGATCAATGGTTAGCACTCTTCCATGAACACACATGAGAAATTCCACAACCTTGGCATAATTCAATAAACTATTATCATTAATGAAGTTTTTACACAATCGATGCACATAATTTACAACTCACACACATGCCTCTACCAAATTGTTTCATTATAAACATGGAGGAAAAAAACTACAACATACTACAATCTAAGCTGGTGCAAAAACATGTTCTCGGTTTTTGTGTGGAATTTTTCTTTTGATGTCTCTCTCTCCTTCATGAGATTCCTTCCCCCATCTATTGATGCAGACCATGTCTCTTCAAATCCCCAAAGACCTAAGAAATGATTCTTTTATGAATGATTATCTAAATAATATGTTATTTTACCTGTTTGATGATTACAAGCATTCCGTCAACAAAAATTAAGTGTTTATTCCAAAAAAAAATCAGTGTGTGACAACAGTTTCATGTTGATTTAGCAAAATGTTAAAACTCAAAGTTCTAGAGCATGCTCTCTTGAAAAATTTTCTTCTTGAGGATGCCTTGTAGGACTAATTACACTTGTCAAGCAAAAAAAAGAAAAACAAATAAAACCAAAATAAACATCACTCTATTTTTAGTGGTGCAAGATTACTTGCTCACTACAGATGCTCCTACATCACTTAGAAAGAGATTTCAAATGAATATTTTTTCCCGAATTGAAGTAGGCAACTTGGAACCTATTTGAATATGGAGGTCTCTTTAGGGCATCTTATTAGGTGGGTTTCATTATCTGGGATCATAACTTGTGATTCTTAAAGGCTACGGAGGTGGGTTTTTTGTTTTCCTTTTCATATTTTTCAAGTTCTACACAACGCTAATCAACTATTTCTACACACAATCAACCATTTACCCATAATTTATAGTTTCTAATCTGATTTATTGATCAATTATTTTTTGGACCTTCTTAAGGCATTTACGTTTGATTGGTAACTCAAAATCATATTTTTTAAAGTTTGTTTTTCCATGATATTTATGGAAATGACATGTATTTCTTCCAATTTAGTCTCATATTACACTTTTCACTAAAACACTCAACTATCCCATAATTATCTTTGAAGGTAAACTGTCATAAAAGGTCTTTGATCTATTTATAGAAAAAACTATGTGAAAGTAAATTTCCCTTTACAATGTAGATACTTTTGCAAATATTTTATGTCCTCATTAGATTGCTATTTATTTAGATGACACACTAAACAAGTAATCACTCAAGGGGGAACTATTATTTGGGTATGCATGCTCGATTTCTAGGTAATTCAATTGCAAATAAGATTGATCATGTGACATGTAGTTACCGAGACATCTCATAATTCTAGGAATATAACGATAGATACATGGTGTTCAAAGGTATACACGAGTTTTCGATAATGTTGCAAAATACTTCACACAAGATTCTTATTGTAGTGTTCCATCACAAGACTCAATATTTAGTTACATGGAACTTTAGTCATTCTTAAATGTTGTGAGTATCCTTTCATAATCCCATGCTAAAAAAATGTTGTGCACAAGGTTATGTGAGATTACACAAAGGTGTGCAAGTTTCTTATTCCTAGACTTGGTTATTTTTTTGCGATCCAAGATATTTAGTGAACCCAAATGCTTATGCATCATACATTCTATGGTAGAAGAAACATGATCCTTTGCTTATACATTTTTCATGAGGTCTTCAATTGATCAACCAAGTTTAGAAATGTTTGTTGTGCTTAACCCCGATAAATGTTCAACTTTTCTACCTTTCCATTTCACCATATATTCTTTATATCCCTTTATAAGGGTTATGTTTCCTATGTGTAAATCAAGTATATCTTTAATTTATTCACACACATTCTTTGGTAGTTTGTGCCTTCAATTTACTTACACACTTGTAGTTTCTTCACTCAGTTTCCTCTCGTAGTAAGGTTACACATATACAACATTAAAGAAAAGTGACATGTTTATCCCATCTAGTAGCTCTATTTTTATGTGTTAGACATAATATTTTACAAGAATTTAAATTTCCTGGTCTTCTTCCAATTCAAATTGTCATATTTTCCTCTCGGAAACTTTCTTCATGAAGGTGCATTAAGATTTTATATCTAATATTAAACTCTTTCTCTTGTCTTATCAAATTTTCACAATGTTTATATTATGTATTAGTCCACTCTAACTACATGCACTTATTGCTGAAAATCCCTCATATAATCCACAAAATCATTTATTCTTCCTTCTTATGATTTTTCTTCCTTAATATCACACAAATTTTGTGACACTTATTGGACTTTGTCCATAAACCTCGTCTATAACTGTCTTCCTAGTGCTCATGTTCACATAGTAGTTGCATGCAAACTTCACTTGAACTAGGAGTGAATCCCATGTCCCTAGGTTCTTTCCCACCAAACTAAAAATTAAGTTTCCCAAATCCTTTTTGACCCATGGAACAAAAAGTGTGTTCGTATGTAAATATAAAAAGGACCAAACTAGTTTAATTAGTAATCTAACACACTTAATATCTACCTTAGATTGAGCAAGATAAAAAGGGAGAGAGGATGTTATACTGCACTTACCTACAAGTTGTAATCCTCCTTTAATGCTTTGGATGTGCTCAATGGATGTTGGATTGTCTAGCTTGCTTGAAATTTGTGGAGTGATTTGGACAACACCTCCCCTTAGCAAACTAATTTTTTTCTTGATATGGCTTGATGGATATGGAGAATTCCTTGAGATATTTTGGAATCATTTAGTTACAATTCTTCAATGTTAGCTTCCATGAGGGTGGTGAGCCAAATTTATAGGTTGGGAGGACACTTTGGGAGGAATATCTTGAAGGGTGGAGATTTATCCATGTAGGATGTGAATAAATGGTTGTGAATTGGTGAGAAGGATAGAGAAATCTAGACATTTAGAATCCTCCATTGAATTAAAATCAATGGAGGGAAGGAATTTTATTTCAATTTTTGAATAAAAAGGAGGAATTTTTGAGAGGCTTCTATAAATAGAAGCCTATAGATTTGGAGGCAAAGCATTTGATTAGACTAGAATTAGGTGAGATTAATTGTGATTAGTGATGTAGAAGCTAGGTGTAGGATAGGTGTAGAGTAGGTAGTAGGTGAGTAGGAATTTTTAATTCCTAGAAAATGTTTTAAATGAGGTTAGGAAATGTGATTTATAATAATTAATCATGTGATTAATTTTTATAAAGAATAGGGAATGTAGGATGATATTTTAGTAATATTGAGGGGGAATATTAATAATTGATAATAGTTAATAAGAATTTTATTTATTAATAATTGTGTTGACATTTTATATGTCTACGTGACCATTTTTTCAAACCATTCATCTATAGATGATGCAAATAATCGAGCTATAATTTAATGTTCAGTTTCTTTCATAATGTTCTCCAAAATGTCCCATAAACTTGGCGTCTTTCTCAAAGCACAATGTTGCGTGGAAATACGTGAAGCCTAGGAACTTCCTTGATAAAGTTATCTATATATGTAACATCAGTAGTTGTTTTGCACAAAATAAAATGAGCCACTTTAGGAAGTGTATCTACCAACATTATTTCCATGTGTAGAAATGGCACCAAGGCAAAGAATGTGGCAATAATCAAATTTAAATCCACCATTTCTTAGAGAGATTTATTAACAAGGAAATTTGATCAAGGTACCACATCATAATATTGGCCATATAGTATCAAAATGTGCCAATAATCTCAAAAAACGTTAAATAATTAAATGTCACGTGATAAGATTTGTAGAATCTCTCCACTACTTCTAACACTAGTTTTGTAACATGTACATCCATTGCATTCAAGTAATAATTTACGCTCCATGACATTTATAGAATCATGTAATGCATATTGGCCACTATTGGCATATGCAAGATTACGTGAGGGGTTCCAAACGGTAGGCAAAGTGGGTTAGACAAAAGGGATCCCACCATAAGATTAGAATAAAAAGGGTCAACAAAAGGAGTTCTAATAGGATTGAGTCATCAAAAACAAGGGAGGTGTGTAAAGAATGTATAAGAGTGCATAAACGAAAAGGCTCAGGCATCGAATAAGTTGCGTAAGAATTTTTCTTGTGAGTTGCACAAAGACGAGAGTGAGATTGTTTTGAATTTAATGTATTCAAAACTTGAAGAAGGAATGAATGAATTATTATTGTGGGACTATCTTGTGTTTTCCATTGGGATTTTCACATTTTGAAAGGACCATGAGTTGTCATTCATTCATTCTACCAAAAACCACCTCGTGATCACAACCACAACTAAAACTTGAGGAAAAATAAGGTTTGGGGAGGTTACATGTTTTCTATATTTTTAAATAATCATAAATTAATCATGCACATTGTTAATGGTTCAAAAATTTTCAAAGCTTCCCATACATAAACGAAGATGCATAAAATTTTAAAATTGTAGAAGTAAAAAAAGTTGAGTGATTGATAGTTTTAAATTTTTGTAATCTTGACTCGCAACACAATAAAGTAGTCATAATGAGTTACTAAGTCTAAAATTAAACAAATGTACAAAAATGTCTAAATCCTAGTTATCCTCTGGTATCCTGTTGTGTTTGAAGTCAATCGAATTATAATGCTTCTATTTATTTTTCCTTCCTTAATAGAAGAGAGGCATAAATTCATGTAAGCATGCCTTTGCACTATCTTCAAGAACCTCATAAATGATTCATCCTTGTCACCTTACATTGATCCATCATTATCCCACATTGAGTGAGTCTTTGAACGAAAATCAAGAGAGGCTCAAGAAAAATGGTAGATACATGAATGAACAATAACCTTGGTCTTCAAGCAATAAGTGAACATGGTGCTATGAAAATATTTACATAACAAACCTACTTATGGCTTTGGCAAAGAATGAACCACTAAGAATGAGCTAATGTGATATGATGCTTCGAATGTGGGCTTCATGTATTGATTAAGTATTACACCATTAAAAAATTTCAAATACTTAATCTTGCATGGAAACAACTATTTTCTCGCAAGATCTACGCTAGCGATTCTACTCTTGTTCCAAGGAAATAAATTTTAAATATTGAATGGTTAGTTCAGTAGTCAAGAGGAATCTTTGAGGGTAAATCCCAAGCAAGAAGTTGATATTTCTATTGAAAGTTAAATTCCAAATATTGCATAGGTCATGCCATACATCGATTAGAAAATATCCTTAATAATACTGGATCGTGTGGGATGAGAAGTATGTACGAAAGCCATAACTATTTGATTTGTCACTTTTGCCACGTCATTTTCATGTGGCAAGAATATTGTTATCGCCTTTAAAAAGGTTTCACCTCAGTTCTGCTAGGATTGTTTGTCCTATTCTTAGAGAGAATAAGAAACATGCACTTGAAATTCGGAGAGAATGTTGGAACCTCTTTCCAAGCATTAAAAAACAACTGCAAATAAAGAAACTGAAATATTTCAGCTCAATTCACACAAAAATAAAGAAGAAATTAACGAATCCTTTCAATTTTTGCAATTTGGGTATAAATATGTCATAACCAAAATAAAAATTTCGGTTTACTTCTTCAACAGTCCTCTTGAAAGGCAGAAAAGAATTGCTCTCATTCTTGGTTGCAAAATCAACTCCCTCCCAGCTACTTATCTAGGACTCCCTATGAGTACTAGTAAGGTTTCTAATGAGGTTTGGAATGATTTTCTTAAGATATTTCAGAAAAATTAGCTGGATGGAAAGGTGCTATCCTCTCAAGTGCTGGTAAATGTTTATTGATTAAAAGCACTCTTCAGAATTTACCCATCTATATCATGTCAATGTTCAACATTCCAGCTACAAAGTGGTGAATAGCATTGAAAAAATTCAAAAACACTTCTTATGGCATGGGATGGAGGAAAGATTTCGGTATCATTTAGTGGCATGGGATCAGGTCTGTAAGCCAAAAAAGATCGGGGGTTTAGGAATAAAAGATATCAGAAAAATGAATGTTGCTTTAATCGCTAAACTGGGTTGGAGACTAATCAAAGAACAGACACCTTGGACTGACTTGATCAAGGTCAAATACCTCTCTAATCAAAATATGAATTCCTTCCTCTTTGATCATCAGACTTCTAAATGGATCCATTTTCTGGAACAATATTCTTCAAACCAGACATATCCTTTCTAAGGGTTGTAGATGGAAACTTAGAAATGGGAAGACATTGATTTTGGTTTGACATCTGGTCTGACATAAGTTGGGATATCACTTTTAGCTCCATAAAAGACAACCTAATTAAAAACTATGGCAAGAAAGTTAAAGACTATATTGAGTTGTCTGAAAACAGAAGGAAATGGAAGCAACTTAAAGTTGACATTGAAAATTTGCAGCCTGCTCTTGACTCTTTACAGACTCATCTCTCCCTCATACCTATCAATCAACATGATAACAAAGATGAGATTATTTGGATAGACTCCTTTGATGGTGATTATTTTGTTAAATCAGGATACAACACTTTTTTTACTTCCATGGACAACGAAATTGATTGGAACAAGCTCTGGATGCCTGAATTAACTCCTAAAGTGAATTTCTTCTAGTGGCTTATCATCAAAGGTAAGATTCTCACTAATGAAAATCTCATTAGAAAAGGTTTTATCATGCCTAACAGATGTTGCGTGTGCCAAGAAGAAGTTGAAGATATCAAGCACCTCTTTATACACTGTAAGTATGCTTCTAAAGTTTGGCATCTCATTTTTGAGAATTTCAATCAGCAATGGGTTTTTCCTCACACTTGTCTTCAGGTTTGGGAACAATGGAACCCTCCTTATAAGCATTGTGTGATTAGGAGGTTATGGAAACTGGTTCTCCCTCACACCATGTGGAAGATCTGGAAAGCTAGAAATGATGTTATTTTTAGAAATACCAGAAAGATGTGTACAAAAGTTTTTAAAGAAATTGTCATTGTTGTGAAAGATAACATTGAAAGATTTAAGCCTCCTAAGAATAAATTTTATCCCAAGGAAGAGGAGCACATTTTTTCTACTTGGAACATTTGCACTGATAGCATTCAACATATGGATAACAACAGCATTGATAGATCTTCAGTGCATTGGATTCAACCTCCCACTTCATGGTTCAAAATGAACTTTGATGGAGCTTTAAAAGGTAACCCTGGGGCTTCTGGAGGTGGGGGTGATCAGAGATCACAGAGGCTGCTTTGTTGCCACTTTTTCGAAAATATGGGCAAATAGACAAATCATTACTTTGAAGCCTTAGCAACACTCTGGGGTATAAGGCTGGCTAGAGATTGTAATATTTATAATATTATAATCGAAGGGGATTCGTTGAACATCATTAACTTGTTAAATCAAAATCATCCTCCTAGCTGGTCTATTAGGGATTTTATTAAGGAAGCTATTGAAACTTGCAATTATTTTGAAAATTGTAAGATTATCCATACCTATCGGGAAGGAAATAAAGTAGCGATAGTTTGGCTAACATTGGTGTTCACAAACACAATGCAAAAATGGTTTAGCGGAGATCCTCTTCCTGCTAAGGTACTAGATGACATCGCAAAAGATAAGCATGAAATTGAAAACAATCATTAGAGAATACATCGCAGGGGTTAAAGATGTGATCATTAAATTCAAAGGTAAGTTTAATGATGTGATCATTAATTTCAAGAGTAAGTTTAATGATGTTTTCCAAATTCCACTGCTCAAGGGTTTTCAAAAATAGAGGCAGTAAAAATAGAGTGGAATTGGATTGGAATTTTTACCGTTGAGCAGAAGTGGAAAAATACCGACAAAATGGGAGGGCTCCTTACAAGACTGAGCCCATCCACGATCTTTCTGGAAGAACAACAAAATCATGTGGCAATATCTTCAAATGGGGGGCATTTCGAATCTCATTGAGAGGATACAAGGACACAATCAAGATATTTTAGTGAAGTTTGCAAATGCTGGAGGAATAGGGCTGTCGAATATGGGGAAGTCGATGTCAAAATTACTGAAGAGCTTATCACCCATGTCACAGGGCTGAACTTGGAAGGGGCTAACTTCTTTAACAAGAGAGTTGACTAGAGAAGTTGAAGCTAAAAAATTTCTTGCGGATGGGGAAAACCTTGAGTTTGTCTCGGCAGGAATCAAAGTGACCTCCATCCTGGAGCCTTTCGTAGAGATCTCACGCATGATGGTCAGATATATCATGCTTGAAGGTAGATATGTAACTATCCCTTTGAAGCATCTAATCTTCCTAAACCACTTTCGCAGAAATCTCACTATCAATTTCCCGCATTATCTGTTAAACTCCTTGGAGAGATCTGTTCTAGAAGTCCAGAATCACACTAGGACTGTGCCCCTTCATCAAGGGTTGATTCTGCTCATTCACCATCACTGCATCACCTGCTCTCACCCTCCACCTACTTCCCCTGCTGCTCTTCCTTCTCCTACCGACAAAGGTCTTGACTATGCTTCCTCTAGCGAAAAATGAAGGACAAAAGGCTAAGATCTCTCTACCTTCCTCTCAGAGAATTCTGCGTAGCCACAGGGATATTGAATTGGCCGAGAATTTGCTTCACATCAGTAATCCTTTCAAGGTCTGTAGGAATGAGGAGCTTCTTAATCGGGTGAGAAGCTTGAAAATGAGATTGAGGACCTCAAGAATACGCTTAGAAATTTGGAAAAGGTTACAGGCAAGAGGAAGCTGCAAACTGGGAGTTCTGAGGACAAAGATCCAAATGCTGAGATTTTTAAGAAGCTCCATTCCCTTGATACCAGGTTGGGTAATGCCAAGGGGTGGCACGATTGCACCATCTCTGCACTGAAAGGCATTTACAATTTTATGGAGCAACACGTGAAGAATGTCTGCAACCTTAGTGGCATCCCTGTTACCATTTGGGATTCTGATGCAACACGTGACCTTGCCCTCGCTCAAGTGGACATGAATGATCCTTCTCATGTCACAACAATAGCACTCTTCAGCTCTCTTCAGAAAATCAAGCTCAAGATTGACAGGCAGTCAAGTAGTGTTGCGTCCTGATGTTGTATAGTGGTTGCATAGTTGTTGTTAAATGGTTGCTTTGTTGTGGTTTTTTTTTTGAGATGCTTTGTTCTGAATCCTTCGATACAATATATTATTGGGTCCTTTGTTCTCCTTTGGATCTGGTTTTAGCTTGTTCTTTTTTGTCCTCTTTTCCTGATATATCTGGCTGTTGAGCCTCCTTGTTTAAGGCATTTTGTCTTTCTCTCTTGAACTTTCTCCTCTCTTATCTGGCTATTTGAGCCTTTTTGTACTCAGGGTATAGTCCCTTCAAAACTATTTATCCTTAATTAAAAAATAGAGTCTGTAATGATAAAATACCTTATAATCGGGTAGAATTTTCATATATTACATCCCATAGTTATAAATCTAGAACACCCAATGTTACACATCAAAGTTGCTTCCATGTAAATAATAAGCATGCACTTGGTTATGTAGCCTAAGAAACTCTGTGCCCAATTATTCTAAACATTACATCCATTGCTCCATATCATATAACACACCATACACTGTAATACCAACTTAATAATGAGGTGAAGATGTAGATATAGGCATAGGCATGGAGTGGGTGAGAAAGTGATGGTGACCATGTGACCAGCAGTGTCCATGGTGTTTTTGCCTCATATGAGGAGGAGGATAATGATGGTGAGGATGGGGAGGATGACCATGATGAACAAAGAAAACAAGCGCTTGTCCCAACATGGAACATTGCAAAATACGAAACTAAAGGATTCTCTGGGAGTAAATGTGAAATACTATTATATTTTCAACATGGAAAAATGTTGAAAAAGGATACTCTAATTTTCACTACATTTAATGTTCTACATATACATTATTTGTTCATTCTAGCTGCTTTATTAAACCCCGCATTATATCCGTAGTTCATTCCCTTTTTAAAAACAGAAACTGTAACAGTCTAGAGAGGGAAGAATTTCATTTGAGCAGTGGGTGATATATTAATACCACACAGAGGAGGGGAAGGAATAATGCCAAGTGAGAGCGGGTAAAAATAGACAAGGGAAGGTATAGAGAAGGCATACCTTTCTCGGCCTTTTGGCTAAGATCAAGTGTAGTATCTGTTCTTATCAGTTTAATATCTGATACGTGGTTCAATGAACCACACGATATTAAATTTATTTCTATAGGGGAAGGCTCAACACGATAGCTTGCTATCAGGGTCTTCATGCGTCGCTTCTGTATTGCACTACTGCATAAGCCTGGCGCACCCCACACCCCCAAATCATAATGCCAAACAAGATGAACTGGATTTTACTGTCGTATGTCTCTCAATGACTGCAATGATAGTTGGATGATATGCACGAAATGGGTTTGTTGAAGATGTGTTTGCTTGGTGACTGTAGAGCGCATAAGAGTATGTGCTTACAATTAAATATGCTACCACCACAACCGTTGGATGCATCTCACACTGTAGCAAAGTTTATCTCCAAGATTGTTACAAATTTCTGTGAGAGATGAAAATTGGTTCCATCATTTCAAAAAAGAACAACATTTTTGTAGAGATGCATCGTGTAATGCTGTGTGAAATAATCAATAATTTTAGGCTTGCAGTATAACAAGGTGCACCGTTTCAACCCTCCTTCTGTGAAAATGAAGAGACCACCTTTTTTTCTCTCATATTTCTTTTACCATGGAATATCATAATTGTAGGTAACAAAAGTCATGGGGATGTTCAACGACCAACAGTTGGCCAACCTGACCAATTATATACCTACCCTGTGCCAAAATAGTAGCTTTGAAACAGAGCACGAACATCCACTAAAGCATTATGAAGAAGGGTTGGTCGTCATCATTGTGTTAGAAGTAGATTTAAGGGGGTGCTCTCATCATACTTGCACAGATAGAAAGGGGGTGCTCTCATCATTGTGTTAGAAGTAGATTTAATAAGAAGTTATCACCATTGCAGTAGAAGTATAGAACGCGGTGTCATCACACTTGTTGAAATGGGGGTATTATCACCATTGTGTTATAACAGAGTTAAAGGGATGGATACTTCATTACGCTGAAGAACTTTCCCCTATGGCAAAGGCCTTCTAGACGTTTCTACAAAGATGTTAAATTTGACAAATCGATTTGATGTTTTGGATGCACGTTTGAATTTCTTTGCTTTTTGGATTGTTTGTTACATTTTTGATTTTAGCTTTTCCTTTTTAGCGCTTGTATGCGTGATATATTTAGCACTGTTAATTTGGCAACACAGGATTGATTCGTGGTCGGCTCCAAAAGAGATACATAGTTTGTACTATCGTTTGTAGAAGAATGCGATGCGAGATGGAATCGTCGAGTCTCGTGTGGGAACTATGGAGTTGTCTTTATGACTCCTTTGAGTTGTCTGTGTTTTCTTAGCAATTGAATCATGCAATGGCATAGGGAGAAGGAGAGGGACTGTCATCATCTTGTCTTATCAAAGATGTAGGTCGTTCTGGAGCATGTGAATGCCGCATTATGCCGCCAAATGCCGCCAAACAGAAGATCACCCATTGCCATCAAAATTAGTCAACTAGATTCAGAATTCCCAAAGTAGTACAAGCCTTGTTCACCAAAACATTCCACACAAAGGAAAAATATGGTGGAAAATCCAATGATTTTCACTCCAAGCTCGACAGAGGTAGCAACAGGATACTCTCTCACCGAAAGTTGATTTGTTAGTAATTGATTTTCTTTTCCGGATTGCAGTTATATTCTTTCT
The DNA here is from genome assembly GCA_018340775.1 of Taxus wallichiana var. yunnanensis. Lineage (NCBI taxonomy): Eukaryota > Viridiplantae > Streptophyta > Pinopsida > Cupressales > Taxaceae > Taxus > Taxus wallichiana. The sequence goes on from CM031237.1 coordinate 258,119,350, forward strand.
CTGTCGTGCTATTTTTAGCGTCAATTGACAATAGTGAATACGTAAGGCACAATTCAACAGAAAGTTGTGTTGTTTGCTTTGGTTGTGTTTTACACGTCGTGCTTTTTCCTTTTTCTGTGATAGTGCCGAAGTTTTTTTATTTAGGGCGATTGCAATGGGATGGAGTGTACAATGTAATGATATTGTAGTGGTTCAGTGTTGAGTTTTTTATTATATAGTACAATAAAAATGGCCGAGCATGCGTTAAAAACTCGTCATGGATCCATATTGTATTAAGCAAATTATATTCTTATTGGTAGTATGCGTAGTAGCGAGTCAGAACAGAGGACCGATGATGTTCGAGGAGAGAAAATTGTTCAGGGCAACGTGAGTTGTGTTCAGATAAAGAGCACCTGGTGAAAAAGGCTGAGCTCAAAGAAATGTTAAGCTTGAGAGTATGTCAAATCTAAGCGGAACAAAGACAATACCGAACATGTGAGTAAGTGATGAGTTTGAAGCTTACAAGTTTCATGTAGAATGGAGACTCTGTTTTGAATGGTTTTTAAATTTTTTTAATTCTGTATTGATGTTTTTCAATGGTTTTTTTTCGTTGGCTTTTTTTAGATGGAGAGAGCAGATTGTGTAGCTTTATTCCAAGGCCAATCCTGATTATCCTCTTGGGTATCCGAGATGGTAGAGTCCTGCTTGTTTACTACAATCCTAGTGACCCCACCCAAGTATATATGCATTATACATACTAAAGTATAATATGTTTGTTCATATTGGAGAATTCTCCATTAGGTTAAGGTTTGCTTCTGATATCACTTTGTGTGCCATATTTTTTTTATATATATTCATTGTGTATGTTTTCATGCAGAATTTGGTGAAGGATGAGAGATGGAGCAACCAAGGGAAGGATGTCGTGCCTTTTCTCATTTAAACAAGGCCATGGGGTAGACCATTTGTCATGCCCCACAGTGCATGTTAGAGAGGTATATATATTGTACTTAGCACTTAGTTTTTTATGTTTAAATGCCATATGCTCTAACACAAGTGTGCTGTTTTTGTTTATGGGTGATTTCTACGATGAGAGTGTTATGAAGCATGGAGTTATGAGAGAGGGCATAATAGTGAATGGAGGAATAGATGGAACATACAGATTCGATAAAATATCTGTAGAACAACATCTTTTACACAAGGAGATTTTTATCACACCAGAGGTTTGGTCATCTGAATTTCTATTATCTTGAATTACTGAACAATGAATATTACTTTGAAATGGTATTTTTTGTACTAAGAATTCTAGAGACAAAATTATTTCAATTTTTGACGCTTGCACAACCACAAAACAAAATAAACAAAGCTTTGAAAAGCACTATCTGTGGAAAAAGAAACAGGTATTGGAATCATCGACCAGTGAACTCTATGGCCAGATGAAAGACCAGTCATTGGGTAGTTGAAACTTCGGAGTGCTTCTCTCATCCTTTTTATTTAGAAAGAAATATCAAAATTATCTAGACAGATAATGTATGAGAATTCATGTCCAAAGACTTTCAATTACTGCAAACGTCATGTAATTAAAGGCAATATACTTCTTTTACACTTCATAAACAAAGTTACAGAAAGGGGAATCAGAATGATTATGGTGATCTAACTCACTGTACGTTGAAAGCTAAGGTATTTGAGATGAGTTTATTTGTAATATTCTACCAAAGAGGTCTCTAGGACCTATCGAGTACATATATTGGTCTCTGTGGGTGTCTAGCAACAACATTGTTTTGCACCGAAATGATGCCTCCTAGCATTTACCTTGACACCTAGGCACATGGGCACGCAGATTGGTTTGGTGCCACGACCCACCATTTGTAAAATATAGCATTTGACAACCTTACACTGGCTTAAATTGCACTTTGTTTCATGCGTTTACAAACAATAGGGCAGCGAGAGCACCGATTGGAGATAGAAAAAAATACAGACAGGATATTGTAGAGGGTACCTACACAAAGGTTTAGAATTTAATGAGACATCTCTAGGTGCCATGGAGACTGTGTAATTACTGTTGAAGTTGAATGATTTTTGGTCTTAGGGCTCTTAAAGGACTACACTCGAACCACATAGCCCAAAAGAAATGACATTGTCCCGCACTAAAATGATGCCTCCCTAGTGTTTACTCCGGCCACTCGAATGTCTTGGCGAAGTTGATTCGATGCCATGAAATCTCGATGCATGACTTCTCACTACTCGGCTCCATTCATTTCCTATGACTACCTAGAAAAGGTAGTTTGTAAACAACTATGCCACGAAGGCTCAAGGAATGCCATGACCTTAAATTCTGGATATGAGTAGAGGCCTCCTTAACACAAGTTTTGGCTCGAGATGGTTCTTGGTTTTGATGATCGAGTGCTAAGTTGTGATTTTCATAACTTTCCATGAAAATGTGAATTGAGATTACTAGGAAGGGTTCTTGGTTCTAGATATGGTGGTCGACTCGAAACCAAGCCTCCCTAGAACCCGTCATAGCCTTCGAAGGCATATACCGCCCCAATTGGATGCATTGGTGGTTATAGTTTTCTCCCACGATGTCCTAGGCATGACTTCTCACTACTCGGCTCACATCATGAGATTGCAACAAGGTAAACACATTACCATGTAAATACTCTAATGATTGTTTGATCTCTTTTTAAAACATGTAATTGCATAAGAGAGTGTTAAGAATATTTTTGCATATCTTGTGTCAACTAAACTATAATGCTTTTATATTTTTTTAGTCAAGTGAATTCAAATCGGGACCTTATTGTTACACACATCAATAACACTTAATTTGGACTAATACGTAACAAATAAATTGTAAGTACACTAACAACATATAAAATGACTTGTAATAAATCCCTCAAGACCATTTTTAATTGTGTACATTTTTTCCCACTTTTGAGTGTGTTAACCACGTGCTTAAAATAAAAAAATTGATATAATTCCACACTCAAATCTCTTGAAAAAAATGATCTTGCACTCAAAAACCTTCAAAACTATTATATAACATAACATCATATATCATATATCATAAAAATAACATAAAATCATATATCATATGGATAATGGTCACATAATCAAGGCCATCAAATCATATCAAACATAGAATTAATATGGTTATGAAAACATACATAAAAGTATATCACGTGCAATGAAATCAAATCAAACATAGAAGTAATATCTTTATGAAAACTAACATGGATATAATATATCAAATTAAGTGTGGCATGTGTCTCTAAAAATACAAGTTCATAATGTATCGAACTAAGTGTGTCATACATATAGGACCACATGCTGGTCGCATAAGGCTATATACATGGACTATGAAGAATCATGAACTAGGACTAGATGACATATATATCTATACATGGGTCTTATGAATCTAATCATGAAACATCTTCCCTCTCTTCGTCCTGCTAGAAGAAGCATGTCCACGACTTGTGGATGTAGTGGAGGAAGATGCCACTATGGATTTCATCCATGTGGTTCAGGGTCTCTAAGAAGCCCTGACCTAGGCTCGCGCATTCATAAACATCAAGTTTTTAACACCCAAATTTTAAAAATATATTCAAAATTTAGAAACTTAGAATTTATAATGCATGTGAAATCTTACTGCATAATCTCATGATCCCTATCAATTTTTCATCGACGGCGTTGCAGGTCAATGGTAAACTCGTGAGGGTAGGCTACATAAAAATAAATAGTTCAAATTAAATATTTCATGTACAAAATTTGATATTGTAGATAAGTAATAAGAAAAATTTCTCCAAAATTTAATAAATTTGACAAATTGTACTTGAGTTAGTGGATCAGTCAAATGCTATGGCAACATCTACAAGCGGCCTCCACATGATCTGTATATAGGGAGGAGTCTCTATGGCAAAGTAATAACTTATACAAAAAAATTAGATCAATATTAATTGAAAGCTATCTAGCAATGAGTATTGGCGTGAGAAGAGGACTAGTAACAATAAGGCCTAAAAAAGAGAGTTATGTAAGATTGCAAGTGTACATGACCGAACCAATAGTCTAAACACCTTATGATAAAGTAGAGAAGGATAATTAGTCCAATTTATTTTGCATAATCTCTCTTGACTATTAATATGGAAAGGTCCTATAGGTGATGTAGAACATAGTCATTATTTTGTCTTGAAATTGCATAATTTGGTTTTTAGAGAAAATTGTAGGTTGGTGTCACTCAGATTTCACCCGAAATCTGTGACTACCCAATTCAAAAAAAAAAAATTCGTACTTTTAAAATAGTGGGTCATTTGTTGTTTTTATTGCCTCGAAATTTCTCAGACATTGCGTCAAGATAATCCCAAAGAGCCATATTAGTTCTTTTCGCCAAATACCCAGATGCCCAAAATTGTTTTATTCTCGTCGTCGGGATTTGTCTCATGGAAATTTGTATTTAATTATTTTGAGCCCCGTATGAGGCTATTTGTGCTCGTTTTAACTCGTTATAAGTGAATATGTTATTATTCCTATATACCGTAAGGATTTTAACTTATTTTAAGTTTTGGGCTTTATTTGTAACTTTTGGCAATTTTTCGTGTTTTGGTGGTGTCCCATTCTGCTTTCTCGTAAAATTTCTCCTCGAACAACTCCTTCACGGTAAGCCCGATTTTGGCTGGAGCACTGGAAAACATACACGCACATTTTCCTGAGGAAGTCATCATCCTGAGGTCGGATCACCGGGAAAAAGCGAAGTCGCATGTGAAAAGCCCCTACGGGGATGGGCGCATTTTGGAAAACAAAGGATTTAAGCTGCGATGGGAAAATATAAGCCGCAGCGGGATGGGAATTATATCGCCTGGCAGGTACTTTTCCCGTGTTATAAAAGTCACTTAAGTGCAGCAGTGGGAAAATAGAGGTTGCAGTGTGGGAATTTATTCCTCGCCTATGCAGGTAAAAATTCCCATGATATAATAAAAGGAAAGTGACTTAAGTGAAATCATGGGATTTTAGTGCCCGCCTGGCAGGTAAAGAATCCATTGAAAAGTCAAATCACTTAAGTGGATCATGGGATTTTGGTGCTCGCTCGGGCAGGTAAAGAATCCCATTATGAAAAAAATTCTTAAAAATAGAATTACATGTGCAAAAAAGTGCGCCCCCTTTGGTGATGGATTAAAGTGATTAAATTGATTATTTTTAATAATCTTTCTCCTTGGAAAAAGTGCGCCCAAGCTTGAGGAGGTCAAAAAGTCAAAGGAAGAATAAAAGAAAGGAATTAAATTAATTAAATTTAATTTATTTAGTGGCTGCCCCTCTCCTTGGAAAAAGTGCGCCCCATTTAGGAGTTATTTAATGATTTTAAATGCATTAAATCATTAAATTAATTTCTATTTTCAGTGGCTATGGTCAAAGCACACTGTGAGGCTAAAGTTAAGTGCTGTGTGAAGGATTAAATTGGATTAATTTAATTTATTGGATGGCTGTCCTTAAACATGCAATTTTTAAAAGAGAAAAGCATGATTTTTAATTAATTAATTGCCTTTAATTGTTAGGGCAATTATTAATTATAGAATTGTGAAGGTTATATAAGCATGGGCAGCCATATGGATGAATTATTCAACACACAGGTAAAGAATTGCAGCTAGGAGAAAAAGTGCGCCCCCATTAGAGGAAGGATTTTGCACAGACAAAGTGCTAACAAAGGCTAAAAGCTTCCAGATTTGGCGCATGCTTTGGAGAAGGTTGATCTTCGTCGGCATAGTTGTTTTCACAGGTGTAACAGGAGCTCAGGTGTTGATTGAAAGGATTCATGCTCTCTTTATGTGCAAATTAAACACCAATTTTTGGGGCAACAGGCTTGAAAAGTGCAGATTTTTATAATTTAAATTCACTATTCATGCTCCGGTGGCCATTTTTGTCTGAATAAATTGCAGGAACTCATTACAGGTGCTTTATAAAAGAAAAGGAGTATTTATCAATGTCCAATACATTGCAAATATCCTCCGAATCTGAAGAATTGTCCAGATCGCACTCAAAAGATTGAAGAAATCCGGCCAAATTAGAAGAAAAAGAATTATTCAGACAAAGATTGATAAAGCCATGGCAAAAGGAGATGAAAAAGAGAGCACGATGGATTCATGCATTGCTTCTAAACTTTCAGACATAGGAGACACGGATCTAGGCCCGTAACCTCTTCTCGATTTGATTGATGGATCCAGAGCTGGAAAGACTTCACTCATGCGTGCGGTCAAAAGTAGTGGAATTATTCGAGCTGCAGCTTTCCCATGTACAGCCCAATTGCCAGAGTTTGTGATGGAGTGTGCTAGATCTTATCATCCTTCATCCAGATCAAGACGTGATGTCATGGGAAAGACAATAATTCGTTTGATGCGTAATTCTTCGATTATTGTTTCAAGATTCCAAGATTTAAAGGTGGTGACTTCTATTAGCGTTCAGATCGACAAAGAGGTAGGAAAAGCATAGAGCTGACTGTGTGAGCATCATGAATAGCCGGTTCATGAAGAAGCCTAGATCCCCTTCCAAGTTCCCGAGAACTCTTCCACGATCCAATTTGGTGCAGGAGGCGGATGATATTGTCAAATTGCTATGCAGGTTGAATGGTGAAGTGAATGCCTACACTTTCCGGACATGGATGTATGCTTTCATCAGGACCATTGAAATCAACAAGGTTGATTCTATAATCAGTTGGTCAGAAATTATTAGCAGCAACATCGGTGAGCAACTGCGGAACGTAAAGCGTACCTTCAGCTTCAAGATGACTTCATACTTGGTATATGTTGCAGCTTCACAGGGTGTCTTTTCCAAGCTGGATAGATGTGGTATTCTTTCCAAGGATCCCATTTTCGAGTGCTACCCGCAGCTTACTGCACCTGCGTGCGAGAAGGACTTCAAAGTGATCAACGATGGTTTCTTCTACGATTTCATCTGCAGGTTAGACAAAGACTTGAAGACTCACAGGGTAAGCAAGGAAGCATGGGAAGCAGTGTCCAAGATTGGCAGTGTATTCATCCAGTTTGCAGATTTCACATACATCAGGGTTACGAGCTTTTCAGGTGAACCAACAAAGATGCCAAGGTACCCGAGTGACAGATTGATTGCCATGGAGCTGAGCAGGCAACTTGTGGAGTTACACGACCTTCAGTCGAAGCGGCACAAGTCTACGGGCTTCTTCCCACTCACTGTGGGATATTACAGTTGCATCAGCATTCACAGAGCTCGAGGAATGGAAGCACAGATGTTGTCCGAGTATGAGCAAGAGTTCTTCCCTGCACGGCTTAATTTCGATCCATTTGGAATAGCCAGGAAGACAATCTCCCAGGAGTACGCACATGTGCCTTCGTTAGAAGATTTCTGGATGAAGTGCAGAAGTGAGTACGAGGTCAGAAAGAAAGATTTCAGCAGGCTGTCGGCAAAGCAAGTATTTGACTTTGGACTAGCGCGGATACCTGCGGATCTTAAAGATGATGGGAACGTGGTACTTGACACTTACCATCAAATGGGAGGAGATAAAGCTCTACTGCAGGATAGCAATGGCGGCTGCAGCACAATAGAAGAAAGATCTGGAGCTGTGTTGGTGAGTACTTCGAGCTGGTTGTTAACGAAGGGATACTGCCTTGATGAAGTATTGATGAACCAAATCACAGGCAACTTCGGCACAGGAGATTCCCTCAAGCGAAAGCATGAAGGAGAGAGCAGCAGAAGGTCCGAGAAGTTGAAAGTACGCAGAAGATCTCAAGAGAAAGAGAAGACCACTTCTACGACCATAGCTTTGACTCCGACTTCTCCAGTACCTAGTGGATCACCAACTATCGCACCACAGCAGCAGGATGCTTCCATGCCTTCATTAAAACCAGCAACGTTCATCTTCTCTCCGCAGCCACTTCGTTCAGCACCCGTTCCAGAGGAGATGTTGAAGCTGCAGATGACGGAGTTCGAAAGAGCTTTGTCCTTGGATGTTTCAGAGGATGGCAGCCATGATACTGTGGCACTTTCTGATGGAGAGGATGCAGAGCGGGAAATGGTAGTGCACTCAGCAACTTCTCACTCTCCGAGAAGTAATTTCTCGGAATGGTTAGCTTTGCAGTTGGTTCCGGAAGCAAGAGTAGAGATGAACTTAGAGGAACATGACTTGCAGCTACTTCAGGATCTGAGCAGAAGAGACAGAAGGCCTAAAGTTGCTAAAGCAACTTCTAGGTTGATCATCGAGGATTCGGGAGAGAAGTTTGCTGAGATATTAATCCCGACGGAAGGAAAGGTAGAAGAGGAACTCGACGTAAGATGTGACGGTGACCAAAATACCACTCGGTCAAGCTACCACCGAAGGATCAAGCAGACACGCAGACGTTGCTGGATGCTTTGTTCCTTAGGCTTGACAGTGAAAAGGCGGAGAAAGAAGAGCTGCAGAAGCAAATATCTCAATTATGTGAGATCATAGCCAAGGTTGCTAAACCTTCCCGTTCAGCCCATTTTCAGCGCAAGTGAGTGATCATCTTATGCAGGAAATGGAAGATGCAAGCAATCAAGTAAAGGCTATTGACGAATGGAAGGATCTGATTATTCGTCAAGCTTCTGTGTAACTTGGGGAAGTGCCAGCCCGCCTAAAGGTTATGAACGATGCATAAAATCAACTAAAGCAACTGATAGAAAGCATAGAAGGAATAAATACAGTTGCAGAGAGTAACCTGAGTATTTTGGCCGAGATCAACAAGCTGCCGGGAGATGTATTGGTTGCAGAACAAATTGTGCCGGATGGATCAGTCGAGAAGGGGAAGCAGCTAGAGTTTGCAAAGATCTTCCGTTTGGAGATCTGCAGAGTTTTGTCAAGAGGATGCAGCGCTGAGAGTAGAACATCAGATTTGCCGGACAGTATTATTTCTTTCACTGAGGAAAGAGTGGATGGAGGTATTACTTCATACGTGCGGATTGTTTCTAACGAGGTGCATGATTCCCTGGAGGGTTCTCTTCTGATGGTGCAAAAGAGGATTGACAAAGCCACCAAGCCTTTCACGATGAACCTATCGCAGGGTCGGTGACACTGCAGTGAGATATCATGAGATTTGGGCCAAGTTTGGAAGAAGTGGAAGCATGCAGCAAAGTGTTGAATGAAGGATTGCTGCAATTCAGGACAGAAAAGGAAGCAGTAGCTAAAACAGATGGAAAGATGCTGAACTATATGTTCGACAAGTATATCAGATATCAGAACAAGAAGAAGATGTAGATGTTACAGCTGGCATGACTTCTTCTATTTCTTTCTTCTTCTACTTTCTATGTTCCCGGATGAAATTGTAAACTTCTAAGTTATTGGTTTTGCAACCATTACTTGAAGTCATGTGGAACCTTTCTATTAGTTAAGTGATACATGTGTCACTTAAGAAGAAGTTAGTTGAGGATGATTGCCAAATGTCATCTTTACTTGTTGTTCATACTTTAGTTCAGTTTGAGTCTTCTATTTGTACTTTCCCTCCTACATTCTATAAGTAGGAGAAGAACCTATGGGTTAATCATCGATCAGAATTTGTAAGAAGCAATCTTGTGTTCTAGACTTTGTGCTGAACCCCTGAGAGCCACTTGTTGCAGAGGAATACAAAGAAGCAGGTTTCCGGAGAACTTTGTGTCACGGCGTACTGTGTTTCTTGCTTTTAAATCTTAGATCTTTAAAGTAAACTTTGTGTTATTTTAGATCTGGATCTAGAACTACCTTTGCTTTAGAATTTTGTGTGTTCAAATCTATTAAGTTTCTTCTATGTGCATGCAATTAGCTCTGATATCTACTGATTGGGATGCACATCTTCCTTACTTCTTCTCTGTAATTCCTTTACTTCCTTCTTCTATAATTTTCCTTTCTTAAATTGTTGCTTACTTTGCTGCAGTAACTCTTAGTTATGGTTCATGAACTAAGTTGTTAAAGTAAAACCCCGATAGATAAAAACACATTTATATTGACAAATCGACACGGAGCCTCACCGGTTAAATGAGGGAGATTTATCTCATGACTCGCCTAGGTTTGATGCTATGCAGAAAATCTAGCCAACATAGGTTCTCAGCTCTATATAGGGATTTGTGTGACTTTTGATTGTACAGTGAATATTGCTAGAGATTTCAAATTATCTTTGTTTGCACATGAATTAGAAGACCCCAAGATTTCATGGTGATTGATACAGTGTAGTGAAAGTTATCTAGATAACAATTATTTTGAGCAACCTGGTAAAAGTACAATGTACAAAAATGAAGGCAAAAGTCAGCTTCTCACTATAATTTGATAAATCAAGATCTTAGACTAGGTATGAAGGTGATATTAGGTATGAATGAGATGTTTGAATGATCTTAGGGGTGTAGGAATAAAGAAAATGCCACCAGTTAAATGAAATCTGATTGTACAGACAATATTAAGTCACAAAAAAGGTTATTATAGATATTCAAAAATTAATTCATTAAAGATGTGGAATGTGTTTTTAGTATGTAGAACTTGGTTCTTGGTAGGTCACCAAGCTATATCCATTGTGTACATGAGAGTACAAATATAGAGAACCTTGATGAATAACATATATATAATATGAGATTGGGTGTATAAAATTGCACAGGAGTATTGGTGATAACCATGAAACAAGGGGCCCATGATATATTTATAAGTATAGGTAACTTATCCCATATTTTCATCTCTTTGTTGTTTACGAGAGGAGAGGGTTAATAAAGAATGCATATAACTAACAACTTTGGCAAGGTCAATTATGCATACATCCTATGAAGATAAAAGAGATCCTCGTGAGGCAAGGGATGATGGAGAAAGCATTAGATATGGAGTGCTCTAGAAACATGTCTAATATAGAGGTAAGTGTCCATGATCATGATAAAAGAGATTTTTTATATCTAGGAGGGTGTTATACTTAACCCTTGCATCATAAGAGCTTAATGTTATGATCAAATCATAGTGACTAGAGTTATGGGATTACAAACTACTAGAGAATTCAACAATTAGAAAATTCCACAATTAGAAACAAAGTGTAAAGAAAAATAACCTACGTAAAAGTCACTGAGGCATGCCAATAGCTCGGTGCCTAGAGCAGATGATGACCCACTAGGCTCCTGCGTATAAAAGAAAAAAAATATTAATATGTACATGTGTACATGTGAAACATTATACATGAACATTAAAAAAGTGTATTTAATAATAAAAGAGTAATAAAATGTAAGTAACTTGAAATTTACGTGCAGTAACACCCTACCGCAATAGCTAGCATGTCGACGTGGGATGTGTCCTTCACCGGTTCTTGTTATTTAAAATAACAAAATATTAGTTTTTACATGTATGTACATGACGTAATAAAATACATATATAATAAAATCTCAAATGAAATAAACTATTGTGTGTGTGTGTGTGTGTGTGTGTGTGTGTGTGTGTGTATATATATATATATATATATATATATATATAAAATATTTATTTGACATTTACCTGTGAAATACCAAGATCATTTACACTAGTTCTAAAAACATTTGCCATCATCTCATCTAGAGAAAAGAAATCATGTGATCCAACAAATGATATCTCACCACACAAGGCATATGGCACCACATGATCCACAGTGGTGGGGTGTGCTTAGAACTAGCGCCTCCACAAACATCCCCAAATGTTATCTGTCACTATTCCGGGTCGAGAGTGTCGTGAGCTCCCTTAATGCATGTAGTGTGTCAATCTCCATAACCTCTTTCACTTTGTATGAGGGATAATCGAAGGTAGTGGGGTTTTGGGGCATGGGGATCCTTGGTTGACCAACACATGCACTGTGTCTAATCTCGTGTAGAGCCACCTCTCGCCCATAAAACTTAGAAAATTCAAAATAATTTGGGACCTCATTAAGCATGAACTCGCAATATAATTTCTTCAAAAATAGAAATGAATCTCATTGGTATTGCATGCTAGATAATAAAAATCATCCACCGTTGGTCCCCAAAATTGTTCTTGATTTAGTCATTGTGGTACCAATGGATTGGGAATATTTTCCAAGTAGTCGCGGGTGGGGGAATTGGTTATCGGGTTAGTAAATAATGCACAAATGCGGTCTTTTGTAATTTTTATCTTTTACGGCCGTATGTGATACTTTATCTACATAACATTGCCTACAATCATCTCCAAAGGTATTCCAACTATCTATTTGGTTGGTTACTGAGTCAACTTCACCAATCAATGTTTATAATGTGTTGGCTAAAGTCATGTGAGATGAATTTGTGGCATGATTTTGTCTTATTGTCTAAATAAGGTTCTCAATGGAAATTTTATTTTTTCAGAATTCTTTCAACGATATCAGCGTGTGTTGCTACTAGTTCCGTGGGGATGAAGGAGCCACATGAGGTGGATCTACATTTGGAGGAGGGTTTTAAGGAATGTTTAGAGGGTTTTGAGGAATATTTGGATGGTTTGGAGGATTACGAGCTTGCCAAACAACTAACAAAACAAAGAAATTGTATACATAAACAAAAAATTGAAAAACCCCGAAAATCACAAAAAAACCTAAAATGCAAGAAATTTGTTAAAAATCGAGGGCTTACCTCTTCGTCTTAGTGACAGTGTTGAAAATTACATGATCAAGAAGTGTGAAGAGCAATTTGTAGGGGATGTTCAAAGCATGAGTGGCAACAAGAGAGGAAAAATCGTGGTCGCAGGGGAAAATGGGGGAAAATGAGGGGTCGTGGGTCTGTTATTTTTGTCTTAGAGGACCGTGATCACGGTATTTAAACCGTGATTATGGGTTATAAACCATGATCGTGGTTTTAGGTTCTGAAATTCCCGAACCTATGGAAAATAGTCCGCGATCGAGGTTTCTTCAATAATCTTACATTTCCTCTCTAAACATGAGAGTATCCTCTTCTTAAACTTCCTTATCAAACTTGGGGCTATCTTAGTTATGATTCTTTTGCACAAGCTTCAATTTTCCTCCATGTTTCTTCTTGAATTTTATAGAGCATTCACCAATCTCCCATTTATTTTATCTATACATTTCTTTTCAAGCTATGTATTTCACTTTTCTTGCTTCATTTAATGCTCTCAAGTCACCATGATCTAGTACATCATCAAATATTTCACAAACCACTTCCTTACCTTGAAATTTTCCTTGTCCTTCTTCATGAGTTTTTTCACCCTTCTGTAAGATTCTTGGCTACCATGCTTGGGCCGATTCTTCCATACTATCTTATTCCTTTAAACTAGAATGTACATTATTCTTCATGTATTATTGTGGAATATTCATCTAGTTTTTACTCTTGACTATCCATGTCTTGCTTACCATATGCTTAGGATAACTTCTTATCTTTTTATCAACTTCCGATTTCTCTTTTATCTTGTCCTTTTTCCTATATCAAATCCTTATTTTTTCGGCTTGTATACTTTACTTAGAACCTTGGTAAACTTGAACTTTGCTTGCATCCTCTTTAGGATCCACTTTCACTAAATTTCCTCAGTATCCACTTATGCACAATATAACCATGATTTATGATCTCCTTTTAATGAGAAACTTGGTGTTTGTGCTTAGTATTGTCCCTTTTCTTCTTTTATTCACGAGGAGTAACTATTCCCATATCTTATTGCATTGTCCATCCTCCTCTTAGCTATGGTCTTCCCCTGCTCTCCTCTCTTCCAGGACCTCTTTCCCAACAATATTTATTAAAAATTTTCTTGCGTGGCCTTCTCTTCCCATCCAATCTTTCAATAATTTGCAACACTTGTTGGCTAGTTATCCTCTTTTATATTTGGAAAAATTCAATGTATTATTAACAATCGTAGTCTAGGAATGGTTCTTTTTTAGCTAATAAGAAAGATGATCTTTTGTTTTCTATTTTTCCAATTGGATTAGAATGGACACTCGTAACTAAGGGAAGAAAATCTTGACAAGATCAAGGAATGCCTCAAAATATTGCAAAAGGATGCCTTTCTCCAAATAGGTTTAGGGCCTACAAATATTAATGATCCTGACTTGAGTAGATATTTTTATGCTATATTTATGTCTTTGCTTCTATTTGAATCTATTTCTTGTTATGAGGATCATACTTGTATAATTTCTTATCACTACGATGGCTGGGTTTCACTTTCTCATATGGATTGCCTCTAATAGTCGTTACTCTACATCATGTGCCATGGTGTTTAGATCTTTGTAAAATGACACTTTTACCTTCTCCGGTTCTTGTATTCATTTTTTAATAGTATTAGCAACATTTTCATAAAAATTAAAAATAATCACAAAAAAATCTATTTGAAAATGCCCCCATTTGTCTTTTTATTATTACAAATAATTTATTTCTTTAAAAAAACAATTATTGATGTGGGAATGTCCCCAACACACTAGGAAAGAGCATGAATGGTTGTGTATTTTAGTTATCAACCATGATAAAAATAGAGGTAAAAAGCTCCTTTACTGATTAAAGTCATCTCAAAGAAGTATATTTCCTTTCTAAGGTATGTGACAAAATAGTTTTACAATAAATTGATGTAATTTTCTTGTATTCACAAAGACCTCGCCGATCTAAACAAAGTCATTGACAAGTCTTTAAGTAATAAGTTCATTAAATGAACTACACGTGGTCCAAGACATGATAGGATATTCATGTTTTTTCATTCCCCACTGCTAGCACATTATTTTAAGCAAGTATTAGTTATGATTTATAAAAATAATTGCCACGCATTCTCAATTACTCCTCAAAATGGGTAAGAGGTCCATTAAATACATGACACATTTTAGATGAACTAAAATGTCACGTTGTTTAATAGACATTATGTTATTCGACAAGCCTTCAAAATTTGCCTTTAAGGCCAAATTTGAGTTTCCCATGAAGGGTAGAGTGTACAACACTCAAGATCTCAAGCATTCAACACACAACACAAAATCAAAGATAAAATCAAGTCTAATTAATGAAGATAAAAATGTGAGAAGCCTCGACTTTTAGACTAATCGATAAAATCAAGTCTAATTAATCAAGTAATTATTATTGTCCTTAGGGGTGTGGGCTTGATGGTGTGTGTAAGTAACTTGTCATTCCTCTCACCCACCAATTTATGGTGCATTGGAGTTGAGGATGAGTGATGTGGCATCCTACATGGAGCCACCTCATCCTCTCTCTCCCTTTTCTATTTATTGAAGTTCTTTTGCTTGTTTGGGGTTAATTCATTATTTTGTACTCTTGCATATTTCGAGAATTAGAGGATTTTTGGGAATGCTTTTGGATTGTTGGAGTTTGTGGATGCTTGCTTGGTTTTGACGAGCTTGAGATTTACTCTTAGAACAAGATCTACTATGGAAAGGTAGGAGCTTTACCTTGATTATGTTATGTTTTATTTTGTGTTAATGTGCTTGTGTTGAGTATTGTTTTCTTTGTAATGCTTGTTGGGTGTGGGTAGATAGCCTGAGTTTGGAGTAGGAGGAGACCATGGGGATATTTCATGTAGGGAGGCATAAGAGTTTACCTTTTTGTTTGGAGGGAGTTTTGGTTGGGTGCCCCACCTTGTACAAGGAATTCTTACATTTCTTTTGTTATTTCTTTTATGAGGGATGCATAAGAGATTGAGGGAGGCATAATAGTAAGTGGGAGGTATAAGGGGTACTTGAGGGAGGCATAAGAGTATGTAGGGATTTGAGATATGCTTTAGAGGCTTTAAGGTGGGCACCCATTCCCATTGGGAGGCATAAGTGGCCTTCGCATAGGTCTTGCTCCTTTGGCTTTCACTTTAAGCCTTGTTTTTGTTTTTTTTCTTCTTTCTTGTGTTGTAGTTGGTTTGAATGTGGTGGAAATGGATGTGAAATATTTTTTTGTGTTGTGGAAGCTTGTTGTTGCCATGTGTTGGAATCATCTCTCATTGTAATGTGGTTGGGGCTCAGGGGCCAATGGAGAGGATAGCTTCTCCTCTTCATTAGATATCTTGGTTGGGTGGAGAGTGTTTCCTCCCCCATTTTGTTGTGAATCAAACAAATCTTGGAGGAGCTATCTTGTTGGAGTTGTGAAGCTTGGAGTTTTGTTGGAGACCTTGTGAAACTTCCTTTGTGTTGTTCCCACTTAGAGTGGAGAAACTTGTAATATTGTATTCTATTATTAGCTTACATTCTTGTATTATTTCCCACCTTGAGTGGAAGACTTTGTAATAATTTCATGGAGAAAGGTTGCATTCCAATATTGTATATTGTGTAAGAGAAAGAATCAAAATGGATATATTGTGTAAAAGTTTAGTTGTATTATATATTGAAAAAGAGAAGAAATATTTATGTTGTAAAGTTAGTTTTGTGAAATAGAAAAGAAAGTAATTCTCTTTATTTGGAGTTTGGTTGTTTGTGTGAAAGGAAGTTCTTTGTTTTGAAAGAAATGGGTTATACTCAATGGAAAAGAAAGTTTACTTTCATTGTGAAGTTGTTTTATTGTAAATGAGAAATAAGGAAATATAGAAGTTGTAAGATGTTAAAATGCATACATAGTAAACTTGAATGTAAAATAAAGTTGTTGTAGTTATTTTGGATATTTGAGTTGTAGTGAAAATGAAAGAGACAACAAATTTGAAATAGGGAGTTGTTGCATTTTGTATTAAAAAAATAACAATGTGGAATTAGATATAAATCCTTTAATTTTACTCTTGGAATTCAAAGAAAATTAGTTGAACAAAATGGAATAGATCTTGTAGTTATTATTGTTACTATTGGTTTTCAAATGTTCTAAATGAGTAAATGTAACTAAAAATGAACAAATAGAATTAAATCCCAAAAACTGGAAACTTTAGGAGCATAAAATCAAGTTTAGAATGTATTTTAGAACTTTGTAGTAAAATTTGGTTTTGTGAAAATCTCGGATTTAAAGTTATGTTCTAAGAAACAGGATCACCACCTTGTGCAAAGAGATGGTCCCGTAACCACCGCAGGCTAAGCGGTGGCTTAGTAGGGCGGTGGTCCATGGTTTGTCACGGGAAGGTGGTGGCGGTCCAGGAACACCTATCTCTGCTCACAGGTGGTGGTTTGTCACTTAAAAGAACTCCTCGGATCCGTGCACCATGCAAAAACTTTAACTAGTTTATACTAAATTTATAAGTTATAAAATTTAACTAATATTCACCAACAAGCAAACAATGAGTAATCCCATGGATTTGAGCAATAAACACATAAAATGGTGAATTAAAAACAATCTTTTCATTTATAAAATGGGGTAGGGTTTGCCCCAAATTTAAAAACCCAAATACAAATGGCTTGAAACAAAATCAGATTGGTGAAGGAAATCCCTCCCAATCCTTGAATGGAAGATAATAACAACAATAAAACTAAACTAAACTAATCTAAACTAGATCTCCTTGTAGAATCCTCCATAGTTCTTCCTCTTTTGCTCCCATGGCTTCCTCCTCTCCAACCTGCAATTTTTAAAAAAAAATAGACCAAATGAGGAGAATAAAATGAAGGAAAGGTTTTAATAAAAATTCATAAGGAAATTTAGGGCTAGTTTGGAACCCTAGGATCTAGTGGCCAAGATTGATTTGATCTAAGGGTGGAGGATTAACCCTAATTTTGTTTGGTAGAAATGTATTTTAATGTTTAAATTAAATCCTTAAGGGTATGTGTAGATGGGTGAATGGGGCCATTTATTTTGCCTTAGAATGCTAAACCTTTGTTAGTTATTAGCAAGCCTTAGAAAGTCAATGAAAAAGGAATCTATGTAATAGGATAATAAATTTAAATAAATTAACATAAGGTTAACCTTATTAGGATTGAATTTATTAACAAAAGAGAAAAAAATCATTTAACTAAGTAATTTAAGCTATGGTAACTTCCTAATGAATAAATTAATTAATGACCTTAGAGATAAATTTGTGATTATGTAACTTTTTATCTAGATCTAGTTCTTTAATCGTAAAGTGAGTTTAGTGGTATTAGTTATTTGTTGATCCTAAGGGTATTAACATCCTTATAAACTTTTATCCTCTTATCTTTATCTTAAACAAAAAAATTAGTCACAATTTTCGGGTTAAGTGTTAGGTTTAAGCGTGTTCCTAGAACATCATTTTTATGGGCGTTACATTTGGTATCAGAGTCATGGGTTCAAAGCTTGGACCCTTGGGCACACCTAGAAAACATGAAACATGAACATTTAACCTAGTGAAAAATTGGTTTCTTTTAACCTAGAAAACCACAATGTTTAATAATTGTATAATTTAGAAAACATAGAAAACTGAAACAAGACCTAGAACAATGAACTAACTCTCACCTTGATCTGTGTAGGAGGCATGGATCAGACGAGGGGTATTTTCACATAGACCTAGATATACCACCTCCAGAGCAGGTTGTAGTAGCCATTCTACCTCAGATTTTACAAATGCTTTAGGACGTCAATGTCGCTTATATGCGGAGGGTCCCTAGGAGGATGACCTGCTAGACAAGATATGGAGCCATCAGTTGAGGCTAGGGCATCTCCTGATATAGTGAGGAGCATGGGGTAGAGAATTTCCACGTGGAGTGCCTAGGGAAGAGTCACCACAGAGAGGGCATGGAGATAGGAGGTCATAGGGACAGATCTCAGAGCCCTAGACAGAGGGAGGAGCATGTAGAGAGAGACCTAGGGCTCATCAGACATCAGCTGTAGACCATATTAGGGAGATCCTAAAGCTATGACCATCTCACTATTCAGGTGATATAGGAGGTTTTTAGGTAGAGGCTTGGTTGGTGAGCTTGAGTGGATGCTTCAAGCTCTGCCCTTGTACTAGCAACATGAAAGCTCATGTTGCGATCCATCTTTTGAGGGATGGAGTAGGAGTCTGGTGGAGGACCGAGGAGTAGAAGCTCCATGTTAACTCAGAGACAATTACCTAGGAGCTATTTGAGGAGTTTTAGGAGCAGGTATTTTCCTAGGAGGTTTATTCAACAATAGATAGATGAGTTTCACGACCTCCGTCAGGCATCGATGACCGTAGCCGAGTATGAGAGTCAATTTTGACCTACTCCAGTATGTCGACTATATGCAGAGATGAGCAAGTATGGATTCACAGGTTCATCGGGCCTGAATTTGATTTGGGTGGTGCGGTGCACATTCACCCACAGACATTAGTAGAGGCCATGGAGAAGGCCTATATTGCAGAGGAGACATGGGGAAGATACAATTAGCAGGCTAGAGATAGAGTTTGGAGCCACATCCAACAGATGTAGGATAATAGATCGAGGGGGTCAGTTCCTCCTCCTCGTGGTGGAAAAGTTTGGGACAATCTTCCTTCAGGCCACCTCAGAACCACCTTAGCAATAAAGTAGTAGAACAGCCCACCCACCTTACAGACCTCCTCAGAGATTTGATGCACAGAGGGGCGGAGTATGGGGCCTCCTCCTAGAGGTCCCATCAAGACATAGGTGTATAGAGAGCTCAGTCAGTAGGAGCTCATCAGTAGAGACCTCAGCACAGTCCACAATCGGGTCATCAGGATCCATAGCTCATGACTCTAGAGTACCGGATGGAGCTGCATCCCACTGGAGAGGACTAGCTGTTATGGTTGTGGTATTACTGGACATCATTAGAGAGAGTTCCCACATAACCCTAGCAATAAGGGTAAGATGCAGATCTTAGAGCCTACTATTGGAGATATGGCATAGAGCCATCGGATCTATGTAGTGGTCGAGAACCGCCAGGATGAGCACCAGAGTACTGTGATAGAGATGATAGGTAGTATTGGTGGTATTTCCGCCTCTATATTATTTGATTCGGTTCATCTAATTCTTTTATTACACCATCCTTAGTAGAGCATTGTAGGCTGGTGGCAGTTAGGAAGGTCGTAGTTGGGATGTTGAGATGGCTTGGAGCCAAAATTTCTATAGACTCCTTAGTTAAGGAGTGTGTAGTGGATTTGGGACCCTTCACCACTACCTCGGATCTTCGAATCCTTCCGTTGGGTTCTTATGGTGTCATCTTGGGCATGGACTGGTTGTCTACACACATAGAGCTAGAGTGGATTGTTACCATAAGACTATTTCTTGTACAGATGATCTAGGAGTGGAGTTAGTGATATCAGGGGTTAGGAGGATCCATTTCCATTCACACCATCTGCTATGCAGCTTAAGTGGTGTGTGTGATGAGGTTGTTATATGTATGTTGTTACGGTTAGTGAAAGATCTGAGGATGAGTCTAGTGGACCATCCCTTGATGACCATCACATTTTGAGAGAGTTTTCTGATGTTTTTCTAGGGAGCTACTGGGGTTACCTCCCCCACGTGAGATAGATTTCCACATAGATCTGGTTCCAGAAGAGCCTATCTCACGAGCACCTTATCAAATGACTACTCCTGAGCTATGTGAGCTCAAGTTACAGCTTGAGGGCCTTCTAGAGAAATGCCTAATCCATCCTAGTGTATCCCCTTGGGGTGCACCGATGATCTTCGTGAAGAAGAAGGATGGATCTCTATGTGGTTGTGTATTGATTACCACAACTAACAAAGTAACGATCAAGAATCATTACCCCCTTCCACGCATTGATGATTTATTTGATTAGATGAAGGGGGCTACAATTTTCTCCAAGATAGATCTTAAGTTAGGTATCATCAACTGAGGATCACGAAGGCATATATTCATAAGACCACCTTCCATACGAGATATGGCCACTACGAGTTCACAAAGTGGTACCTTTTGGTCTGACAAATGCCCCGCATAGTGTTCATGAGCTTGATGAATGGGGTATTCAAGACTTTTTAGATCACTTGTGCTCATCTTCCTTGATGACATTTTTATTTACTCACATACATGTGAGGAGCATGAGGAGCACCTTTGCCAGTTCTTTCAGTGTCTTCAGTGAGCAAGCATCTTTACGAGAACTGGAGAAGTGTGCGTTTTTAAGACAGAGGTGCAGTATTTGGGCCACATCATTTATGGGGAAGGCATCATTCGATCCTTCCAAGATTCGAGCTATCATGGATTGGCCAGCACCCACTAGTGTGTGAAAGAGGAGGCACAGCTTCATGGGTTTGGTAGGATATTACAAGAGATTTATTTAGGACTTTTCTCGGATTACACACCCCATCACTTCCCTTCAGTAGAAAGGGAAGAAGTTTATATGGTTAGATAGATGTGAGTAGGCCTTAAGACACTAAAGGAATGCCTCACAAAATGCCTATTCTAGTAGTGCCAGATCCTCAAGGTGAGTTCTACGTTTACACAAATGCTTCTTTGGTAGGACTTGGAGGTGTGTTGATGTAGGAGGGAAGAGTAGTTGCTTTTGAGTCTCGTAAACTCAAGGATTATGAGCTCAATTATCCAACTCATGATCTTGAGCTTGCAGTAGTTGTGCATGCCTTAGTGTGGTGGAGACATTTCTTCTTGGCCGAGATATTTACACTCATGATTGATCACTTGAGTCTTTTCCACCTCTTCACGTAACCCAATCTCAATGCTCGTCGTGGATGTTGGATGGAGTTGCTTTGTGAGTATGATATGGAGATAGAGCATGTGAAGGGGAAGGAGAATGTGGTTGCAGATACCTTGAGTAGATGGAGACACATGGCTATGGCTACTTCAGTAGTTATAGATTTGTGGAGTAGGATTTTTAAGAACTTCCTCATGATAGCTTCTACCTTGCAGCCAGAGTAGAGATTGAGTCTCGAGAGGCCCCTTGAGGGGAGATTTGATGGATTTTCATTAGAGGAAGATGGTATTCTCAGACACAGAGGTTGGATATATGTTCCTAGAGATGGAGGCTTGAGATAGACATTTTGACAGAGGCTCATCATGCACCTTATTCAGCCCATCCGGGGTGAAGAAGATGCATGCCACTTGAGACAGTTGTACCATTGGAGAGGACTTCAGAGAGATGTGGCTCAGTTTTGTGTCACACTGTTTAGAGTGTTAGAGGGTGAAGGTCGAGCATCAACATCAGCCATGGCCTTCTTTTTCCTCATGCTATATCGGAGTGGAAGTGGGACACCATTTCCATGGACTTCATTGTTGGGTTACCGACGTCGAGATACCACCATGATGCCATCATGGTCACGGTGGATAAATTGATGAAAGTGGCTCATTTTTCTCCGGTGAAGACCACCTACATCACCAGTGCAGTGTAGTGGCACGGGTATATCTTGATGAGATTGTTAGATTACATGAGATTTCATAGAAGATCATTTATGACCCATGATCCTTTGTACACTTCCATTTCTGGACCACCATGCAGCATGCTCTCGGGACGAAGATCAATTTCAGCACAACATATCACCCTGAGACAGATGGATAGACTGAGTGGGTGAATCAGATCTGGAGGACATGCTTAGGATGTATGTTATGGATCACCAGTTGAGATGGGAGGAGTATCTATACTTGGTTGAGTTTTCCTACAATAATAGTTTCTAGATTTCGATAGGCATGGCTCCTTTTCAGGCATTATATGGCAGAGAGTATAGGACACCTCTTAGTTGGGATAGGTTAGAGGACATGGTTTCTCTTGGGCCACCTTATTACAGACATGGAGCAACAGGTTTTTTGATCGGAGAAGAGAGATTACGGGAGAGGAGGCACAAGACATGAAGAAGAAGTATGTGGACCAACATAGGATAGATCATAGTTATGAGGTGGGCACGAAGGTGTTCCTTCATGTAGATACCACATAAGAGCCCTATCCATTATGGAAAAGGTTCTAAGCTTGCTCCTAGGTTTGTGGGTCCCTTTGAGATCTTGGAGTGCATCGGTCCCTTGGCCTATCATCTAGCATTGCCACCTAGCTTGTCTCACATCCATGATGTGTTTCACATTTATGTGCTTAGGAGATATATTTCTGATCCTTCTCACATGCTAGATTGGACCGCATTATAGGTGTAGGATCAAGGGTAGGTGATGGTGGATCCCATCCACATTATAGAGCGTAGAGACCCTTGGGCCTTCATGGCAGAGAGATTGACCAGGTTTGGGTCAGTGGGATAGGTATGATGAGACTACTGCTACATGGGAGGATGCTACATTACTATGAGTTTAGTTTCCACACTGTTCCAGTGACTTCCAGGAGGAAGTCGAGTCTAAGGGGAGGGGGATGTAGTGCCCACTTCCTTCGACACCTTTTTTTATTGATTTGATATTGTCGACTACACTTATGGACATTATTGTAGATTTTTTGATTTAGCATGATACTAGATGTTAGAGATTGGACTGTTGTTGATTTCGATTCATATATGATGCATGTGGATTATTAGAGACATTTTATATTGATGTTGATATGTTGTGGACATGGTTATTTATATATATATTCGACATGTGATATACTTTCATCACCATGAGTAGGCTTTGATAATTGAATTAATGTTGTGATCATTTTTACATGGATGAAACGTTGGATAGAAATGTTGCTAGAAATTTGTAAATAATATCGTAATTTCCTAGATGATATTTGATTCGTATATAGATGATTTTGGATTTATATGATATATAGATGTCTTTATATAGATATTTTCATGATGTTTTGTGTGTGTGTGTGTGTGAGGCCGAAGGAGGTATTTTTGTGTTTTGTAGGTAAAATTATTCACAACAAACATCGGGGATTGGAGACCAACCACATTGGAATTCTAGATGAATTCAACAAGGGTCACCATGGCAACATGTAATTGTGTGTGTGTTAGAATTATTTGGTTAGGGGAAAATTGTGACCAAGGGGTCATGTGTTTCTTTTGGTTTTAGTTTTCCTTTTATTAATGTTAGTATGTGTTTTCTTTTAGTGATGTAATTTACTTGTTTTAATTATTTAGATTTTGATGTATGTTTTTCCCCTTTATCTTAATGGGTCTAAGTGTCTTATTAAAGTTAATAAATCTTGTCCTAAACTAATTAAATATGTGACCAAAAGAAGTTCATTTATTAGACTTGATTTTCTCTTGGATTTTGTGTTGTGTGTTGAATGCTTGAGATCTTGAGTGTTGTACACTCTACCCTTCATGGGAAACTCGAATTTGGCCTTAAGGGCCAATTTTGAAGGCTTGTGGGACAAGTTAAACTTGTCCCACACCTCTTAAATTGCTATACCAACCCTACCTATGGGTTGGGGGTCAAAATTAGACCCCATTAGGTGTTTTGGGAAGATAAAAAGGTGAAATGTTTATTGCACTTTCTTTCAAGTAATTAATTTTGTCCTTAGGGGTGTGGGCTTAGATTGTGTGTGTAAGTAACTTGTCATTCCTCTCACCCACCAATTTATGGTGCATTGGGGTTGAGGTTTGACTTCTTAGGTGGAGTTGAGGATGAGTGATGTGGCATCCTACATGGAGCCACCTCATCCTCCTCTCTCCCTTTTCTATTTATTGAAGTTCTTTTGCTTGTTTGGGGGTTACTTCATTATTTTGTGCTCTTGCATTTTTGGAGAGTTAGAGGATTTTGGGAGTGCTTGTGGATTGTTGGAGCTTGTGGATGCTTGCTTGGTTTTGAGGAGCTTGGAGATTTACTCTTGGAACAAGCTCTACTATGGAAAGGTAGGAGCTTTACCTTGCTTATGTTATGCTTTATTTTGTGTTTATGTGCTTGTGTTGAGTATTGTTTTCTTTGGAATGCTTGTTGGGTGTGGGTAGATTGCCTAAGTTTGGAGTAGGAGGAGACTATGGGGAGATTTCATGTAGGGAGGCATAAGAGTTTACTTTTTTTTTTTGGAGGGATTTTGGGTTGGGTGCCCCACCTTGTACAAGGAATGCTTGCATTTCTTTCTTGTTTCTTTTATGAGGGAGGCATAAGAGATTGAGGGAGGCATAAGAGTATGTGGGAGGTATAAGGGGTACTTGAGGGAGGCATAAGAGTATGTAGGGGATTTGAGATATGCATTGGAGGCTTTAAGGTGGGCACCCATTCCCATTGGGAGGCATAAGTGGCCTCCCCATAGGTCTTGCTCCTTTGGCTTTCATTTTAAGCCTTGTTTTTTTGTTTTGTTGTTCTTCTTTCTTGTGTTGTTGTTGATTTGAATGTGGTTGAAATGGTTGTGAAATATTTGTTTGTGTTGTGGAAGCTTGTTGTTGCCATGTGTTGGAATCATATCTCCATTGTAATGTGGTTGGGGCTCGGGGCCAATGGAGAGGATGGCTTCTCCTCTTCATTGGATATCTTGGTTGGGTGGAGAGCATTGCCTCTCCCCCATTTTGTTGTGAATCAAACAAATCTTGGAGGAGCTATCTTGTTGGAGTTGTGAAGCTTGGAGTTTTTTTGGAGACCTTGTGAAACTTCCTTTGTGTTGTTCCCACTTAGAGTGGAGAACTTGTAATATTGTATTCTATTTTAGCTTACATTCTTGTATTATTTCCCACTTTGAGTGGAAGACTTTGTAATAATTTCATGGAGAAAGGTTGCATTCCAATATTGTATATAGTGTAAGAGAAAGAATCAAAATGGATATATTGTAAAATTTTAGTTGAATTATATATTGAAAAAGAGAAGAAAGATTTATGTTGTAAAGTTAGTATTGTGAAATAGAAAAGAAAGTAATTCCCTTTATTTGGAGTTTGGTTTTTGTGTGAAAGGAAGTTATTTGTTTTAAAAGAAATGGGTTATACTCAATGGAAAAGAAAGTTTACTTTCATTGTGAATTGTTTTATTGTAAATGAGAAATAAGGAAATATAGAAGTTGTAAGATGTTAAAATGCATGCATAGTAAACTTGAATGTAAAAGAAAGTTGTTGTAGTTATTTTGGATATTTGAGTTGTAGTGAAAATGAAAGAGACAACAAATTTGAAATAGGGAGTTGTTGCATTTTGTATTAGAAAAATAACAATGTGGAAGTAGATATAAATACTTTTAATTTTACTCTTGGAATTCAAAGAAAATTAGTTGAACAAAATGGAATAGATCTTGTAGTTATTATTGTTACTATTATTGGTTTAGAAAATGTTTAAATGAGAAATTTTAACTAAAGAATGAAAAATAGAATTAAATCCCAAAACTGGAAACTTTAGGAGCATAAAATCAAGTTCAGAATGTATTTTAGAACTTTGTAGTAAAATTTGGTTTTGTGAAAATCTCATATTTTAGGTTCTATTTTTCTAAGAAACAGGACCGCCGCCCTATGTAGAGCGGCGGTCCCGTAACCACCGCTCAGGCTAAGGTGGCGGTCTCAAAACCATCGTTGCTCAGTAGGGTGGTGGTCCATGGTTTGTCACCGGGTAGGATGGTGGTCCCTGGACCGCCTAGTCTACTCGGGGTGGTTTGTCACTTACGACAGAACTCCTCGGATCCGCGCTTGTGTAAAAATTTTAACTAGTTTATACTAAATTTTAAGTTGTAAAATTTAACTAATAATCAACAACAAGAAAACAATGAGTAATCCCATGGATTTGAGCAATAAACACATACAAATGGTGAATTGAAAACATTCTTTCATATATAACAATGGGGGTAGGGTTTGCCCCAAATTAGAAAACCCAAATACAAATGGATTGAAATAAAACCAGATTGGTGAAGGAAATCCCTCCCAATCCTTGAATGGAAATAATAACAACAATAAAACTAATCTAAACTAATCTTAACTAGATCTCCTTATAGAATCCTCCATAGTTCTTCCTCTTTTGCTCCCATGGCTTCCTTCTCTCCAACCTGCAATTTTTAACAAAAGAAATAGACCAAATGAGGAGAATAAAATGAAGGAAAGGTTTTAATAGAAATTCATAAGGAAATTTAGGGCTAGTTTGGAACCCTAGGATCTAGTGGCCAAGATTGATTTGATCTAAGGGTGGAGGATTAACCCTACTTTTGTTTGGTAGAAATGTATTTTAATGTTTAAATTAAATCCTTAAGGGTATGTGTAATTGGGGAATGGGGCCATTTAATTGCCTTAGAATGCTAACCTTTGTTAGTTCTTAGCAAGCCTTAGGAAGTCAATGGAAAGGACTCTAAGTAATAGGATAATAAATTTAAATAAATTAACATAAGGTTAACCTTATTAGGATTGAACATTAACTAAAGAGAAGAAAACATTTAACTAAGTAAATTAATCTATGACACCTTCCTAATGAATAAACTAATTATTGGACCTTAGAGATAAATTTGTGATTATGTAACTTTTATCTAGATCTAGTTCTTTAATCATAAAATGGAGTTTAGTGGTGTTAGTTAGTTGTTGTATCCTAGGGGATTAACATCCTTGTAACTTGTTCTATCCTCTTACCTTTCTCTTATAACAAAAAAATTAGTCACAATTTTCGGGTTAAGTGTTAGGTTATTCACATCAATCCTATCATAAAACGAATAAATGTGTCAAAGATAATCGAAAAGTGAGAGGGACCCCAAATAACATCCAACTAGGGGTTCTTGTGATTGGGATGAATCATGGATCGAGGCTTGATTGACTCCACATTTTACTAATTCCCCCATTTCTCACTTAAAATAGGCTTGCAAGCTATCATTTTCTCTCTTCCAACGTCAAGTAAGTGATACCTAACTTGTGCAACTAAAATGAAATTGTTTTCTTAGCAATATCGGGAACCCATTTCTTATTTCCTAAGCTATTATAGCTCTGCCCTAAATGACAACCAATTATAGTGGAAATATTCCACATTCTTTGCTCAAATTCCTTCTAGGATTTGTTATATCATGGAAGATTGTTGGTTTGTCTTGTTTGTAAATGTGATGTGGTATGGTCGAAGATGACACCCATTTTTCCTCTTAAAACTTAAAAATGTAGAATCACCTACATACACCACCTTAGATAATCAAAATGAAACAATAAATTCCATCACAAGCATATACAAATAACATTTTTGCTTATTCAATTTGCTTTTAAGTGCCTTTAAAAGACATATATTTTTGTTCTTCAACAGAACTAGCATAAACCTTTGGAAATAAAAATGACTATTGTTTGTATAGAAAAATATTGAAATCAGAAAACAAAAGCATTTTTCTTGAGGAATGCAAATAAATGATACCATGAACAAGACAAAAACCATTTAATTAGAAACTCTGGAGAAAAATACCCAAAGAACAAAAAATCACAAAGATAATAGAAGAATATTAAAGAAATACCAATAAACAACAATAAGTGGTGCTGTCATCTTGTGCTTGTTGATTCCACATCCCCTCATGTTCACTCCACTTCTCATGCTTCCCCCAAAAAATAGCATTGAAAATGAGTGAATGAGTTAGGGAAGGATTTCTATTTGTTGAATGGGGGTGTGGAATTCAAAGTAGGTTAATTTGTGGTTTAATAAGGTTAGTTTCAATTTCCTTTTTGGATTTCTGTTTAGAAGCTTTTCTTATTCTAGATTTTGTGGTCCGGAAGGGGGTGAAAAGACAACTATAAAAAATATACTTTAAAACTTTTCAATGGAATAATAGAACTGTTAAACATCATTAAATAAATTATATTAGCAAATATTCAAATAACATTAATATCTACGACATTAAACAATTAAAAATAAACATACAAATTTGACCATTATTCTAGATTCGATAATACTGACCTTCCTAGGTGAAGGTTATGTCGTGGAACTAGAGACCTCTAAGAGGCTTGCTTGCTCAATACGACATAAAAAAGAAAAAGTGGTTTCTTTGTGACCTAAAGGGAAACCATTCTCCATGCTTGGAATCGAAGAAAATCCTCTCCTTGGAAGTTCGAGACTATGAGTGAAACCATTCTCCATGCTTGGAGCAGATCTTCCTCACATTGATTCTCGCTAGCTTCGGCTCCTAGCCCGAGAACCGGATAGTTGTGAAAGATCTAAGGAGAAGAAAGGGTAGTTTGAGCCTCCTGTAACTCGGTCAACTATGGTTTCGACATCTTCGTTTGCTTTTAGCTCTCGCCACTTTTCTAAGCTCGGCATTTTTAGCTTTTCCTTCGTGGTGTTTTTTTTTTTAATCTTTGTGGACTATTTTTTGTTTTTCCCTTTAGGCATTCTATGCTTCCTTGGTGGCATTTGTGCAACCGTGAGTTGTCCGATTGACCGCTTATTGTAACTCATATTATCTTTAATATAATGTGTAGTTATAATAGTAAATATGAGCATTAAAAATTGAAATAAAAATGATTAGAATACTGAAATATGAATACGAAATTGTAAATATGAATAATTGATTATTATATTAATTAAGAAAACAACGTCGATCTGCACTCTCAAAATCTTAGAGAAACATAAGGGAAAACATAAATAAATAAAACAATTAAATTAAAATTCTTTAAAGGAAACCCAAACTACCCTTATTAATATAGAAATCAAAAACAAAAATTCTAAATTAGCTTGTGGTAAGCTCACATTGCCGGTCCACAGTTTCCTTTGGACTAACCTCTCTTATAAGAAAGGGATGGCTGCTATTTCCTAAGACCTTTGAACTTAGCCTAAGTCTGTGGAATCATTGACCCACTATAACAAGGGAAATTTCTTATTGTTAAATGGTTTGCAAGATGTACACAAGGTACCAAGTGTGGAAGATCCTTGTTAGGAAACAAGCTCATCACGTGACTCACAAAGGCTCTTGGACCTCCACTCTTTGGGAAGAAAAAATATTAAACACTCCTTTTTTGATATGTTTGGTTCTCTTCCTCTCACGAATAATTAGGAAGCCTGGCGGGAAATGGTCACTCTTCTCCAATGGCACCACCAATCCCTTTGGTATGGTTTTAGTAACCTCAATTCCAATATTTGGTAGAACAGGTTATTCAACCTAATTACCTTCCCATATTGTACAACCAAAGTTTAACACCAAATCTTCGCAAACAAAGGCATTAATACAATTAAGGAATATGGGATAATGAAATGATAACTAGCTTCCCTATAATCTATTGCATCATATGGTTGGTCTTCCAACAAACCTTAAGTGGATCTATGCTTCTCTTATACAATCAATCCCGCTTGATTTTCTCCTTAAGATCACTTCCAATCCTATCATCCCCTTGGAGAGATTGGCATGAGCCAAACCATATAGTCAATACCACCATCTCAAGTAGGGTTTTTGTATCATCTAATTCAACTCTTGTTCCCACTAGGATATTCTCTTAATACTAAGTGATTCATGTTCTCCTCTGACATTCAAAGGAAATGCATGGCTAATAGTCATATCATTTTGTAGTCCCCAATTGAGGCCCAATATCAATTACTGGTGGTGCATCCTACATATGAAACTTCCTATTGACCATACCCTATTCAAACTTGGTCTTTCTACAAACATATGTACCTTTTCCCCAACCCAACTATTCCCATCTCTTCTTGCATTGTCCATCCTCCTCTCAGCTATGGGCTTCCCTTCTCTCTTCTCTTCCAGACCTCTTTCCCAGCAATATTGATTAAAAATTTTCTTGCTTGGCGTTCTCTTCCCTCCAATATTTCAATCATTTGGAACACTCCGTTGGCTAGTTATCCTCTTTCATATTTGGAAAAATCACTATTAACAACTGTACTATAGAAATGGTTCAGGTTCGGCTAATCAGAAAGCTGTTATTTTTTTTTTTCAATTGGATTAGGCTAGACAGTCGGAACTAATGGGAAAATATCAATTTTTGATGCCGTAACTGCCAGGTTTTGCAATCATTGCGGGCTGTTGCAAGGTCTTTTAGACATGGAAAATTACTTCTTCTTGCCAAAACAACCGGAAACATGCCCAAAATGTCACCAAAAATACCCCATCGTAATGTGGGAACATTTTAGTACATTTTAATGTGGAAGGGCTCTCATGTAATTTTTCTTGCATCAAAAGATGAAGGATGCTCTCCTTGAAAATTGAAGAAATTGATATTCCTTTCCCATATGTACGCATACCACTCCTGCCATGATAGCCTCTCTTGACGGATTAGATATTTTTTCTTTAAATTTCAGATTACAATCAACTTTCAAATTCATTTGGGAAAATTATTTTATGCAAAACATGGACAAATAATATCATAAGTCGATTTTGCATGCTAGGAATAAATGTTATGTAGATTCTAATCAAGGAGGCTTTGCTTTCAAATGCAGAAAAAAATTAATCGACAACACATTCAATTGATAAATGTCGCTGTACATTTTCTTGATGCTTTCATGGATTCATGACACCATGCTTCTACCGCATTCAGAAATTTAGGAGGATTGGATAGTACTAATGCATAATTACAGCTTGAATTTTTTTGTGTAGAGGAAACAAAATGGAAGTAGGGAAAAGAATCACAAATAAATGGCAAGGGACAATCTCCTCTAGGTGATGCTGGTTAGTTTAAAGGCTAGATAGACAGCTAAATAGTTTCCTTATCATTGAAGGTTTGCTATTTTCTTTGGGCTACATCTTTTGGGACATGAATTTATAGATATGAAGAGAGTGCACTGCAATTTTACTTGTGTACTATATTCAGGAGAGTGAAAGACTTTGGTGGTGAATTTTTTTGTTTCTAGCTTACAATGATGAGTGATCCTATTCGCTAATATCCACATTGTTATTCAGTTCTCAAATATTCTGGGTTGCCTAATGTTTTTTTGAATGACATCATGGCTGGTTTCCTTCCTTCTGCAGAGGCAACGTCTTACATAACGTAGTGTCTGGCTGTTTTGGACCCCAATAACCTTTTTCTTCAGGCAATAAGTGAACATGGTGCTATGAAAATATTTACATAAAAACATAATAATGGCTTTGGCAAAGAATGAACCACTAAGATTGAACTAATGTCGTATGATGCTTCTGAATGTGGGCTTCATGTATTGATTAAGTATTACACCATTACAAATATCAGAATACTGAATCTGGCATGGAAACACCTATTTTGTTGCAAGATTCTGCAACAAGCCCCTGTCCCAACATGGAACATTGCAATATACGAAACTAAAGGATTCTGTGGGAGTAAATGTGAAATACTATTATATTTTCAACATTGAAAAATGTTGAAAAAGATACTCTGCTTTTCACTACATTTAATGTTCTACATATACATTATTAGTACATTGTAGCTTTTTTATTAAAGCCTGCATTATAACCGTAGTTCATTCCCTTATTAGAAACAGAAATTGTAACAGTCTACAGGGGAAGGTAAGGGAAGAATTTCATTTGAAGGTGGAAAGAAATGTGAATGAGAGAAGGAGAGGAGCAGTGGGCGATAGATATATTAATCCCACACACAGGCGGGGAAGGAGTAATGGCAAGTGAGGGAGGGTACAAATAGACAAGGGAAGGTAAAGAGAAAGCATACCTTTCTCGGCCTTTTGGCTAAGATCAAGTGTAGTATCTGTTCTTATCAGTTTAATATCTGATACGTGGTTCAATGAACCACACGATATTAAATTTATTTCTTTAGGGGGAGGGCTCAACACGGTAGCTTGCTATCAGGTTCTCACGCGTCGCTTCTGTATTGCACTACTGCAGAAGCCTGGCGCACCCCACACCCCCCAAATCATAATACGAAACAAAATGAACTGGATTTTACTATCGTTCGTCTCTCAGGTTAGATTATCTGCAATTTCTGTACTACAATACCTCGTTTTAATTTCATAGATTACTTTTTGTGGTAAATGAATCAAAGCAGCAGAGATTATTTCGTTTTTTAAATCTTTGCTGGGTGTTTCTTGTACTCGTGGCATGGAATTCCCGTTATCCAGCCCTTCAATCGTTTTTGGATGTCAACTACGGTTACTCTATACTCCTTAAGCGCTGCTTATTTCATATGCGTTGGAGGGCAATTTATCATCAAATGGCGAGCTCTACCAAAAAACGGATTCTCCACTTAAACGTGCCCTATTCAATTTCATAGTCGACTGTGTCTCTTTAGTTGGTTGTAAGTTCACCAATTAAATCCCCGCGGATAGGATTTTCTACAAGCATGGGAACTGTTTGACAAAATTCCTGCATGATATGCGGTGTCAATAACCATAATGATAGTCAGATGATATGCACTGAATGGGTTATTTGAAGATGTGTTTGCTTGGTAACTGTAGAGCGAATACTAGTATGTGGATCCAATTAAATATGCTACTAGCACAACTGTTGGATGCATCTCACACTGCATCAAAGTTTATCTTTAAGATTGTTACAAGACAAATTTTTGTGAGAGATGAAAATTGGTTCTATCATTTTGAAAAAGAACAATATTTTTGTGGAGATTGTTGATAATGCTATGTGAAATAATCTGTAATTTTAGGCTTGCACTATAATAAGATGCTTCTTGTCAACCATCCTTTTGTGAAAATGAAGAGCCCACATTTTTTTTCTCTCATATTTCTTTCACCACGGAATATCATAATTGCAGGTAACAAAAGTCATGGGGATCTTCATGAATTGTTCACACTGTTTCACCAAATACGACCAACAGTTGGCCAACCTGACCAATTATATACCTACCCTGTGCCAAAACAGTAGCTTTGAAACAGAGTACGAACATCCACTAAAGCATTATGAAGAAGGTTTGTTCGTCAGATGTTTTCACAGATGTGCAAGTGTGTGAACAGTTCCGCAAAATGTTTAAAACTAATGTGGTCTCGTGGACTGCAATGATTGCAGGATATGCAAAAACAAATGGGTTTGTTGAAAAGAGCTTGGAAACTTTCAAGAAAATGCAGACTTGCAGAAGAGAAATAAGATAGGAAGGGGGTGCTCTCATCATTGTGTTAGAAGTAGATTTAATAAGAAGTTATCACCATTGCGGTAGAACTATAGAAAGGGTGCCATCACACTTGCAGAAAGGGGGTGTTATCGCCATTGTGTTATAAAAGAGTTAAAGGGACGGATACTTCATATTCTAAATACTATAATAATATATAGATTGGATAAGAATGATTATGTTTGAGATGATAAGGATTTTGAAGTTCGAACATAATTTTTCTAGATCAAAGGGAGGGAGATTAAATATTCTAAATACTTATGATAAGGTATAGATTGAAGAAAAATGATTATATTTGGTTATATTGGACATGTAGTGATTTAGAGAATCTTTATTTAGGATTATATTTTTATTTCTATAATTTATGTCTCTGCAAGAAGTGATATATGAGTTTTTGTTTTATTTTTGGACTATATGCTTAAGGTTGAGGGTGATCTAGAATTCTTTAGCGTTATGGACTGACCCTTATTTTTAAGGTTTGTATGTATTATCTCTTTATCGTATGTCTATAATGTATTATAGTATCTTTACATTATATGTATGTTTGTAAAATTTACCTTAATGGTTTGTAAATGACATCCTCTTCTTAGTACAAGTTTTTGAAAGTTGTTTACTTCAAATATATCGATACATCACATTTTCACTTATGTTTTTGGAGGAAAATCATTTTCCAATAAAGTACATTTTTCAAAGTAACCCGATATGTTCTAATTATGGCAGTGTATGTTCTCTTACGAAAATATTATTTATTGTAGCATCGATATTTTTTTGACTATGTGTTAACATCTTTAATTTATAATTATTTTTAATAAGAATTTACTTACAAATCCTTATTTGTTGAATTGAAAAAGTGAAGGGTATACAATTGTCTACAACATATTACACCTACACGAAAATTACATGAGACATTGCAAAAATAAGTTATAATACCATTTTCAATTTACAAAATATCTTAATATACATGAAATATGAGTTATGAATGATTCATTACATGCATTATTTTTTACAAGTTCTGAAAAATTGTCTTAATTGTTTGTACACAAAATTTCCAAAACATCGAGAGGACCAAACTCCAAAATAGCTGCCACCTCTAGTTTCACATCCACGTTATAGATTGACAAATTTTCTTTGATTTTTTTAATCGATATATTCTATCATAATGTACATAATTTTATGATTTAATACAACCATGAAATTCATAACAAACCTTCATATTTCAGCAATGTTTTCACAATTGTGTTGACAAAAGAACGAGAAGTTGAA
Source organism: Taxus wallichiana var. yunnanensis (assembly GCA_018340775.1). Classification (NCBI taxonomy): domain Eukaryota; kingdom Viridiplantae; phylum Streptophyta; class Pinopsida; order Cupressales; family Taxaceae; genus Taxus; species Taxus wallichiana. The sequence continues at coordinate 258,154,077 of CM031237.1, forward strand.
ATTAATTTCGCATGAACCATTTAAATTGAGAAGCTAACAAGAATTTGAAATTTTAATATTTTTTAATAATTTTTCATTTGAAATTAGTTCCTAGGAAGAAGGAAATTTTGTGGACCAAGGAGTACAAGGTACTCAAACTATTGGGTTGAGACTAGTTATTTACATTGTGTTGGGATATCATGATGGTAAAAATAAATTGACTAGAAAATATCTTCATGTGCATAAGAGAAGGAACACATTCTCCCTATAATAGATAAAATAATTACACAAGTAGGTCTCAAAAACTTGTTCCCAAGGAGAAAATAAATATTTCACAAGTGAACACAAAGGAAGCTCCTTTCTTTTGCTTGCAAAATAAAATATTATAAATTGGTATAATACATCTTAGAGAATATTTATAACCACAATTTTGTGGAAACACCCTCACCAAGCCTAAAAATAGCTAACAATTTAAAATTCAAATCATAAATGGTCTCTAAATTTATTTTGGATTATCCTTATTATTGTACAAAACACATTATACTTGGCTTAATGAAATCCTATTTTGCATGCCAATTCTTGATTAAATAAGAGATCCATGTTGTCATCCTATAAGCTGCAAGGATATTTCACAACGATTATGTAGATGAACATAAAATCATCATTTAAGATCCGCAACAAAAAAAAAAGGGTAATTAAAATTCAAATAACTTATTTATCTTACTTTGTTTTTACCTTTCTTGCCTCTATAAGACATAATTATAAACTAGAATGCCTCTATGAACTCAAGTTTATAAATGAGACTACAATAAGATGGATCATAGAAGCTTCAAACCTAAACTAATCCTTACACCACCAAACCTCTTAATACTCACACAAATTGAAAATGCTCTCGTAGAGGTTTCCAATCAGCATGGTCTTGCACCATTCAAATCGATTCATGAAAGATATGGTCTTATGAAGTTTCACAATTTTTCTTTCATTTTCAATCTCATTTGACCATAAAATTTAATGTGATGCCCCTTTACGAGTTCTCCCACTCCTAGGTTGTTATCCCTTTCTCATATGTGATCTTGTCTTTATTCCTACCCAATTATTTAAGATCCTACCACACATTTGAATCCCTAGATTTACAATTTTTCCGCTCATAATTTTCTTCAAATTTTTTAATTTATTATCCCCTCGATTATCACGTGATTAGGCCACTTTTCATTTCCTCAACCTCGTAAATTATACTATGGTTGGACCATGTGTCATCCATAATGGCCCCTCGACTTTCCAAAACTCGACATTGTTGACTTATTTGATCTTTGAATCCAAGAAAAAATGTTAACCATCATTGGTCCATGTGGACTAATAGTTTGACCCTATCCTAAGTTTGTGATTGCGATTTAGTTACTTGTCATCTTTCTTGAAATCTTGGTTTTGTAGACCTTCGAACCTTCAAACTACTATTTTAACTCTTAGCTCTTTTTAGCTCATGGTTGGCTCAAAAAAACCCATTCAAGGTTGGTCCACATGGGTTTTGTTACATTCCTTTGCATTCTTGGGTTGTTAGGCCTTTAAATCTTCCAAATATGTTCCTTCTGAGTTCCTCAATCACCCAAGTTTTAGACATTGCGTCATGTTTCCTTTCTTTAGTTGTATGCCATGCAACACTAAATTAACCCATGAATGTTTATGAGAAATAAATCCAAAATTTCAAATTAAACCAAGCCCAAAAATTGCAAGTGTTAATCACTACGTGTTTTCAAGTTCACACATATTTAAACCAAGTTAAAACATAAAGAGATGGGACTCGAGGACACTAAGAACACATCATGGGCCAATTTTTTTGGGGTTTATCCAATTCTAATATTATAAAGGTGACATACAAGAGTCATATAAACTAAGGTTTTTGTAACATTTTAAAGGGTGTTGTATGCCCGAATTAAAACCAAAGTGGGAGAAATTTCACTTATTTTTGAACTCAATTATTCCAAAAAGTCCATGATTTTTATGAAGAAAGAAATGGCATATTGCGCACAATAGTAAAATTCCCTAGAGGAGGTAAGAAGATGGTGTAAAGTAATAAGATATTAATATTAGGAGAAATTGAATGCATACATCTAGAGATAGACTAAATCATGAAATGGAGGACAAAAATTAGTAGTTTCCCCATGATGTTAGCAATGATATGGATGGGCACTAGTAGATGCCCAAAAATATGATGAAAAGGAGTAGAAACATCGGGAGATTCAAGTAAAGGGTCGATAATATGAGGTAATATACCATCAAGGTATGTCCAAAATTAGGATCCAAACATTTCTAATCAATATGGTGATGTAAAGCATTAATTTAGATAATTTAAGGGATTGTGAGATTATATATATATATATATATATATATATATATATATATAGAAGATGATTCGCAAAATATTTTGATTAATTTTGGTATATGAGTTATAATTGGTTCTTTCTAGTAGATGTTAAAGTGTTGTGGAATATTTAAGGTTCATTGTACACTAAATAAATTATTTTGGGGTACATGGATAATTATTTTTGTTTGAACATGTTTTTTGCATGGGTGAGGTGTAGAGTAATAACACTACATAACTCTCAAAAGATTGGACATCCTTCATAATATCATTGCTAAGGTATATTTTTTGTCATTCGATTCAATTTTCAAAGGATATTGAATGTCACACAAATTTAAAAATTAACTAACAATAATGTAACCACATATAACCTTTCAAATTACATATAAATTTTACTAGTGTGACAAATGTAGATAGAAAAGAAAGGAAGAGAGATACCAAATTACACATAATGAAGGTCTAGAATTTTTAGTCCAATATGAATTTGATCAAGGTTTTAAGTGCAAATATAATTAAACTTTATCAAAATGTATGACATGAAGCAAACATTGAAGAGGTGGAACTAAAAAAATGATATTAAAAATGTTCAGAGGGAAAATGGGTAGTTTGGATATGTGGTAAAAACAAAGGATATTTTATAATTTAAATATTATATTGGGAGGGGATATGGATAATAGAAGATTGAGATATAGATTTGGAAATAGTAATACTTTTTAGTATCCCACGAACACATGTGATAAGAAATAATTTTACATAGTGAATCCCTTATACATAAAGAAACTTTAAAATATTATAGATCTAATGCACTATGTTAATGTAGAAGAAGGCTACAAAGATTCAAGGAGACCATACCATCAACTATGAAATTTTAATTTAATAATTTCTATCAATTCAAACTTTATTCACACCTAACTCTTTTAAGTAATTGTAAATTGTAATTTTTTTCTTTTATAAATTTTTAGTATTACTAACCATTATTATTTTTAATTTTAGAGCTATATCTATTTTTGAAAACAACATAATTGTGTTTCAAATTTGTGAAAAATATATTGTTATCAATTTGTTTTTACATATATTAACTTTTACTAATATTTTGTTTGTGGAGAACTATATCTATTATTGAAAACAATATAATTTTGTTTCAAATTTCTAAAACATATAATGTTATCAATTTGTTTTTACATATATTAACTCTTTACTAATATTTTGTTTGGGATTTACAACTCTTTGGAAATAATATAAAATTAAAGTATTATTTTAATTTCAGAAATTAAAGTCCATAATACTCTATCCTTAAATTTTATGAGCTAATTATTATAAAAGGCATTGGAATAATATTTGGATTTATTTATTTAGATTTTTTCATCGGGTCTTTAAGATTAATTTGAGATATGTAAAATTATTATGGGAAACAACTTAGTTATGTTTATAAGGTAATCATTCTTATAAATCACCTTGACAAAATATTAATCTTGTGAATTTAGTGTGATTATCTAAATAGTCACCTATATTAGTTCATTTGTTATGAATGGGGAGATTTTTGAAACAATCAAAGAAAACTTATGTAAGATCAACCCAATCACAACTAAATCATACAAAAATTACAATTAGATTTACTGATATTTGTTAAATCACTTATACAAAATTGTCATTTCGAAAACATCATTTCATATATTATGTTTATGAAAAAGTATTCTTCACTATTTGTTTTTATATAGTTACATAAAAATATTGTTTTCTATGTATTGAAAAAATTAAATATTAATGTTCATCAAGGGGAAGAATGATCATATGGATATATTGGGACAATAGATGATTCTAGAGTCCAGTAAATAAAGAAATTCACATTTTTTGGAAAAATGTGCATTGTTAATATTTTTATGCCAAAGGCGTTACAAATGGGAATGAACCGGCTGCGTCTGACATCCAACAAACTATATAAAGGTGGAAACTGCATTTAAGACAACATTGATTTATGGTGTAATGCAGACCATCCACATGTGCTAAGCCAAAAAAATGCATTTTTGCACCGAAAACATTCCAAATTGGATTAGAGGTTTCTAAGTTGTTGAGGTCTTAGAAAAATAATTTATTTGATTATTTCATCTACAAAAGATAAATTATTGAGGAATTAATACTGGGAGATGACATCTTCTCATCTACGCGATGATATCTCAAAATGGATGGCTCTGCCGGTAGCTTTTGGGAAGAAGACTGGTGACAATTCCCTGCCCCACCAAAACCAGTGTTCCCTCTTAAAGTTACTGGCTACTTAATACTTTTTTCTCCTCCATCAAATGGTGGTTTTGCAAAAAATCGTGCCCTACTCCCTCTTGAAATAGTTTTTTTCAGAACGCTCATTTCGTTACCTTGTTTTTTCCAAATTGCATGTGTTTCCTTAACAGTTTCCTGATGTAGATGTCAAGATACATATTATATGTAAAGAATGATTTGAATAATAATGCATAGATAGTCCTCTTTACAAAAATTTTAATAGACCTTCCTTCTCCACAGATGTAAACTTAGCAATTGAAAGAATGTTATTTGATTTTATTATACACAAATATTTACCTTTGTTCTTTGGAAAAATATTGCTTGTGGGATACAAAAGAAATTCTCGTGTTCCCAGCGTAATTATTTTTCATTCATCTTTGTTCTACATTTTTACCTAGGACCACCTGTGCATCTAACAAAGTGAGCTCCCTATCTAATTGTACTCTCCTTGAACTAGCTGATAACTAACTGAGTGGCTTAGTACCCTTGGAATTTGGTATTTGTTCCCATCTTCGAATAGTGAATTTATGGAAAAATTATCTTGTGAGTGGAAGCAACGGTATGCCTATTCTAATAGCCTTTAGTAATTGTTTCTGTTTAGGAAAAATAGATATTGGCATTAATTATGTCACCGAAATCCTTCCCTCGTCCACTAGCCACCTATTAAGAACAATCTTTTTTCGTGTTGGCCTCTAATAAAATTTAGGGAAACATTCCAACTAACATTGGAAAGCTCAAAATTTTACATAGTTAGACTTAAGTGAAAATAGTCTCAATGGGACCATTCCATCCACACTCAGTCAACTTCCAAATCTTGAAAAATTGTATTTGGGGGAAAACAACTTATCAGGAACAATCCCAACAAGTTTGGGTGATGCAAAAATTCTTTGGTTATTATCTCTTACTGAAAGCATGCTTTCAGGAAAAATTCCAGATACTCTAGGAGATCTTCTAAAACTAAGAAATCTTCTATTTGCTCACAATCAATTGTTGGGGAAAATGCCTGTAAGTTTAGGGATTTGCATAACCTTAGAAATGATGGACTTGTCTTACAACAAGATTAGAGGAAATATAACTCTGGAATTCATAGGCCTTCAAAATATTATATTCTATTTCAACATTTCCAACAACCTATTGCAAGGTTCTGTTTTAGAATTGAGAAAAATTGTAATGATCCAAGCTATAGATGTGTCTCTCAACAATTTCTCAGGTGAAATTCCATCCTCATTATCAAGCTGCTCATATTTGGACTATTTAAATCTTTCTTGAAATGTGTTTGAGGGTTCAATACTAGCATCAGTCACAACTTTGAAGAACCTTCAGGACATTAATATTTCTAGAAATAATCTATTAGGTACAATCCTAATAGCTTTCAAAGACATGAAAATGGTTCAACATATCAACCTTTCTACATATAGGCTAATAGGAGAGGTTCAAAAGGGAGGAGTTTTTTTGTTGGAAATATATAATTTCTCCCACATGCATTTGTTATTATTAGGAAAAGAAAAGATCAAATTTATTTTCCATGCATAGGTTAGTTTTAATTAGATGTCCCTATTTTTAAGATAAAAGAAAAAAACAAATAGAATTGTTTGCATGAAAAAAAGCATGTGATATTTGTAGATGATAGTTCTATTTTAAAGATGTTCTATTTTTAGAGTTGTGTGTTCTATTGTTAGATGAAATCCATTTATATATTGGAGGTAATTCTAAGTGTTTTTACACACGCACACACACACATTGTATTGAGTTAAAGCTCGAGACGGAGAAAAATATATCGACAAAAGTGCTAAGTTTTGTTTGGAATATTGTTTTTCATTTGCAATATTCTTTATTTTATTTATGTTTTTCATTTTTTTTTCCTAAATTCTACAAATTGGTATCGAGTGTTATTTTTCAAAAGTAGGTTTCTAATTGACCACAAGCTATGGATTCAATAACTGGTCTACTGAGACACCTTAATTTATAGGAAAGAATTATGAGTATTGGCTATTAACCATGAAGGAACTATTCAGATCCCATGATGTGTGGAAATTTTTAGAGAATGGGTACATAAAGCCCACAAATGTAGCAACATATAATGCACTCTTACAGACAAAAATATACTTGGAAGGAATTAAGAAAGAAAGAGCAGAAAATATCTATTCTATATTTATGAAGCCATGCATTAAAACATCCTACCTAAAGTGGCAATATCCAATAAAGAAAAATCGCATGGGACACTCTCCAAGTCGTATCAAGGTACAGAGAAATTAAAAACCACAAATATACAATTACTTCAAGATATTTTTAAAATATGTCAATGAAAGATTGAGATTCCGTAGAACGATTCTTTACTTTTGTAGTTGTTTTACTCAATCGAATTAAATCCCATGGTGAAACTATTGAAGAGAGAATGATAATTTAAAATTTGCTTAGAAGTTTTCCTATAAAATTTAATCCTTTGGTAGTTTCTATTGAAGAAACTAATAATGTTAGTCATTTTCAATTGATGAGTTATATGCGTCACTAATAAGTCATGAATAGAGGCTGAATAGATAAAATGGAGTTGTAGATCAAGCTCTTTCATCACAGGTGTATTGGGAATTTGTGGAAGAGGAAAGGAAGCTTGAGCCCTAGTTGCAGAGGAAGAAGCTCATCTAAAAGACGAAACAAAAATACATAAAACTCAAGTGGAAGAGGACATAGTCAAGAACACAATCATAATCGGTTTTCTAGTCGAGATATGATAACTCGTATGTGCAGTGTTATTTTTGCAATAGATATGGGCATTATGCTTAGGATTGCAAGAAAAAAAGTATGATCAAAATGTTTAGAATCAAAATCAGGTTAGGAGATCTACTTCAAGCTCCATGTTTATCGTGCATGCAAACAAATTACTAAATAAAAACCTTCTTTATCACCTATTGAGTGAAATATATCACAAGAGAGTTCTACTAATGTAGGGTATTTGGATCTTGGTTACTGTAATCACATGTATGGAAACTTATATTTATTTTCCAATTTGGATGAGTTAGTAAAGAAAGATGATACCCTTGGGAATAATAATACAATGTCTATGAAATACAAAAAATATTCAACACTCTTAACTAATAAGGGGAGAAAAAGATTATGCACGATGTTTTTTTATGTTATAGGTTTGAAGCACAATCTTATGAGCATTGGTCAATTGGTATAGAAGGGAGATAGAGTTTATATTCAAGACAACGAAAGTTTGATCGTGGATAAAAATCCAAGTACTCTAATGATTCATCAAGTGAAGATGACAAGCAATAGAATGTTTTGTTTTAAGATTAGACTAGCCACATCCGGAGGTCAAACTAAAGATCAAGATGAAGCTAAAGAAATTGAATCAGATTTTTAGTCACTTGAAAAAGATGAATCACGGCTATGGAATTTCAGGTTTGGTCATTTAAAGTTTGAAGGGTTGAATTTGTTACAAAAAAATATATGGTAAATGGTTTTTCTTTGATTTAGAAACCGAGAGAGAGTTTGTGAAGGTTGATTTTTGGTGAAGTGACACAGAGAGTCTTTCCTAAGCTTGTAGAAATAACAAGAGCAAGTGCACCACTTGAAATTGTTCACTCAAATTTATGTGGACCTATCAAAACAACTTATATTGGAGGTTTCTCATATTTCATGATATTCATTGATGACTATACAAGGAAGACATGGGTGTGCTTTTTGAAACACAAATTAGATTCTTTTGATATATTTCCCTATTTCAAGGATTTAGTGGAGAAAAAAAGTGGATTCTACATCAAATTTATTAAGAAAGACAGAGGAGGTGAGTATGTTTCTAATCCTTTTCTAAATTTTTGAAAATGTCATGGTATACACAGGTAATTTACTACCGTGTATACATAATAACAGTAATGGTTTGGTAGAGAAAATAATAGGATGATCATGGAGATGGCGAGAAGTATGATGAAGGAAGAGTATATTTTAAATGAATATTGGGCGAAAGATAATGACTTATTTTTACATTTTAAATAGGTGTCTAAGAAGATTACTCAAACATGGTTCCTCAACAAGATTGGACTAATAGGAACACAATGTTTCTCATTTTAGAAGTTTTGGTTGTGTCACATATGCTCATGTGCCTAATAAGATAAGGAAGAAGTTAGAAAATCAAGAAAAAAGTGCATGTTTTTGGATATTAAGAGAATACAAGAGCTCACAAGTTGTTTAATCTAGTCACCAAATAATTCATAATCAGAAAAGATGTACAATTTCTTGAAAATGAGGCATGGGATGGAAGTATTGAGAGAAAAGTCGGTGTAGAAAAAGATATTCTTCATGATGATATGGCAGATGAAACTATAGTGTAGAATAGTATTGTATCTTCTTTGAATCTTGGACATGGACCTCAAGTTATAACACAAGATACACATCCATCTACAACTAATAGGTCTCCAAGACTTCAATCATCTTCAACCATGCAAGACACACCAAAAATAACACCAGAAGCAACTCCTTTAGTAAAAAAATTCCATCATCGAGATAGCCCTTTATAGCAGAAAACAAGGAGTCTTAGTCAAATTTATGATGTTGATACAAATAACTCTTTTTAGTTTTTACATTGTTTTCTCAATTTGTAAATCTAGTATAATTTAAAGAGTCTATAAAAATGAAGTTTGGGTTCAAGCCATAGATGATGAGATAGATTCCTTAGAGAAGAATCAAACATGGGAATTGCTAGATCTTTTAGAAGGAAAGGATTTGATAGGAGTGAAGTGGGTTTACAAGACCAAGTACAATTAATCTGAAGGTAAAGTGCATAAAAATAAAGTAAAGCTCATTACAAGATCTATTTTTAGCAATATGGAGTATCTTAGAACAAAATGTTTACACAAATAACACATTTGGACATGGTGTTGGTACCCAAATTTAACCTCCTTCAAATACGAGCAAAGCATCATGGATTAGACAGGACACTCAGAGGTAGATAGACAATCATGTATGTCGTTTTGTAGCCGGGAAGCAATCTATCTGACTTGTGGCACTCAAAGCCAAGGGAGTGGGTAGTACATTACAAGGATGTGATCGATCCTAACTATTTTAGGTTGTGCCTTTAAACCAAGGTAAGAGAACCTATTTTGTAACCTCTGTTATATGAAAGGAGATACATGTACCTTTATTTTGAATAAATTTTATAGAGAAGACATTAGGGAAAATATGATCAACACACTAGATCGACTCTCACGTGTTGTCACTTCGGATCATGGAGATACTTTCAAAACAAGGCAAAGGTTACTAAATACATTTGAGACCCCGATTGTTTATGCATGTTTAGGTGATGAGGATTGTGCATTGATGCATACACACATGATAAACAGGGGGTAGTATGGGTAGGATTGGTTGTTATTAAATGAATTTTGGTGGGAGGTGGGGCGGGATGAAACTAGATTCACCAAATCCTTGAGGAACCTTACAAAATGGAATATCATACCAACAATGTAATGCCACAAAATAGCTAAAATGTTTCATCAACTAGAATATGTGCTTCAATGGAGGCCCATTAGCACTCTTTCACACAATCTTTGAGATTATATCATGAATGCTCGAGTTAGAAAACCCAACAAAGAATCAAGATTTAAGCCAAATCATGCCTAAGGTACACCCAAAGGCTTGCAGACAATATCTGTCAACAAATGAGAGAAAAGTGATTTTAAATCATTTATTCCAATCCCAAATGAAATATCTTATGAGAAATGGAATTGCAGCTGCCACTAAACTATCACAGGATTGAGGCCTATGTGATTGAATCATATTTTAATACAAGATTGCAATACAAAAAAGAAAAACTACTTGCAGACATTAATAAATAGAACCAAAACATTTTGCTCAAGAAAACACAAAAATAAATTGAATTTGATTAAATGTATCAATAGGGAAATTTTCTAGAACAGTCTCGAGAGCTTGTCAATGGTGTACACTTGCAACCACCTTGACATGATCGATTTTAATACAAAAGAGATATAGAAGCTTCTTGAATGGTTTCTCAAAAAGGATGGGCTCTATCAATCTTTCTATTAGAAATATCAATCCAAACCCCTCACACTCTAAACATTTTCATGAAAATTTGTGCCATTTATAGCATTTACAATAGAGCCTCTTCCTCCCAAAAGACAAAACCTTAAATGCACCAATGCTCGCCACAATTCTTTCCCGATTCACGAAAAGATCAACAAAAGTCTCCAGTGCTCAAGGGGAAGATTTCATCAAATGCCTCCCACATTCAACTCCTTTCTCTGGTAGATCACTCTTCCTTCAATTTTCCAACCACTTCCACCCCTAATTTTCCAAATATGGCTCCTTGCATGCTTGAGAGAAGAAAAACAAAAATCGATCGAGCACGAAAGTCATACCTTTTTAATGGCAAAAGACATCCTCCGAGATCTTCCCACCAAACTTCAAATATCAACATTAACTTCCTTCTGCTTGGCGTGTAGAATAGACCAAGAAATCATGGAGACTCGCACTTCCAGACGTGTTTCAGAGAAATGGGGGGAAAATCAGATTTAGACTCACAGATGCCGTTGATGCTTACTTTGAATTTTGGCCATCCACATGGCGATTCAAACTTTAGAATAGACTCCGAGGGCTTCCTTGACTTTTACAACATTTTTGGAAAAATGGAAAAATATTCCATTTTTCTCCGCACCTCCGCCCTTGAGAAACAAGCTTGACACATGTCCAAATGTGATTGGAGTGGAACCGTGAGCCAGATTCTACCCTTTTACTCTCTTTTTGGAAAAGGAAAATTTTTCCAAATTTTCCTCGTAGCTCGCCCTTGGGAAATGAGCCTAACACGTGTCCAAATGTGATTAGAGCAGGTTGTGCTTTTTTTACTTTTGACTTTTTTTTTTCCCAAAGGAAAATTTTCCAAATTCCCCGAGAGCCTTCACCTCTGTCGTTGACCGGGAAAAACATTGACTATTTCCCTCATTGGGCTTCATGCGGGCCATTTTGAGATTTTAATCCTTAAGGGGCAAAATTCCAAGTTGCTTCAATGTACCACCTCCCCACCTTTTTGACTTTTAAAGCGCCATGTGTCACAATGGTGCACCCGAGGCGGTCCCAAAAATTTGATACCTTGAACGAGCACGGGCCCGCCACTTGTCTGCTCTGGAAAAGTCATCTGCCTAAAAGCTTGAAGCTCAGTGGAAGGCACCATGTGTCATGATCCGAGGAAGTCTCTTTGGCCGTTGAAAATTCTATGTAAAATGCAAAGTGAGTGAAGGCCTCCACGTGTCATCCCGGCGCTTGTTTAAAATGAAACTCAAGGGTCGGTCGCCGAACATGCACAGTTCCTCCATGTGTCTCCATGGCACAACTTCAGGATGGTGCCCAAATTGAGACCACGAACGAGCATGAGCTCTCCACATGTCCTGTTTTGTCAAACTTCTCCAACTACATGAAAATGTTTCTAAGTCCAGGCGAGCACGGATGCCTCCACGTGTCCCCGGTGCTACTCTAAGGCAAAACCAAAAGTAGATCTTCAAATGAGCGCCATGCCTCCACGTGGAATCATTTTGAGTTAAGGCTATCCATGAATTTTTATAAGTACCCTAGCTGAGTCAAGCGTCAACCAAAAGGTGCCATGTCCCCCTGTAGATACAAGGATGTAAATTTGACTAGGAGAAATCCTGTCAAACCATAAAATACAAAAAAATTACCATTTGAGCCTAGGAATGAAATTTTCTTCAAGGATAGAAAGTTTAGAAATGTTACTAGAACTCAAATGCATTCTTTAAGGATACATCCATTTATTTTCTACAAGTACTTAGTGTAGAAATGATAACGGAGGCAAATCCCAACCATGGAGAACAAAACACATGGGGGAACCTGAGTATTTGATGAATAGAGAATGGGGGACCCAAATTACAGACCTTTTCTAGAGGAACAAAGGAACAAGGAGCAAACCATGGACCCATACATGATCCTTGACCCAGGAACTAACTAAAAATAGCAACAAAGATTGACCAAGCTCAACACGGGGAAGGAGAAAATGATAGAGGTCATAAATCAATAAGTTTTCATAGGCACAAATGGGGTGAGACAATTTTGAGCACCAACATAGGCTCCGACTCGGGGATGGGCACTCCCTGTGAGTGCCACAAGAACAAAGGTAGACCAAGTGCCAAAAATATCCATTAGGCAACGAAGTCATCTTGCAGAGCATAGAAATAGAGCCATCTTCAAAAATAGACAGAGAAACTAAAGCAAAAATAGGTCACCAAGGACCAGAACGAGAAAAAACACAAAAAGGGAACAAACAACAAACTATACACTATACAAAAGATGTTTCCTTGATTCAAAGAAAATAATCAAGGAAAATATTCAAGTGCCTGCCATCTTGGATATGACCATGCCAAGAGGCTCTGATATGCTTTCATCAACTAGAAATATATCTCTTTTTCTTCTCTATTCATTTTTTGTAAACCATCCATTTTCTTTGAAGCTCCTCCACCACGTTTAAGTCAAATTCTATAACATTTTTCAAGGCTGAATCATAGACTAAGTTCCCAAAAAAACATACTTAGGAGATGCGCTTTCAACATTTTATACTCCCGAAATTCAAAAACTCACAAAGTTGTTAAGATAAGCATCTACTTGAAAACCTAATAAGATGCATCGCACTGGGTCTTCAATCAGTACAACATCTTCTTCTCTCCATATAATTTCTGACCAGGTTTCCTTCAATGGAGATAGTGGCATAAGACATGTCCATTTGCCTACTACCACCAACACTTGTTTCCCACTTTCTTGACAACAACATCCCCCACTTGGCGGGGTAGTTAAAAATCAACACATCAAGCTTTAAGTTCCTTCCAGGATAAGATGTAAGTTGCACGAGATAGATCTTTGACACATCCCACCATTGACACCTCTCTAGAGTCCATGGCGTGCACTTCCCATATGCTTCTATCACTTTGATTCCTAATTCATTCATGACCTCAAGAGGCATGACATTACATGAAGCTCCGTAATCAAACATACGATTATGTAACAACTTGTCTTTGATAACTAGGGTAGTGAAGAATGGATCCACATTCAATCGGGATTTAACCAAAGAAGTTCCTAAATACACCTCCGGTGGCTCCCGACTCTTTAAACACATGTGGCTTTTCCAACTCTGAACAATAAGGGGAATCTCAACCTTGTTCACATCTCTACTTGTGGTGCCTAGTTTAAAACAACCCATTTGAGACCCATGAACAACCTAGGTTTAGTTAGAAAATTAAGGAATATATATTTTTGATTAGAAGTTAACAACCAAAATCTCAAAGACAATTAAATTCAACTCGATAACTTTTCCCATTATAAAGCAAAAGTGTAATAAGGTCACACCTAGCTCAAATCTCCCTAGGATTAATTTAAATATTGATTACACTTCGACATTTTAGCTAAATATTCCCTAATTAAAAATTTTAGGGTTAAGGGACCCAAAACAAATAAATACCCATGGTATTTAATTCCACAAGATCAAGACAAGAGCAGGGTTAAATTACAGCGAGGAAAGGAATACCTATTTAAAACATCAGAGTAAGGTGTCACTTACCCACTCCCTGAACTTGATTAAGAGTGTCTATAACCAGGTTACAAGGAAACAATGCCATTAATAGATTTGAGAACAATTCTAAAATTAATAGATCATCCTTTTCATTTATTAACAATTATCAAGGTCACATTAGAAGTTTCGGTTAGGTTCAAGGAGTGATTTACCCCCATACCAAACTCTCTAATAGGCTCAAAGTTTTTACTTGATTTTCTCATGTCTAATGCTTCCAAAATTCCCTAAATCATTCCCATTGGATAGGAAATTTTCTCACCTTTCCGGTGATATAAAGAAGTCCTCCTAACTCCTTTAGAAACTCAAGATATGGTCAGGTAGAGTTTAGGGGTCAAATTTTCCCCAAGGGGACATGTGTCAAGAGGAGAGGAAATCCTTTGGCGGGTCGTGGGGTGACTTAAGCAATTTTACTTACGCTGGAGAAATTTCCCATTTGCACCCATGCCTCCATAGGTCCTCTAAGGACACGTGGTGGCCTCTGAGACATCGCCGAGAAAAAGGGGAAAGGCGGTGTGGCGGAAGGATTTGGGGCATTTCGCCCGAGGGAGAGAACCAAACGGTGCCCGTGTGCCCGCCGATCCGTCCTGGGGACACGTGGCACTCTACAATACACCACGGGGAGAAGAGAGAAGGAGGGTGTGGAGCGGCAGGGGTGATTTGGTGAATTTTGCCAAAAGGGGAAAGAAGGGTGGAAGGTGCGCACGGGTCCATGCGTCCATGCAGAGGAGAAAATCCCAAGGCGAGGGTGGGGGTGCGGGGTCCGGGGAAATTTTTCAAAATTTTTAAAGGAAAAAATTCCAAATAACTAAGAGTCCGCATCCCTCCGCATGTACCCAAAATGCCACGTGGTAGTCTGTGATTGGCAGCAGGCTGACAGGCTAAAAGGAATTTTTTTCCAAAATTTTCAAAAAGTCAAAGGTGAAAAGATGTCTGCGCCTCACCGCTGCCCGTGAGGACACGTGGCAAAGATCTCGATTGGATGTGGGCCAGCGGAGGAAAAGATGAAATTTTCCGAGCCAATTTTGTTTTTAAATTTTTCTAAGGACAATTCGATGGGAAATTTTTGGGTTGTGGATCCGCCAAGGAAAATTTTCCCAAATTTTCCCACCAAGGCAGAAAAACTTCAAAGTGCCATAACTTGAGCTAGAAATCTTGGTTTTGGAAAAATGAGGACTTTCTGGAAAGCTCTCGATGCCCTCTTTGCACAAAAATCATAAATTTTAATTTTTAATAAATTTTAAGGGGTCAATTTTGCAAAAATTATCTACATGAGCTTTCGAAAAGCCAACTAAGTATATTCCAACTTTCAAATTTGATTAAATTGGATCTCCTCCTTCACTCAACATGCCAAACAAGACATGGAGGATTTCTCTAGGGAGGATTTTGAAAGGTTTAGGAAGTAAATTTGTTCAATTTATTTCAAATTGTATTTTTCCAACAATTGACAGAAAAATGACTAAGGAAGGGATTTGATTCGATTTTGCAATGGTTAAATTGTTTTCTTAAGTTTTCTTTGTCAATTTGAGTTCATTTATGAAACAACATACTAAATTTTAACATCTCCAAGTTGATTAATGTGTGCAGGTCCGAACTGTACATTTTTATTAAAATTAATTGTCAGTTTTAAGTTTGTAATGAAATCCCATTTCTAGAAATTTGTTTATCAAATTCATCCTTCAAATATGGCACTTCATTCCTAAACTAGTCCAATACATTCAGTTGTTTATAAACAAACCATTTCAAAGCTAAATTGCAAATCTGATTTCCACTTTAATATATTTCAAAAAAGAAACAATGCAATATAATTCCCTCATACGTATTTCTTCTTCTTTCAATTTTCAAAACAGAGATTCCAATCACAATTTAACATTCCAACTCAACCCAACAATGCAATGAGAGGTAAACTTGCAATTCTTTATTAAATCAAAAGGAGATACATCTTTACATATTCCATTCCTTGAATGTAATTAACAGAGTTCTATTTCTTTCCAATAACAATACAGAATGTACATGTCTTTCACAATTCCAATATCTAACTTCATAATCAAATTACACACATCTTTCCTTCACAAATACATGATACAATTTCATCCACAACAAGTGGGAAAGGATTAACAATGAATGTGTTTTCACAAGGGACTGTCAAACTGCACTTTTCTTTTTCTCCAGGACAGCAACATGCACATTTTCTCTTTTCTCCAGTTGATCACAACAAAGAGGGGGAAAGACAATGCTCTCCACCCAACCAAGACATCCAATGAAAGGAGAATCCTTCCTTCATCATTGGCCCCGAGCCCCAACCAAAATACAATCAAAGGTGTGATTCAACCCATGGAAACAAAGGCTTCCACAACACACAACATTCTTTTAAACATGCACATTTCAAATCAAACATAGTTCAATACAAAACATCAGTTTCAACTACAATTAAAAACATTCCAATCAAAACTCGGGCTTGATCATGCAAGCCAAATGAGGAAGGTCTATGGGGAAGCTACTTATGCCTCCCAATTGGGAATTGGGCATCCACCATAACAACCCACCAAAATAATTCATCCCACACACATCCTTATGCCCCGCACAAGTTTCTCCTTATGCCCACCCACATATTTCCTTATGTCTACCCCAAAGTAAGAAATGTAAGCTATTTCTTTTGCATGGTGGATCCCAAAACCAAAATCCTCCACAAAAATATGATGCTAATGGCATTCATTATGCCCCCTCACATGGATTCCCCATAGCCTTCTCCTACACCTTTCCTAAGGTAGCCTACCCAACCAGCCAACAAATAAAAAAACATGCACTATCCACACAACCCAACAAAAAAATAACAACAATAAAGAAGGAATAAACATTTGAATTTCCATGGTAGCTTTTGTTTCCCACAACAAAATCTCAAAGCCAAGAACATAGTCCAAAACAACAATCTCGAAGAAAGCAAAACTTTCTTCAAAATTCTTCAAAAAAAGAGCTCCAATAAGAAAATGTGCCCCCAAGGAAGTTGCAAAATGATTCAACAACCCAAAACAAGCAAAGAGTTTGAATTAAATAGAAGAGGGAGAGAAGAGGATGATGTGGATCCATGTAGGATGCCACATCACACATCCTCCAATTCAAACACAAAAGACAAAATCCATTCCCCAAGCACAATAAAGAGGTGGGTGAAACTATGACAAATTACTTGGACACTCCAAAAAGTCCACACCTCAAGGGACAACAAAATTAATTAAAACGTAAGAAAGTGCAATTAAAAACATGCAACAAGATGAATAAAATTCATTAATAAAGTCACAAATCACATCTCCATCCATAAGTATGGTTGGCAAATTAAATTTAGAGGCATGGGACTAGTTTTACTTGCCCCACAAGTCTCGAAACAACCTTCAAGGACAAATTCAAATTTCCATGGAGGTGGAGTATTTCTTACTCCAATATCTGACTTACAAAAGCTCTTACACAACTTACACATCACTTACAAATTAAATACAAACAACAATCATATGATTCTCACATTAATCCATCACAATTTTAATTAATTTAAAAGAAGGGAACACATTATTAATAAAATACATACAACAATAATAAAAGAAACACACAAACCCATGGTCACATGTAAAGGAAATCCCCTATGGGAATCCCTAACGAAAAACACACAAACATAAAAAACAAGCTGCCATGGTGACCTTGTTGAATTCACCTAGAATTTTATTGTGGTTAGTCTCGATCCCCAATGTTTGTTGTGATATTTAACCTGCAAAACACAAATACCTTCTTTGGCCTCGTGGCCATATCGTAACATTCAAAATGAATATAAATTAAAATAAAAAAAACAACTATATAAATGAATCACAATAACATCGAAGTAAAAACTACATGATTTACATTTTTAATCAACAACTATATCATCATCAAATAATTTCCATTTTCTAGGTTTACTCCAAATATCAAATATCATATGTCCGAACATCTACAATATAACCATGTCGACAACATGTCAACATCTATATAAAATGTCTTCAATAATCATCATGCATCATATATGAATCAGATCCAACAATAATCCATGAGTGACATCTAACACCATACTAAATCCAAACTATAAGGATGTCCATCATATAGTCTGATGTATCATGACCGAGTAAGAAAAAAAGTGCCAAAGGGAAGTGGGCACTACATCTGCCTTACATGATCTCTTCCCTTTGAATCCTAAATATTCAAAAGCCCTCTTCTTGTGCTCGGGGATCCTAAGCAACTCAACAATTGGGATAGGAATTTTTATTTGACTCAAAACTTGGGCAATGTCATATGGAGCAGATTTGGGTATAACAACACTAGGAGAAAGATTGGAAGAGTCATTAGATGGAATGGGATTCTTTTCAGTTTGGGTAGGGGAGGGACACGAGTTGTTCTTGGGGAAACAAGCTCTGCGCGAGATGCATTTTTCTTTGGGGTTTCTTTGGCAATCAATGGATATTTTTACTTGGCTTGTGGCCTCTTGGCAGCTTTATACTGTAGTATTGTTCTCCTTTTCTTGGGAAACTACAACATTCATTAGTAGCTTCCTATCTTCTTCTAAAGGAACTCCATCATACTTTTCAATCATTAACTCCCTCAAGTATTCAAAATCATTAGTGGGTAATTCAAAAGATTATACAGTGTCTACTTCTAAAGTATGAGAGGGAGGAAGAAGAGGTACCGGTGGATGTAGTCCCAAAAAATAGCAGTAGTCCTAACACCTATTACCTCAGTTGAAGTTGCTTCCCTTGGTGAACTTGCAGGGGTCTCCATCATGTAGGCATCATCATCATTATCATCAGCTTCTTCCTCTTCTTGTTGATCTTCTTCACAAGGAGCATGAGGCATGAAAAATTTGTCACACCAATCAATGACATTTGTCTCCTCCACCACAACAACTCGGCAGCTAAAGGATTAGGCACCATTCGATTATTCATGGCTTGGGGCTATCTATTTCCAAATCCAACGGAGTTCCTTACCTTTGTCATCAGATCTTGGGTGATGTGTAAATCTATCTTGGCCTTGTTCCTTGTGTTGACCTTGTGAGCTCGCCCAATTCCCTTCTCACCCAGCTAGCTTATAAGAGATCTCTTTGACAACCCCTGCCAAAGTCTTCACAACCTCTTCCAAATCAACAACCTTGCTTGTTTGGGGTTTTTCTAGGTTAACCAGCTTTACACCTTCCCTCTTTGGAGGCTTCCCAATTGCCTTGATGTTGTTCTCTATTTGTAGAGCCATGGTGAAGGCCTCCCTCAAATTTATAGGGCTATTATCTCTTAAGTAATATGCATCCTTTTTATCAAATGCATCAGTATATTTGATCAAACATGACTCATCACAAGGCCTTATTCTAACATGAAATCTTCTCAAGGTCTTATTAAACCTTGTGTTGAAATCATGTACTAACTCATTAGGGTTCTTCTTGATGTTTTCAAATTAATCGTTGAAAAGAAACCTAGGATCAGTTCTATCACCATCACTCGCAATTTGAATGCATCGCTCATCTCATCAAGAATCAATAGAGTTATCCTGGCAATGCTTTATACCAGTCCCTAGCATCCTCTTCCAAGGTATGGATAAACAACTTGATATATACATCTTCATGTTCAATATGGAAGTCTTCCATCATATTGATAAAAGCTTTATATGGTGATCACCAATAATAACATTATTTCCCTAGAACTTCGGCATTTTGTTCCTTACATCTTGAAACACTTTGCATTTAGGTAACCAACCATTCCCAAAAATTTATAGGTCCAAAGGTGTTTACAACAAATGGAGGCAGGGTTGAGACATATTGATTCAAGGAGGTTCCCCTAGAGGGGTGACAAACTGATGGGGGTAGAGAGGTCTTGGAACACAGGAGTATGATTTTCAAAATGGATATCCCCAAAGGCCTTGTTTCTTGGAAATCTCTATCAACCTCATAAAAGAAAGTTGTAGAGTGTGAAGAAAACCTTTCAAAATGAAATGAAGGCCCCTCTCCAGTTGGAGAGTTCAATTCCACAAAGAGGTTGCCTGATTTAGAGTCACTTGAATGGCAGTCTTCAATGATAGGCCATTCACTTTCATCAATGGAGATTCCTCTCCTTGTCTTTTGATCTCCAACAGCTCTCAGGATTTTCTTCCTTCGATTTTTCTTTTCCTAGCTCTGGAAACAATGTCCTAGCAGGATCCCTATCAAAGAAATATCTTCTTCCTTCTAGCTTTGTAAATATTAGTAACAAATCTGATTTTGACAGAGTTTTAAGACATTGGTACTTATTAAGAATCAGATCAACAGGGAGTCGCCACTAAGGATTTCCACCTTAGTTGTGTAAATGCACTAAATATGATCTTTCAAATGTCTGTCAATGCAAGAAACTGGAAATGGAAAGATTCTGACCTTTCTTTACCAAGATTTATCAAATGAAAGCTAGTGCATTAGGTGTGGAAAATGAAATAATTGCACACAGCACTTGGAGCATACAAGAAGTGTTTTACCGGGTTCTTGATTTTGAAATCGAGAGTACCTAGAAACTACACCAATATGTTGTGTTGTTGACGGGCTAAATAGATATGGGTGATAGTGAATCAACAAATCAATCTCTCAATGAAACTCGAGATTACGGTTTCTTGGCAACGACGCCATTTATGTTGGTGTTGTTGACGGGACAAATGGATGTGAATGGACTGCAAATCAATAACTCAATGAAACTCCAGTTAACGGTTCCTCAAAGAAACAATGCCATTTATGTTGGTACCCATATTTAACCTCCTTCAAAGACCGATCAACATCATGGATTAGACAGGTCACTCGAGACGTAGATAGATAATCATGTATGTTGTTTTGTTATCGGGGAAGCAATCTATCTAACTTGTTGGCACTTAGGATTTGAAGGGAGTGGGTAGCACATTAAAAGGATGTGATCGATCCTAACTATTTTAGGTTGTGCCTTTCAACCAAGGTAAAAGAGGCTATTTTTTAACCTCTTTTATATGAAAGGAGATACAAGTACCTTTCTTTTGCATAAATTTTATAGAAGACCTTGGGGAAAATATGATCAACACACCAGATCTGACTCTCACGAGTTGTCACTTCCAAATCATGGAGATAATTTCACAACAAGGCAAAGGTTACTAAAGACATTTGAGACCCTAATTGCTTCTGCATGTTTTGGTGATGAGGATTATGCATTGGCATACACACATGACAAACAGGGGTAGTATGGGTAGGATTTGTGTGTTAAATGATTTTTGTGGGAGGTGGGGGCGGTGAAACTAAATTCACCGGATCGTTTAGGAACCTTACAAAATGGAAATTCATACCAACAGAATGCCACAAAATAACTAAAATGTTTCTTCAACTAGAATATGTGCTTCAATGGAGGCCCAAATTAGCACTCTTTCACACAATATTTGAGATTCTATCATGAAGGGCCGACTTAGAACACCCAAAAAGCACCAAGATCTAAGACAAATCACACATAAGGTACACCCAAAGGCTTACAAACAATCGTTGTCATGAGATGAGAGAAAAGTGATTTTAAATCGTTTATTCCAATCCCAAATGAAAGCTCTTCTGAGAAATGGAATTGCATATGCCACTAAACTATCACAAGGATTGAGGCATGTCCGATTGAATCTGATTTTAATACAAGATTGCAAAAGAAACAAGAAAAACTACTTGTAGAGATTCGAAATAAAACCAAAACATTTTTCTCAAGACAACACAAAAATAACTTGAATTTGATTAAATCTATCAGAAGGGGAAAGTTTCTAGAACAGTCTCGAGAGCTTTGTCAATGGTTGTACGCTTACAACCACTTTGGCATGATCATATTTTAATACAAAAGAGATATACAAGATTCTTGAATGGTTTCTCAAAAAGGATGGGCTCTATCAAGCTTTCTATTATAAAAATCAGTCGAAACCCCTCACACTCCAACCATTTGCACAAAAATTTGTGCCATTTATAGAATTTACAATAGATCCTCTTCCTCACAAAAGAAAAATACGTTAAATGCACCACTTATCACCATGATTCTTTCGTGATTCACATAATCAGATGTGTAAAAGTCTCCAGTGCTCGAGGGGGAAGATTTCATTGAATGCCTCCCATATTCCAATCCTTTCTCGGTAGATCACTCTTCCTTTAGTTTTCCAACCACTTCTGCCCCTAATCTGTCAAATCTCGGCTCCTTGCATGCTCGGAGAAGAAAAATGGAAAATCTGATCGGTACGAAAGTCGACTTTTTAATGATGAAATACATCCTCCAGATCTTCCCACCAAACTTTAGATATGAACATTAACTTCCTTCTTCGCTTGGTGTGTAGAAAATACCAAGAAGTCACGGAGACTCGCACTTCAAGACATGTTTCAAAAAAATGGGGAAAATCATATTTAGACTCATAACTATCGTTAATACTTACTTTGAATTTGGGCCATCCACGTGGTAGATTCAAACTTTAGAATAGACCTAGGGGCTTCCCTTGACGTTTTACAATTTTTTGGAAAAATGGAAAAATTCCATTTTTCTCTGCACCTCTACCCTCGGGAAATGAGCCTGACACATGTCCAAATGTGATTGGAGCAGAACCATGGCCAGATTCTACCATTTTACTCTCTTTTTGAAAAGGGAAATTTTTCCAAATTTTCCCTTAGCTCCGCCCTTGGGAAACAGAGCTGACATGTGTCCAAATGTGATTGGAGCGGGCCACACTTCCTTTTTTACTTTTGACTCTTTTTTCTCAAAAGGAAATTTTTCCAAATTTCCCCGAGAGCCTCGCACCTCCACCATCTGATTCGGAAAAACATTGACTATTTCCCTCATCGGGCTTGTGTGCCATTTTAAGATTTTAATCCTTAAGGAAAAAATCCAAGTTGCCTCCAATGGTCTACCTCTCTGCACCTTTTGACTTTTCAAACCGCCACGTGTCACCATGGCGCACCTTGAGGCGTCCCAAAAATTTGATACCTTAAACGAGCGTGTGCTTGCCATGTGTCTTGTTAGAGTAAAGTCTGTCTCGAAATCTTGAAGCTCAGTGGAAGGCGCCACATGTCATGCTTTGAGGTAGTCTCCTTTGGCCGTTGAAAAGTCTAAGTAAAATGTAAATTGAGTGGAGGCCTCAGTGTCATCCTAGCACTTGTTTAAAATGAAACTCAAGGGCCGGTCCCGAACATGCGTAGTTCATCCACGTGTCTCCATGGTGCCCAAAGTGGAGACCACAGAATTACCATGAGCTCACCACATGTCCTATTCCACCAAACTACTCAAACTTTATGAAAATTTGTCTAATTCTAGGCCAAGCGGTAGAAGCCTCGGCATGTCCTTCTAGCGCTACTCTAAGGTAAAAACAAAAAGAAGATCTTCAAATGAGCATCGTGCCTCCGTGGACTCATTTTGAGTTAATTCTTTCCATGAATTTTCTAAGTACCCACTGAGTGTGTCCAACCAAAATGTGCCACATCCCCTGTAGATACAAGGATGTAAATTTGGCAGAGAGAACACATCCCTGTCAAACTTTAAAATACAAAAAAATGACCATTTGAACCTAAGAATGAAATTTTATTCAAGGACAAAAAGTTTAGAAATGTTATAGGGCTCAAATACGTTCTTCAGGATACATCCATTCATTTTCTTCAAGTACTTAGGGAAGAAATGATAAGGAAGACAAATCCCGACCGTGGAGAACAGAACACATGGGGGAACCTGAATATTTGATGAACAGATAATGGGGGACCCAAATTACAAACCTTTTCCAGAGGAACAAAGGAAAAAGGAGCGAACAATGGACCCATACATGATCCTCAACCCAGGAACTGATTGAAAATAGCAACAAAGACTGACCAAGTTCAACATGGGGAAGGAGAAAATGACAGAGGCCGTAAATTAATAAGTTTTCATAGGCACAAATGGGACGAGACAATTTTGAGCACCAACACATGGTAAGAAAGGTTTTAGCAATTATAGATTAAAAATGGCTTATATAGTAGATGGATGTAAAAGTAGAATTATTGAATGGTTTTCTTGAAGATGAAGTTTATGTGAATCATCCATAAGGTTATGATATGAAGGTAATGAAGAAAACATATACATGTCGAGAAAAACGCTCTATGGTGTCTAGAAAGCACCTAGAGTTTGTACAATAGAACTTATTATTGTTTGATTTAGAATGGTTTTAGTAGGAGAAAAAGCTAGCCTACATTATACATCAAGATAAATGAACAAGGAATATGTCAAATTTAGAAATGTACACCTTTGAGCTCTAGAATAATAAATCTTTGAAGGTCAAAATTAAGGGGGAGTGTTGGAAATAGGTAATTTATCCCCACATAATTTTGCTATTATTAGTAAAAGAAAAAAGTGACTAAATTTTCCATGCATAGGTTAGTTTTAATGTCCCTATTTTTTAGGATAAAAGAAAATAAAACAAATAGTTTGGTTTACATGAAAAAAAACATGTGCTACTTGTAGATGATAGTTCTATTTTTAAGATTTTCTAGTTTTAGAGTTGTTGTTCTATTGTTCAATGAAATACCTCTATATATTGGAGGTGATTGTAAGTGTTTTTACACACACTTATTGTATTGAGATGATTCTTTGTGAGAGAAGAAAATATGTGCATGAAGTGCTGATTTGAGTTTGGAATACTCTATTTATTTGAAATATTATTTATTTTATTTATGTTGTTCGTTGTTTTATTTACCAAATTTCAACATTTTTGCAACACTTGGTTTAGTAATATTTATATGAGATCTTGGTCTTTGTGGAAAATGGATAAATTTGCAGCCATGCTTTAATTCAAAAGATAAACAACTTTTAGTCTCCAAAAAGGTAATAATATTGATTTTGGTTTACGTTGTAATATTCCTCATGCAAAGTTTCTTGTTAGTTTAATCTTATAGAAAGAGACATATTACTAAAACTACCATTTCCATAAACGTAGGATCAGAATATTTTCATATGAAGAACTTGTAGATGCAACTAGTGGGTTCAACAAGACTAATCTATTATGAGTTGGAAATTTTGAGGTTATTTATAGAGGGTTTTGAAAACTGGTATAGATATTTTTGTTAGAGTTCTCAATTTGTGAGATGAAAATTCTCACCAAATTTTTATAGAGAATGCAATGGGATAAAAGGATTAGGCACCGAAATGTGATCAAAATAATTTCAGCCTATTCAAACATTTATTTTAATGAATTGGATCTTCTACTCATGTGAAATGGAAGATTAGATATATGGGTATATCATCATGCAAACGATGAATGTAGTTTAAATTTGTGAGACAAAACATGAATAAAAACAAAAATAGAAAAAGGAGTGCCATATCTACATCACCATTAATGTTTTTTTGCAAATTATTCTTTTGTGACACGAAACCAAGTAATGTGATTTTAGGGGATGCTATAAATTTTGCATATGTAGAAGAATTTGGCATTGCAAAATAATTGTTTGGCAATACATTTGATTCATTGAATTTAATAAATGCATTCAATGGATCTGCGGGTTATATTTCACCGGGTATGATTTTACATTATTACAATATTGTTGGAAAATAATTTTTCGGATGGGAAAATTAGTGGACTCTCACAAGCAAAGTGTACGGACTGAGTTTCTCTGCTTGAATGGGACAACTCCATTTATTGCAAACAAGGAAATGAAAACTATTTAAACTAATTTTTAGGGTGGTGTTGTCACCCGCAAAACTCCCTATTTTGGAGTCAATTTTCAAAAAGTTTGAGTCTGTTCCTTGAAGTATTGGATTGCATCGGGCCCAACATTGTTTGCAGGTTTTCCCATTCATTGAGATTAGTTTAAAAGTCAGGCATAACAACGGTGGAGTCTTTCCCCTTCTTTTTATTTTCTTCCCACAATTTGGGAATGATAGGCATATCTTCCCCACGGGTAGTGCGTGGGCATCTCTCGATTAGATGCGATTGGCCATGTTTCAAGAGTCAACCGAATCCCCATGCATTCAAATGACACAACTCTAGGGGAGGGTCCAAGGGACAGTCTTCAAGTAAGCATAGGTTTTCCATGTGACCTAAGATAAAAATGAAGGTAAAACAAGATAAAATCGGATAAGTATAGAAGAATTAGTGGACGAATCCACATGCCTCATTGGTACAACTTCAAGAGTCAAAGACGGGGGTAGTTCCTAAGCTCGTGTTAGTCCTCCACGTGTTCGATGTCCAAAAAGGGATAGATTCAATCATTGAAATTGCCTAAGTATGAGCGGGTGGTGGAAGCCTCAATGACACATTTCGGAAGTGAAAGCAAAGGGCCAAACTTAAAACTAGCACCACTCACCACATCGGGACTAGAGGAAGGAGTATTGCATCATCACGGTGCCATTTCGGTGTGAAAGCAAAGGGTTAGTCTCCAAGTAGTGCCATCTCGCCACGTGTCTAAGGTCAATGGGAGAGCAGACTTGGCCGTTAAAATGTCCAAAGATGGGCGGTAAGAGACACAAGTCATCACGACACGGTTTCAGGAGACGTTTCAAAAACGAAAACTCAAATGAGAGCAAGTCCTCCACGTGTCTAGGGGTCAACATGGGTAAAATAGGTAATAGGCCGAGTCGGTTAAGTATAGAGGAACAGTGGAGCTCCCTCATGTCACTGACATACCTTCAAAGGAGGAAAATGTAAAAGGCATCCGCAGTCCACCGCAATCAATTCCTTCCATGTGGGTGGCCCAAATTTAAAGTTGTAAAAGCAAATTGAGTGGCCCATATTTTAATTGGCAAAATAATGTAACGACCGTATATTTGAACCTAGTTTTCCGTTGTTAACGTTTCTTTGCGAATCAAGAATTCGAAAGGGTGTGAGTGGTTGGAATAATTTGTAACTGTTTCTTGTTTTCTTGAGGAAGTTGTAACTATTTCTTGTTTTCTCAAGGAAGTTGTAACCATCTCTTGCAAGCTATATCATGAGCTTTCAAAGCTATTGTCTAGGTTGGAATTTTGATATTCTGAAATTGTAACTTCAAATTTAAAGAAATCAATACAAAGGTTTTTCCCTTTTCCTCTTTTTCTCTTTCCTTCTGCTCTAATTGGTGAACCATTTAATCCTTGCATGCTTAGAAAATTTGTGTTATAGTTTATACAATCTCAGAACTTTGAGTCTCTGATTGTACTGTTATAAACATGAATGGTTCTATTCTATATCTAGTTTTCAATACATATAAGGGTCTTCTTTGCCATCTCTTTTCCTAAAAATATTAGCTTATTATGCCTCCCTCCTCTCTTCAAGTCTTCTATCTTCACGTATTGATATCTTTCCATGTGTAAAACACATTTCAAGATGTCGGGAAACCACCATTGAATAAAAAATTGTGCATTTGTACATAGGTTTCCCCTCGCTTTCAATAAGAGAACCTCTCCCATTAAAGAGGAGGGACTTGCTTGTCCCGATTTGCGGTTTCATTCCAAGTGAAAATATGAAACCCAACAGTGGCCCAAAGACCAAGAATCACACATGAGTACTTCCCTAAACTGTGGAAATTTTTTGTATTTAATACAAGAGAAGAAAATTATTTAGTTAGAGAGATAGGAGAGAAAATGAGAAAGGGATTTCAATCAACAAATAACATAGCAAAATTTGTTTCATCAAAACAAGAAAATTTCACTTACATCAATTAGAAGAAACCATTTGCAAAGAAAGAGGAATAATAAACAATAAAGATAAAGTATTATTGCATCATGTTTCACAAATTGAAATTCTCCTCCAATCTACATCTACAGAGGGAGATAGAACAATAGTAGATGAGGAACAAAGGAAATGAAGGAACTTTCTTTGAGAAAGACAAAGAGAGATAGTAAACAAGTATTAACCATCACCTTGAAATGAGGGAAAAATTCATATTTATAGTGATAAGAATGAATTTTCATCTCCCCACATGACCTTTCACCTTCCTTCATGACTGTTGACTTTTCATCTTTTGACCTTTGGTGTTCCTTCGCCATCAGAACGTTTCAAATTCATGATATTTGGTGTTTGTTGTCATACATCAACACCTTATTGTTCCTAGACATCATCATTTTTATTCTTCATCAACAATAACACATTTTTATTGTTCCCAACCGTTAACACATTCTTCTTGTTCTAACCATCATAAAAAACTTGATCCCAGTGTTATGAAAATATTTATGTTCCCTTCCGTCATTAAAATCTTGCTCTCACAAGGCATCAAAATATTATTGTTCCTAAATATCATAAAAATATTATTCCCATTCCAAGTAATACATCTATTTTTACTACTATATACCAGTAACACATTTTTCCTTTTGTCACTGGTAACACATTGGTGTCACAGGACCAAATTTTATTTCTTCATTTTGGGGTAAAAAATTAACAAAATTTGGTTGTATAATATATGAAAAATTATGGAAAAGGTCCAATGAATCCAATGAGAATATTTATAATTCCTGAAAATGATTTATTCATTATTTTTACCAATATTTTCACTTTTTCCTCAAGGTGTGCGCCATAAACTGAGTGATAGGAAGATTTTATGATCACCGTGAACTAACACATCATATGGGATATGAAGATAACTAAATATAATTTCATTTGAGATTTGGTTAGGCTCTAAAATCTTCATGAGTCTCTTGAAACCTTTCGGACAAGTTACAACTTATACAAGGGCCTTTGTGTCACACTGTTGGATGATTTTCCACCTCTCAAAATTCCCAAAATATTTCCTTGATGATTCCAACATCAAAAGGATAGTTTATATCTCCAATTAATAGGATATGAGCTTCTAAATCCTTATAGGGCTCCTAAAAATCTTCAAACAAGGTGACTATCTTTTTTAGAACATGCATTTCCCAATACCTTGCTCATAAGACCTGATTTTGTATAACTTGTTCCTAAACCTTGATTTTCTTCCATAAATTTCCTAAAATGCCTTGAATGATTACATATCTCTTTCATACACTACTTTGAGGCATTATATATTCTTGTTACATCCCGGAGGTGCTCTGTGGGTGCTAGAATAAGAAAAATAACATTTTTAGGCCTCCAAGAGCAACTCCTTCTAGGTGAATCATAATGAGCTCATGAATTGTTTTCCAAAGACTTACCTAAACATGAAACACACTTTAAAAATTCATTTATCACATCCATCTTAGTCGTGATGGAGTTTACATAGTAAGAGATCGGCGGAGGGGAGGTTCACATTATCCGGTTCAGGGTTTTCTGAGTGTGGGCCTTATTGTCATCGCCAAAATCTCAATTTTTATTCTAGACATTTAGCATGAAAATAGTTGACTCTAGCTTGGGGACTTGTCTTAGATTGAACAAAGTGAATATGGGGTAAGTAGGAATCCCAAAATCTCAATACACTAAAACACCAATGCCTTATCCATTAGGCTATAAGAGTCATTGTAAAATAAAGGTGCATACAAAGAAATGTTATTCATTAAAAACAACATAAGAAACAAATGAACACATGACAGAAAGTGAACCAAACAACACAAAGGGAAACACACACACACACACCTATATTCACCTATGGTAAATGCATGGGAGAACCTTCTTTCACTGTTTGTATAATTTCAGGTATTTCCCACTACGAGGCAATTCCAAGTGAGTTCCATCTAGATAAGATAGTTGGAAAGTATTCTCCCTACATATTTCACATATATGAAATGGCCTAATCCATAATGAATCAAACTTTCCATGGCTTCCTTTTGGTTTTCTCCTTTTATCCCATAGTAGGACTAGATCACCAATATGAAAATCCCTTTCTTTAATCCTTCTTATTAAAAAAATTCTTTACTTTCAATTGATGGTCCTTTATCCGATCAACCACTAACACTCTATCTTCACATAACTTCTCTAGATATAAAATCCTTTTATCCAGTGAGTCTTGAAACTCACCATCCTCCACTACTTTGATAAGTTACAATGATAGTAACTCTACAGTGATTGGAACTTTTGCATTTATCCCATATAGGAGTTGGAACAGAGACATACTAATGGATCTTTTTGGAGTGATCTGATCAACCCATAATGCATCATATAGCTTCTTGTGCCAATTTATTTGATTATGATCTATGAGCTTCCTCACAATTATCACAAGATTCTTATTACTAGATTCTGCTTGACCATTCCCTTGAGGGTAATAGTTAGATGGTGTGAGCTAAGGATATTCTTTATCCATAAAAGAACTCAATTAATTCAATAGAAGATAAATAATTGACATTATCAAAAACTATCTTCTATGGAATGCCAAAACAGACAATAATATTTTCTTTGATGAAGTTACATATCATTTCTGAATTGGCTTGCTTGACTGGTATGGCCTCCACCCACTTAGTGAAGTAATTTTTTTGCTATGAACATGAATATATGACCTACACTATAATGAGGATTGAGAGAACCGATGAATTCCATACCCTATTGTTGGAAAGGATCTTCAATCACTACTGTCTAAGCGGAAGGAGTGCAGTGAGTTGTGGTCTTCCCACAAACTATTGGCAAGGCTCACATTTAGATACCCATTTCGAGCATCTTGAAAGAGAGTAGGCTAGTAGTACCTCCCTCAAAGGATCTTGTGTGTAGTGACCATGGCAGAGAAATTTCCACCACAAGCTTGGTCATGATATGCTTTTAGCAACTGCTCCTATTGCTCCTTATCAACACACCTTAAGAAACATCCATCAAGGGATCTCTTATACAATACATGATTCCAAATCACATACCTTACAGATTTGAGCTTGAGAGTCCTTATTTTCTTATAATCCATATGCTTTAGAAAATCACCATACGTGAGGAAGTAGGAAATATCACTGTACCACTCATTGGTAGTATTTACAAAGAGTACTTAGGGAAGGTCCTTACTTACACATCCGTAGCAATGGAATTCTTTGTCTTCATACTTATTCATAAGAGACTCATCTTCAGCTATCAATATATATAACCCATTTCCCTAATCGATTAGATGGCCTTATCTCTAGGTCATACTCTTGAATATTTGACACCTAGTTTCCTCTTTTTGCTCCAAGATCTTGTTGAGTCAAGATAGATTTTATAGATGATCTAGGAACCATTACAATGGTGTGAGAGTGTAGGATGTAGAATATGAAATTCTTGACTTCCTTGACCACCGCATAAGCGTGCTTTTCTATGGAGGAGTATTTGAGCTCATGATTCTTCAATGGGAAGCTCATGAAGGAAATAGGAGCCTCAAGCCCTTCCTCATTCTTCTAAACTAAAATAGCTGAAATAGTGTGCTCAGATGCATAACAATACACAATGAAATATTTACTAAAATCAGGACATACTAGGTTGAAGATTTGGCTATGGCCTTC
This sequence comes from Taxus wallichiana var. yunnanensis, assembly GCA_018340775.1. Classification (NCBI taxonomy): domain Eukaryota; kingdom Viridiplantae; phylum Streptophyta; class Pinopsida; order Cupressales; family Taxaceae; genus Taxus; species Taxus wallichiana. Next base: position 258,185,587 of record CM031237.1, read on the forward strand.
TTGATATTATTGAAAGCTTCTTTTCCTTCCTTAATCCACTTGAAACTCTCTTGGGGCTTCATCATTTTTGTAATATGTTTGGTCAACTTCAGAAAAATTAGGAACAAAGCGGCGAAGGAAATTGACCTTACCAAATAATGAATGGAATCCCTTCTTTTTTGTGGGAAAGGAGAGGTTTTGAATGGCTTGTACTCTTTTTGGATCAATATTTGTTCCCTCCTTGTTCACAATATGTCCTAAGATATTTCCTTTAGTCACTCCAAATATTGAATTTTTTAGATTCAATGATATGCCATGTTCTCGACACCTTAGCAAAACTTGTTCAAGGTGTATCAAATGTTCCTTCCTCTTCTTAGAGAATGATTGTGAGATCATCTAGATAAATGAAAATACATTTGTTCTTTAAATCCTTGAAATCCAAGTCCATTTCTCTTTGAAATGTGGCCCCAACATTGATGAGACCAAATGGCATCCTCCTATAGGAAAAGGTTCCCCACGGAGTTGTAAAAGAAGTCTTATACTGATCTTATTGACCTAACTCCAATTTGATTGTATCGGAGAATCCATCCAGCATGGAAAGCATTTATGAACTTGTGACTGCTTGTAAAATATGATCCATGATTGGAAGTGGATAATTTTCCTTTAGAGAATCTTGGTTCAAGATTCTAAAAGTCTACACAAATCCTTATTTCTCCATTTTTCTTCCAAATAGGGACAATATTTTCCACCCATGTAGAGTGATGGATTGGAAAAATGACCATGTTCTCAACACCTTAGCAAAACTTGTTCAAGGTGTATCAAATGTTCCTTCCTCTTCTTAGAAAATATTGTGAGATCATCTAGATAAATGAAAATACATTTGTTCTTCAAATCCTTGAAATCCAAGTCCATTTCTCTTTGAAATGTGGCCCCAAAATTTATGAGACCAAATGGCATCTGCCTATAGGAAAAGGTTCCCCACGGAGTTGTAAAATCAGTCTTATATTGATCTTCTTGAGCAACTTCAATTTGATTGTAGCTAGAGAATCCATCCAAGCATGGAAATAATTTATGAACTTGTGACTGCTTGTAAAATTTGATCCATGATTGGAAGTGGATAATTTTCCTTTAGAGAATCTTGGTTCATATTGAAAGTCTACACAAATCCTTATTTCTCCATTTTTATTCTGGACAGGGACAATATTTTCCACCCATGTAGAGTGATGGATTGGAAAAATGATCCTTGCATTCAACATTTTCAACACTTCCTCTCGGATTGTTTAAAACATACATGGATTATATTGTCTTTACTTTTTTTGGAATGAATTTTCTTCAAACTTGAGTGGTATTATGTGTTATATCTCTTTCGGTTTGAAATATTTTAGTTCATCATAAGAGTATGCCAATACATCTGAATAATTTTTCAATAATGAAACAAAGCTTCTCTTTTCCTCTAGTTGAGCAACATTTCCCTATATTCACAAACTAGGGTTGCTTCCTGTTCCAAAATTTACCTTCTCAAAATTGGAAATGATCTTTGGAGATTCTTTATCTTTATATTTCACATATATATCATTCCTATCAAAAACTTCTTCGAGAAAGATTAGGCCCTTAGTAATCTTATTAGCTTTTAGCACGAGCACTCTATTAGAATCAACCTCTTCAACTTCACCTTTGTCTTCTTCAAGTTGAATCCTTATGCTGATTTTATGTTCCTTTGAAGAAGAGGTTGTTGAAATTATCTCTCTGTTCTAAGAAGGCCAAGAGTTGATTATCATCATTGAAAACTTTCCAAAGTGATTTACATTATTAGGCACACTGGGTCTGAAAACCATCTCTATAGAATATTTATCTTTATCAAAAGAGGTGTGGTATCATCAAAGAACCTGACACAACAAGAGAATCAACCTTTTCATTTTGTTCATGGGGAACAACTTGTATAGAGAAAGCATCAAAGTATAAATAAAGGAAACTACTAGGATAGTCAATAACACTTTATTCTTAGGGAAGTCAACTAAAGCTACTTGGGAATCCTTTATTCTTCCCACAAGTGGGACTTATTTAGTTTCCATAGAATAAAACTAACCTTTATCCTATGTTAGAGTCAGACCAAGGGCATTAGCTACTTTTATTGGCATCACATTGTTAGAAGCACCTAAATCTATGATACAGTTGTTCAATTGGTAGCCTCCAATAAGAAGAGAAAGGTAGAATGGTTCAACCTTTTTAGTCTTGGATGCACTTAGGGATAGCATGTTTTGAGATGACGGGGAAGGATGAGTCAGTAGTAACCCATTGAAAGAGGGAGTGAAAAATTGGGATTTGGGTTACTACCTTTGATAAACCAGACTAGTTTATCAAACTATTCTAGATGGGTCTAGTAAATATTTAGACTCGGAGATTTGGACCTTAGACCTTTTCACATGATCTATGATATCAAAAGAGGATGAAACATATGCATTTCAGGTGATGAAATATTTTGAAGAAGACACTACATTGGAAGTGGGGCCACTTTAGCAGCAGAGGAAGACTTGGAAGCTACTACGGGCTTATTAGGTACCTCAAAAGTTTTTCTAGACATATTTACTACTTTGGAAGTAACATTAGAAACCTTAGAAGAATATGTTTTAATAGATGTAGACTTATCGGACTTACTTTTTCAGCGGTGGTCTTCCTTTCGCCACAAGGTTTGGTTTTCTTTGCAGATTCTATAGAAGGTGGAAGCAAAACTCCTCTATTGATTCTTTTACTATATGAAGTCACCACATGAGAATTTCATTTCTCTTCTTCTTGGGGGTGCGGTGAAAGAAATTTGATTTTTTGATTGAGAACGAGTGAACACGTAATAGGAGAAACTTGGTGCATCAAATTCTTCACTTTCATCTCCAAATGAGTATTCAAAATACCCAATCTCAGCATCATCAACTTCTTCAATTTCAAGCCCATATTCTTCTTCATCATCATCATCTTTTTAACAATATCATCTTCATCATCACCCTGTGTATCACAGGCTGCATTTACAGGAGGGGCCTCTAGAGAAAGTATTTGAGGTAGTGGGCTGATCCTTTGTCTATTTGGAAATTTATTCTTAGGTGCCTCTCTACTCACAAAAACTTGAGCCAATTGCTTCTTGAGAGATAAGACATCATTATCTAATTTTGAACTAATGAATCTGTGGTACCTATGTTTGAGCTTTGGCCTTTCTCCTTACCAGGACCTTTCTTTATCTTCCTTGACATGATCAGATCATCCTCCACTTCAATTGCAATATTTTGTGCTTCATCCAAATCCGTTGGTTGAGTTCTTCTTAGCATATAACTCACCTCAGGAAGTTGGGAATTTGTGAAAAAACTTAGCTTGTTGTCTTCAGTAGGTTAGGTTGCTTCAGGAATCTTGTAAAGCATCCTATTGAATTTTTCCATGAACTCCCTCATTGGTTTGAAGGGTTATTTCTTTAGTTGATACCACTAGACCAATAGTGCATGAACATCTTTTGCAGGTTTGAATCTCTTTTCGAATTTGGTCTTCATGTTGTTCCAGTTAGTTATAGACTGACAGAAAGTGGTAGAACCAATCTATTGTTGCATCTTGGAAAGATTACATAAAAAAACTGATAAATCTTCATATCCAACTCCCATCACTCCATAAGAAGTGATGAAGGCCATAATGTGGTCATCTGGATGTTTCTTCCCATCACCATGAAACTTGGGAAAATTATTTCTCGAACCCTCTAGGTAGATCATGTAGAGGCGGGGTGAGAGCTAAAGGACCTATATTTTCCCCCAAGGCAATGGTGCTTGTTGAGCCATTGGTGGTTCTTCCTCTTCAACTTATTCTTCTTCTTTAAATCCTTCAAGAATGACTTATATTCTTTCAAGATATTCTTTAACAACTTCCTCTTGTGGGGGGATGTATTTCAAAGGTTCGACTACAAATCCGTCAACAAGGGACTCAAAAGACAAAGTATGATCAAATTATGGGGAGTATTGTCAACATGTTCTTCTTGCAATTTGATTGATAGGAAGTCTGAAATCAGATTGCAATTGTTCTTCAAAGTTAGGATCAGACACACCACTAGCTCTAGAAGATATTATATACCTTCTATCAGCCAACTTGAACATACAATTCAAACAAGATTATTCTAGGCTCTCCTTTGCTGGTTCTAAACTTGTATCACTCTTTCCAAGGATTCTACACGTTCTTCTTCAAAATATAGAATTCTTGTAGCAACATGGTAATGGAAGAAGCTCAATCTATTGTTCCAAATAACATCCCTCAAGTTTGATGCAATATCCTCTTGGGTATGGAACAAAATCTCAAGCCTAAGGACTCGGGGGATTACTAGGAATAGCCATCGGTGAAAAAATGCGATTCAACAAATTTTCAAACTCAAGAATTATATATATATATATATATATATATGGATTTTGTGGAATAAAAATTGGAGTGCGAGATATGTTGAATCTGCTCCATGGTGGGTGCTAAAAAATTATCGAAAAGTAATTTGTCGAGTGGGAAAATTAGTGGACTCTCACCAATAGTGTGCAGGACTAAGTCCCTCTGCTTGAATGAGGCAGCTCCATTTATTGAAAAAAAGGAAATGAAAACTATCTAAACTAATTTTTAGGGTGGCCCAAAGACCAAGGATCACACATGAGTACTTCCCTAAACCTGTGGAAATTTCTTGTATATAATATAAGAGAAGAAAATTATTTAGTTAAAGAGATGGGAGAGAGAACATTGAGAAATTGATTTTAATAAAAAAATGGTAGAATGGAATTTGTTGCATCAAAACTAGAATATTTCACTTACATCAATTAGAAGAATCAATTTGCAAAGAAAGAGGAAAAATCAACAAGAAACATAAAGTGTTATTGCATCATGTTGCACAAATTACAATGCTCATGGAGTACAAGTTGAGAGGGAGATAAAATAGTAATAGATGAGGAATAGAGGAAATGAAGGCACTTGCTTCTAGAAAGATAGTGAGAGCTAGTAAAAAAATATTAACCATCGCTGAAAATGAGGGTGACATTCATATTTATAGTGCTAAGACTAACTTTTCATCTCCCCACATGACCTTTCACCTTCCTTCATGACTGTTGACTTTTCAACTTCTGACCTTTGGTGTTCCTTTTCCACTGTAACCTTTCAAATTGGAATCGATATTTGGTATTCCATTTGTCGTACATCAACACCTTCTCATTCTTAGACATCACAATTTTTTCTTGGTGTCATCCCAGTAACACATTTTTCTTGTTCCCAGCCATCAACACATTCTTCTTGCTCTTGGCTATCATCAAATGCTTGATCCCAGGTGTCATGAAAATCTTTACCATTCCGTCCGTCATCAAAATCCTTCTACCAAAAGTCATGAGTCTTCTGTTCCTAGCTAGCATCAAAATATTATTCCCTGACCGTAATACATCCATTTTGTTACAAGCGGCCAACAATTTTTTTTTTTTTTCGTTTGGTAAAACATTTTTGTTCTGACCGGTAACACATTGGTGTCGTAGGACCAAATTATATTTCTTCATTTCGGGGTAAAAATTTAACGAAATTTGGTTGTATAATATATGAAAATTTATGGAAAAGGAAAAAATAATCTAATGAGAATATTGGGAAGTCTTGAAAATTATTTCTCCATCATTTATAGCTATATTTTGACTTTTTCCTCAAGGTTTGTGCCATTATATTAATGATAGGAAGAGTTTATGATCACCTTAAATTGAAAAATCATATGGGCTACGAAGATAATTAAATATAATATAATTTTATCTTTTCTTAGGCTCTCAAATATTTATGAGTCTCTTGAAAATGTTTGGGAAAGTTACAACTTATACAAGGGCCTTTGTGTTGCCTTTGTTAGATGATTTTCCACCTCTCAAAATTCCCAAAATATTTCCTTGATGATTCCAACATGAAGTAGGATATTTTATCTCTCTAATTCCTATGGTATAAGATTCTAAATCTTTATAGGGCTCCTAAAACTATTCAAACAAGGTGACTAGCTTTTTTAGAACATGCATTTCCCAATACCTTGCTCATAAAGACCCGATTTTGTATAACTTATTCCTAAACCTTTATTTTCTTCCAAAAATTCCTAAAATACCTCAAATGATCACATAGCTCTATCATAAAATTCTTGGAGGCATTATATCTTCTTAGTACATCCCAGGAGGTGCTCTACAGGTGCTAGAAGTCTGAAAATAGGCCTTTTTAGGACTCAGAGCAACTCCTTCTAGGTGAATCATAATAAGCTCATGATTTTTTTCCATAGAATTACTTACACTGAAACACACTTTAAAAATCTAGTTAGCACATCCCTCTTAGCCATGATGGGGTTTACATAGTCATATATTGGCCGGAGGCGGAGTTCACATTACTCGGTTCAGGGATTTTTTGAGTGTGGGATTGATTTTCATGGCCAAAATTTCAAATTTTTATGATAGAAATTTAGCATGGAAACAAATATATATTAGTACTAGCTTGTTTTCGTATTTCGCATTAATATGTATTGTGATTTAACTACAAATAGCCATGGCATTGCGTTATAGAGTATGGAGTGGGTGGAAAGATATCAACAAATGGATATGTATACAAATATGGCATTCTACTCTTAGAATTGTTCAAAAGTAGGAGACCAACAAATGACAAGTTTGCTGAAGGCATGATGAAACTCTTCTTAGAGATTCTAATGAATTACTGAGATGTCCAATATATAATTAGTGTACATTACTTTGAAACTATAGAAATAGTGTTGATTGGAAAAGGGAATTTCCTCATCAACATATGGATATGAATGCGATTGTTAAGAGATTAGATAAAATAAGTGATGGATTTAATGATACCACTTGATTTTTTCAATTTCCAATAGCCATCTCACCTTTACTTGAGGAAACAAGTATTCCAAAAATACTAATTTCAAAAGTGGCTCGACATATATATCCTAGCTCTTTACCCACTAATAACTATTGTTATTGTTATTTCTTTACTTGTTTGGAGATTTTCACTTAGATCAAGAAAAATTTGTTAGAATTTTCTATATATGTGCAATATATTTGTGACGTTATGTAAGGATCACATGTGTAATATTAGACAAAATTGAGGAGATGGAAGAGTAATTTTCTATTTTGGCCGACATGATGATATGTAAGGTACACATTGTTATTGATAAAATATAAATATATAAATACAAAGTAATATTTTTATTCTTGTTTCTTATAATTTAGATACAATTTGGTTAAATAGTGAATTCCAATTTTTGAATAGAAATAGTACTTGAAGTATAACCTAATGTGAGATAACAATAAAATGTTGTCAAATAATATTATCTTAATGACATGTAATTGTTTTTTTAAAAATATTTCTTAATGTTATATTTGTAGATTTGAAATACTAATACATAAATTGAAATCCATGGTAGATACTACTGGTTATGTATAGTTTTGAAAGGATTGACTATGCCAACACTACTACATTACAAGAATAAGAAATTAAAATTTCTCTTCATCTATTTTTTTTTTTTTTAATATAAGGAAAAATTGGAAGCTCCTCAATTACATAGCTTCAAAATATGTATATCGCATACACACTTGATATCTCTCTTACAAACTAAAAATCAGAAAACTAATACACTTTTGCACAAAGAAGCAAGTAAACTAGGTCTAAAGTACGGACATGGTGTAAAAACTTCATAACTCAATACGTGTACAATAAATTTGTTGGAAACATATTGTTATTCCTTTCCAATTATGATACTTTATGCATAAGTTTCCTTTTTCTTACATAGTATGATCTAATTATTAAAAAAACTGATACCTATAAAGTTTTGTCAAAATAATTATAGAATATGAGTTATGCCATCAAATAAAGTGGGCTTTTTTCATTATTCATGAATATGTACATTGAATAATTTCATTATATAATTCAATGTGGAATTGATTGATATTATTATTAACCCTCTAACTATTGTGAATCTCTTTAGACAATGTGTGGTATGATTAGATCTCACATGTATCACTTTAGTATTAATATTTTTGTAATAAGTTGATGCATACACATTTCCATGCATTACGATAAAATTATTTTATAATTCATTCATGAATATATAACTCACATATAATATGAAAATTATGTAGTTTTCATATGATATATTTAGTGGATAGAATTTATTTAAATAAAGAGGACACTCAAAATATTAATAAATAAATTAAATCAATGGTTTAAATAAGAATAATCAATCATGGAATTTTTAATATAATATTTTTTAAAAATATTTTTTTGAATGAAATAAATGAATAAGGGCTTTGAAACCATAGCTAACCTTTTACATAATTGTATGAAAGATAAATCATTTAGATTCCAATCCATGGAATCAAACATAAAATTATCCATATTAATTATGTAAATTCAGCAAGAAAAAGGAGTTAATTGAAATATATTCGTGGATTATTTATAATCATATCTATTTGTGTAATTAGATGATATTGTAAAAATAATAATTTTCAACTAAGAAAAGTAGAGTTTCTCTTTTATGGTTAGTTACGATTTTATGTTGTATAGTTTATTTAAAGCTTAATGATGGCACTTTTAAACTAAATCAATATTAGTCCTTATTATAGGAAAGGTTTTATAACGTAAACATAGTTTTTTTGTGTTTAATTCTAATAATATTGAATGTTTTCAATACTTTTTAAGTTATATTCTAAAATATAAGGATGTATATTGTTGTGTCTGTTTATCTTATTTGATATTAATTTATATGTGGAATAATTTTAAGATTTTAATGTAAAAATGTTTCAATCAACTATTACTTTGTAGAATGGACTGAAACCGATTGGGTGGAAGCAGGAAGAATTCATGAATGTTTGATTGTCCCTTGTAAATTGTGGATGCACCTGCTGAGACAGATCATGGTGAGGAGGAGGTTGTCTTGGAGTTGTTCTTGAAGCTGGTAAGTCGACTAGAACAGAACGAGGCTGGTGAGTCGATGACTAGGCTGAAATGAAATGAGGAAGCTACGCTGGCCTTACATTCCAAGCTGTTGATGTGGAGATCTATTCAAATTTGGAGTAGGAAGGAGATAATCTAGTGAAAAAAATGTCTAAGGGATTCGATGGTGGTTGATATAATCTTTCCTCAAGTAATTTCAAACCCACCGCTATTTAATCTGATATTGATTGAAACAGTACATAAGGATTTCAAGGAACATGGAGAAGTTTTTGTTAGTGGTTGCGTGGGGCATAGCCCTATAATAAATTCTACTAATCAATGTCAAAAAGTTCATATGTAGGGATCAGCATTGGAAAGAGTGGTAGGGGATAGGGTATTAATGATCACATCTTTGAGAAACCCCATAAGGATCCCAGTGGAATGATAACGGAAGTGAAACCCATTGATATGATAATAATGTTAAGGTAATATCAATAACCTTGTATAAGTTAGAAATATCAGCTATTAAAGAGGTTAAAGAAGGATGGATTTAAATGTCAATAGGAAAACATCACGTCCTTTTCGTCATCCCACAAGAGTGACTCAGAGTCATATTGTTAAATCCTAGATGAATTGTTGATGATGTTGTTTTTTTTTCTATTCCATATTTTCTTTTGGTTTTATTATAGTTTTTGGCCGCCCCTAGACTTGATGTTCCAACTGTTTAAGTTTTAGGTTTATTGTTGTTCCTTTAAATCCTCTTGGATATATCTAGATGGTTGATCCTCTTCTGTAACATGGTAGGGACCCTGAAAAACCCTCTTTTTACCAATTATAAAAAATTACTTTGTTCCATTTGTATTGTCTCATTTAAAGCTTCCATTACATATATTTTATTTTGCTAAATAATTTTTCATGTGTATTTATTTAGTATTTATTATTACAATATCATACATGCCCTCCCTATTAAATAAAAATGTGAGATAAATTCATAAATAGATATTAAGTACCAAATTTAATGCTTCGTCAAATACAAATATGAGATAAATTCATAAATATATTTGAAGCCAAATCATTGAATTAATATCCAAATTTTAATTTACACGTGATACGGCTCAAATAAAAATGTTATATGGTCAATAAAATAAATCCATATCATAAAAAGTGTCAAATTTTCTCATGTAATGGTAAATATTTACCGATGGGATTAATACGATCCATTTACATGTAGACTCTAGTCAAATTTCTATTCATTAGACTTTGAATTCTCACCATATACAATGGTTATTTATTATCTCAATAGTTATAATTAAAGAATTCAAATTCATGATTTATAGTTTGTTATAATTTAATTACGTTTTAAATATATAATTTCAGTATTTTACTTAGTATTATTTGTATTTAAGTAAGTGCAACAATAATTCCTTTTTCTTATACTAGATGGGAACATATTATCTTTTATTTCATCCAAAATGTATGATAATTTTAAATATAATTTTTAAATTCTAATAAAATAATAATTTCTCAAACATATTTCATATTAAGTAATATTATATAATTTTAAATCAATATAATTTTAATGATCTTACAATTTTTGAATTTAATTATTTGAAAACAATTTAATTAATTTCTATTAAAATAATGATTGTTGATAAATTTTAGGAGGATGGAGGAGTAGTGTGAGGTTTAGATGTGCGATGAGGAGCTAGAAAAGGGGATGCAAGTGGAATTTACATCGTGAATTTGATTGGGTTTTTCCTTACTTTCTTTGGTTTTTGGTCAGCCCTATCCCTCACGTAAGTTCGCAGGGGGTAGTGAGTTGGTCGCCTGACCGGGCACTTTGTCAGGTGTTTCACGGAGCTAAAAAAGTTAACGGAACTGTCTTTTCAGCGCCTCCACTGACTGCTCAACCAACCCAAGTCATTTCAACGCCTCCCCTGACTGCTCAACCATACCTATTCACATTTATTGTTTTGAATATGCTGCGCCATTTCAAAGTATCTTTCAAATATATATTGAATGCTACCATTAATTGCTGCCTAAATTATATTCATTAAACTATTTACTCCACTTTTTGGCGCCACTGTTTTTTTTTTTTTTTTTTTTTTACATAAATGATTTATTTAAGTATTGCAAAAAAGAACAGTCATATTTCATTCAGTTTTATGGAAGTTGAAGGAGATTTCTTAAGGCTGGCTATGAGAAAAGAACATTGCTCATGACAGGGAAAATTTGGAAATAATCTGTACATTGCAAATCAGGTAAGAACATTATATTTCCATCAAATCCTAAGTTTTCCTCGTTGTAACAAAACTACTTGCTGAAATTGACACAATCAAGTCCTTCCATGCATGGATGATACATTTTCCAAACATGGCAGATTTTGCTTTCATTCTTTATTTAGCATTTCAATCAAATTCTATTAATGCGAGGGATTAATATATAACCTTTTTCTACCTGTTATATTCACACTATCAAAGGTATATTTCATCTAAAATTGTGCAAGACTTTGTGATCGGATCTTAACTGTAGGCAATTACTAGCAAAGCCTTTTGGTTTAACTCTGGTAAATTTAAAGAGACATATAATTTCTTTCCAGGTTGAAAGACAAATCTAACATTTGATTTGAATTTTAGCAATGGAGCTTGAACCCATAGAGTCTATAAGTATAATGGATACACCAATGAAATCAAGGCAGCCTGATTTTGTACTGCAATAGCAACATTCTTGGCTTGGTGTGCTTGCATGGAAGCTAACATATATTTTCTTCTTTCTGATGATACTGTTGGATAGAAACTTAGTATTACATATTTTTGTATCATGACACGATCATACACGTGGAGGTGCACAGTGACCTTGTTCCTAATAAGAGAGTTTTGACTTAATGAAACTTCCCAGTATCACCTTGTTTCTCAATGTTCTATGAATCACATTACAGCATTGGCTTGCTTTTATTGTGTAATTGTGAATCCTTGGATAGATATTATAAGGCCCAAAGAATTTTCTCCTTTGCTTGATGACCTCCTCAAACCAGAATGCTTGAGGTCAGAACTTCCCCTTGAATTAGCTATCCAAGAAAACTTTCCAGGTGCATTCTCAAATACTCAGCTAGTTTCTTTTTTTAACATTATCTTTCTCTTAGATGCCAATACACCAGTTTAGCTCATTTTGCGAGTCCTGTAGATTTTATTTCAATAAATTTAAAGTCTAGTGTATACCGAGCTTGCTGTAAGAATTCTAATGTCTGTGGAACTCTGAGTGAAGCTAGCCTAAATATTTGAAACAAGGCTAATTGAAAACAAAGAAATTATAAGTTGAATGGTAATTCAGATTCTTATATCTAATATTCAAGGTAAGATTTTTCCTGAGAGAGTTTTTGTTACAACAATACAACAACATATTACATTGTCGCCCAATCTAAATGATGGAATACGTTATATTTACAGGCTATGGTCATTATAGTGTATAAAACTATGATGCCACATTCTTATGTGCCTACGGGATCTATATAAAAGTAGGTTGTTTTCCCACGTAATACATTGTTGCGTCAACGACATGAAGTTCTAAAGTTTTTTTGCACATCATAGTATTATGAAACAATTCAAATTTGTTTAATTATATTACTTTAAAATAATTTCAAATCCTTTCCCTCCTACTACGAGTACAGCAATTTAACAACACATTACGTTGTTGCCCGCGATAACGATGACCTGACTCGTTACTAGGCTGCATAAGGTACATGGTGTACTGTATAAAACTATAATTTAAGATCTTCGTGCGCCTACAGGATCTTTAGCTAAGAAGGTGGTTTCTCAACGTAATACGTTGTTTCTTTGACGACCTGCATTTTTAAAGTTTGTTTAGCATGAATAATCTATTAAAAGTTGTTTGATTCAATTAAACTGGAATACTTTCCAATTCATCCTCTCACAATTTAATTTCGACACGACGACAACGTACTACGTTGTCACCCGGACTAAACGGTGGAACACGTTATTTTTACAAGCTATATTCATTATAGTTGGTGTGCCTCTTAGCTCAGTAGATCCTCCTCAAGGAGCATGTCACGTTCTCATATTCATGTTGTTGTTCTTCTCTACAACCGTGCCCTCAATCTTTCTTTGTATGCATACACCTATCTTTTCGAACAATCAGCATTGAAGTCTGACTTCCAAGCATATAGCCAATGACAAGTACTTTGAGTAAGGTTGCCGACTGCCCTAACTGTCCACATTTACCTTTTAACTCCTAGCTACTAGTCCATTTATATTGATGCTAGTGATGATTTGTGATACCCTTGAGAGCTATTTTTGGGTTAATTCTCTTCTATACGGCAGCAACTGATTTTAAACATTTCTCAACCTTAAATAACTTAGAAAAGATACTCTATTGTCTAATCTTATATATGTATGATGTCGTTTTTATGAGATTATTGATGTCGTTTTTACTTTTTTTGTTGACCTGAATTTTTTTAATAATGATCCTCAATTTCTTTAACATATTGAACATTTGTGAATGCAGGCAGGTCCTATCATTTTAGCATCAGCTATAATATAAATATCAAATGGTTAGTGTTATTGTCTAATTGTATAGTGTGTTAGCTTGAGCATTTTTTTTCCAAATTTTAATAATTTGTAGTGTTATTAACATCAATGTATAATCAGAGAGACTCAAAGTGGAAGCGCTTGTTAGACATTCCTATCCAATGTCCTCCGGAAGGACTGTTCTCTGCATTAGATGTAGTTTGGAGCAAAGTTAAAGATAACCGTGGAGTGGAAGGGGATTTTGTTGCATGGATAGAAGTTGGACGAGTAGATGATTTTATTAAAGGGGAATGTCAGCGGACATCATTTCCAACAAGTTATTACAAACGTTGAGTCATTCATCACCCATAAGGAAAGTACACACCGGGTTCGAATTGATAGCACCATCGGCTATATAATGTATGATGTGGCAATGTTCGGTGATGTTTTTAATGCAGTTTTAAAATTGTTGTTTATTTTATTATGACTCACTTTTAGTGACATTTTGCAAATATTGGTGTAGCTATGGGCCTGAAGACTTTAAAGAAGAGGATGCTTTGCCATATGATAAGTCCAAGGTTCCAACTAGAGGGACGGGGAGTAGACATAGACGGAAACATATAAAACGTGGTTGCCAATGCAATTTTAATGTGTGAATTCTTATGAAAAGAAGTGAATATGCACTTATCACATATCCTCAGATGGATCATGTGGATAACAACAATCATATATTCCATGGCCAAAAAAATCACAAATTTGAAGGGACACGAGCTTATTATGTGCCACATATTAGTAAGGAATTGCAAGAATGGGTAGAAAAGTTATTGTTATTAGGAATGCCAGCTGATATTGTGTTGCAAAAGCACCATGAAATGGTTCATGAGAAGCTAGCCTTGTTTGATGGGCAAACAAAACGTGATGATTTCTTGTCTTCACATGATGTTCAAAATATGATACAAAAATAAAAGCAAAGAAAGTACATGTATGACGTAAATGATGCCCAAAGTGTGAGAGTATGGCAAGATCAAAATCCAAATATATGTTTTGAATAGCAAGAGTATAAGGAAATGTTGAGGAAGATGGTCACGTGCCGTTTATCATGGGCATTCAAATGCCACAACAACTTGAGTGGATGTTAAAATATGGCCATAACAACATACTTGCAATGGACGCCACTTTTGGGACCAATGGAATGAAGGTATTCTCTTTTACATAATCTTATCAATAAAAAATTCTGCAAAAATATGTTACATTTTCTTACCAATAATCTACTAATTCACATTGTTATTGCATTGCCAACTCTCCATAGTTCAAACTCTATACCATCCTCGCATTCGATTCCAAACACATGGGCCTACCAGTTGCATGGGTCATAATGTCAAGAGCTACAACTAGCGACTTAACCCAATGGATGAAAAAGCTGGTGAATAGAGCACATGCTCATATGCTTGAGTGGAAACTAAATGCTTTCATGGTAGATGATGCTACAGCTGAAATCAATGCTATTAGGTTGTAAATTACTCTTTGTGTATATTGTTAGAATATATAAATTTAAATTATAGATATTAAGTTTGCTATCAAATTTTTAAAATTCTAATACAATTCATTTTCAAATACAGAGAAGTTTTTGGGTGTGAAGTATACTTATGCAGCTGGCATGTAAGGAGGGCATGGTTGAAGAATCTTGTTGCCAAGGTTAAGGAAGATCAAAAAAGACGTGTAATGTTTAATAGGTTGGGGGAAATTATGCACCATTCAAATAATGAGGAGAGTGCTATTCAAATGGCACAAGATTTTGTTACAGAATTTGCGGATGAGATAAAATTTATTAAATATTGGCAGGAACACTGACTTCTAAGAATTGGAATGTGGGTGAGACATCTACAGACTTTAAAGCATGCTAGGCAAGAAACAAATGCTGCAATAGAGGCATACCACTCTATACTTAAGAGTAAGTGGTTATCCTCCATTCGAAAAGCATCTCATCACAGGGTTGACTAGCTGATACATCAGTTAATCACAGTTGTTTTTATATATTATTGGTGGAGTCAATGTTGTAAGGAAAGTGGGTTCTACCGTAACTTCAAAGTGGAGAAACTAGAAAATAACCAATGGCTGCATGCACAATCCATTCCTGATTATTATGTCACCTTCCATACCTCTGACCCACGGTTAGCATGGGTTCGTAGCCAGACGGATGATACTTGTCACTATGAAGTATGGTATCAAACCCCACATTTGGCAATGTGTGGATGTGGAGTGTCAAAGAATGGGTACTTATGTAAGCACGTAATTAAAGTGAATATGATGAAAAAGAATTCAGCAAGAGAAAACTTTAATGTTCAGGTATTCTAGGCAAAATGTTTTTCAAGATTTTCCAACATAGTAATTTATTGTATCTAAATTCTATTAATTTTGGTTTTTATTCAAATCTTTGATTTATTATACTAATTTGTAATGTTCTCCAGGGTTTATTTTGTGCTCCAAATGTTGCATGTGGAGATGAACATGTGGTTGATGATCCTTTTGTCAAGCATGGAATCCTCCAAACACTGTGAAGACTCTATGCATGTTTTGCAACAAGAAAAACATGTTATGAATGAAGAAGATGAACACTTGAGCCCACAAGTGAGAAGGATCAGAAAAATAGTAGATATCGGTCTTGATGGTCCTCTAAACAAGTCATTTCTTACTTTATTAGAGAATACACTTGTGGAAACAACAAACCGATTGAGGGGAAGCCAAATATATTCTATATTAGGTGTGCAACATCCCGAGGCACAACCGTTTAAACTCGTAGATGATGGATTCAACAATACACTTCATCGAGAGAGAGATTTTATAGAGAAGATGTTGAATCGAAGGCGCCCATGTCCAACAAATAGGAAAGCTAGTTTCCCCTATCAGAAAAAGAGTCGTGTATCACGTCAACTAACATGGGAGGATGAATTAAAAGAGCTGCAGAACGAGATAGGGAAAGGGGGCTTGTTGAAGAACTTGAAGATGAGACCAACACAAATGGAATTTAAGGGTAATTTTAGATTGCAGCAGCGGTTCAACAACATATTATGTTGTTACCCTTGAGAAATGATGAACAAACACATTATTAGTTTACAAGATATGCTCATTATAATATCTAAAACTGTGATACCATCTTTTTATGCTCCTACATGATCTATACCAAAGTAGGATATTTCTCAACGTAATACGTTGTTGCCTCAACAAAATGGATTTTTAATGTTTATTTTGCATTTTATAATGTTATGTATCTATTCAAGGTTGTTTAATTCAATCACTTTGTAATAATTTCCCACTTATGCCCTTCTACTTTAATTAAAATAGTTCAACAACGTATTGTGTTGTCATCCGTAATAAATGATGCAAGTTTCAATATTTATACAAATTTGTCACTTTTTAACAAAGGATATCCATTTATCTCTTTACAAAAGTTACCCTAATCATGTGTATACAATGTTCTTATAGATTTGTTCTATCATGTAGTCGGCGACACTAAACATCTAAGGTAGCAGTGTTGTCTGTTGGTGCAAGAGAATTGGATTAGATGAATAAACAACAAGCTTTTGAAGGGTTCGCTATCATTTTTTTTGCAAATGCAAGAACATTACCCCACACTTAGATAGTTTCCTATTGGTACGTCCCTTTCTTGGTATCATTTTTCATCAATCTCAAAACCATCGTTAGTAACTATCTTTGGGTATTGAGCCAAAAATATGAGCGTAACAAAAATATTGTCCATATCGGTAAACACAAATAATTTTTTTAATGAAAACTTCATTTTCAACAATCTAAGTGCAATACATGAATGTGAATACGTGAGAAAGAGATCATGTTCAGAGATTGAAGGCAGAAAATAAAATAGAAAACATATTATCAATTGATTACTGCATTATCAATGATTACTACCTTTGTCAAGATGTTGGGAGGATGCTGGCAAAGTTTGTGGAGCTTGGCCACCATCATACAATTTCAGAAACCTTGATTCACAACCTTACCAACTTGTCTGAGTTGTCTTTATCCAATTGTGTGCTGAATATTAGCTCAACTTGGATTCCTTTATTCCAATTAGAATACTTGCATTTGACATCATGCAATCTTGATGGTCAAATTCCGCCATGGATTTCAACTCAATACTCATTGAGCCGTCTGAAATTGGCTAACAACAATCTTTATGGAGAAATTCCATCTTGGCTATGGCATTTCAGTCCTCATTTGAGATTCTTAAATCTCTCACAAAATTATTTGCAAGGCAATATTTTCCCAAATGCTTTAAATAATTTGACAGTCTTTGATGTTTCTAAGAATGCATTATTGGGATCCATGCCGTCTGTATGGCCTTCTACTCTAGAAGTATTGATGCTAAATGACAATTCCCTGATTGGAAATATTCCTCCAAGTTTGAGCAACTTGACTGGTCTTGTAAAGTTAAATTTGGCAAACAACAAATTAAACGGAGTCATTCCACCAAGCTTGGCTGATATTCTTCAACTTCTAGTATTGAATTTGGGAGATAATGGTCTGGAAGGAAGCATACCTTGTGGGCTATGCCCCTTGTCCTTGATTGTACACAATAATAAGCTAAGTGGAAGTGTAATGCCCTGTTCTACGTTGCACCTGTTCGTCCTGCGGCGACCGAGTTGCTAAGCATTGAACACCGTTGCGTTTCCGCTGAACATTAGTGGCTTCGCCTTTATCACATACAATAATCAGTTGTTCTCCCTCTTCATCATTCCTGCATATGTCAGTATCGGTGTTCTGTTGCTGGCACCGCTTCGTCTGTTACGTTTTCCCATATTAAAAGAAAACCGTGTTCTCCAATTGTTGAAATTGTATGTTGGTCCTTCTTAATTTGATTAATAATTATTGTTAAGTAATAATAATAATAGTAATAGAAATAATAATAATATTACTATTTTTAATTATCGATCGACGATAACTTCATTATCTTATTGTCGATTGTTATCAACATTATGGTTAATTATCGATAAACGATTCTATTGTTTGGTTGGTCGCTTCGCGGACCGAGCACCGGTTCGCGCAAAGTAGAGGGTCTCCTGTTGTGACGCCGTGGTCGGTCATTGTCCTGTGTTCATTTTTGAAACTTCTACCACTAGTTTCCTCCTTGGTCGACCAGGCTTGCTTGCGTACTTGTTTATTTGTCCATTTAAAGGTGAATTGCTATTCCTACCATATCGGCTGACCAAGCCTTCTCTCGTGCCTTGTTCTTTAACTTATTTATTTTTTTATGATAAAATTTTGGATGCATTCACCCATTTTGGACACGTTTGTTCGTGCCTAACCACTTAACCCATCTGCTGGCCGCATGCACCACTTTTATTGTTTAGTTAATGACCTTTTTGGCCTTCTTGGAAATGCATTTTACTTGAATCTGGCCACCGCCTTTCCTTTCTTTATTGTTTCACCAAATTGTGCTCAGACCATTATGTGGTTCTGCAAATGACGACTTTGATTCAACCACTTACTGGGTATTAATTGCCCTTCTATCTACTTTTTCTTCTCCTGGTCATTCCTGACTCTGTTTTTTTCTTCCTCCTGGGGTCACCTTAGCCTGTACGCTCCGTAGGTAGGCATAGCTCTCTGCAGTTCGCAGGGGGCATGTGAATTTACAGCAAAGAAAAAGAGGTAGAGAAGAATACGAAGGTACTCTGTTATTAATATGAGGTTTTTATGAAGGGTACATCTGTTTTTATGAGGTTTCTGAGACATCTCATGACTCTGTATACTTTTAGCCGTCGAAGTTGGGGAAAGGGAAGTTCATATGCATGAATTTTGAGATTCCTCGGAGAGAAATTGTTCGAGTTTCGTTCGTTCTGTGATCCGGGCTGACTTGAAGTTTAGAATTGCCTTCAGATACGGTATTCGCATTTTCTTGGAGCGAGAGTATTACAATGTTTATAATAATCCCACCTGGATTATCGATTTGCAGAAAAAAAAAACACACCTTCTCGGTGCATTGGAACCCCAATTCCGCCATTATTCCACCCAATACCATTGTCAAGCGCATTCAAGCATTTTTTTTTTCTACAAGGTTGGAGTCATCATTCGGTGTCAAATGCCGCGTACCAATTTATCATAGCCGCGGAAATGACAGAGCGGCCCGCTTGGAACGGCTGCAGCAATGGTTGGAATGAATGAACCAGTGTATTCATGAAGCACAATTTGCTTTGCAAGTATGAACTTGTCAGGAGATCTATGCAATGTTGGAGAAAATGTCTTGGGAGATGAAGGTAGCAGGATATTTTTCAGATCCAGAACATGTACTGAGTTTGTATTATCAAAATCGACTTTGTGACAGTGAGGGTGTTACCAGAAGACCTGATGAGATTTATTGCAAATATTTTTTATGGAAACCTTTCTGTTTGTCTCACGATGTAACTCATGGAAGAGATCTCATAGGCATGGATCTGTTTCATATCAGAATATTCATGAAGCACCTCAAATAGGGAAGATTAACACAGCAAAAGGGTCGACTCAAGGAAGTGACAAAGGCTCTAGTGCTGCAGTTGAATGGATGCATATTGTTTGTAGTTACCTCTAATCCAACACCAAGTGGAAAGAAAGGATCAGAATCTGGACCAGCACATGTTTTAGTTGTTCATGGGCTGGATGAGAACGCTAGTGAAGAAAGTGTGGGCCGTGTGGATTGCTAGGAGAAGGAGGTCTGCCAGGGCGTGGCCGTGGGAAATAGATTTTAATACAGGCATGTTAAGACTAGCCCCTGAAATATTTTGCTATCCTTTTTCAACTTCATGAAATAAATGATCTCCTACCTGAAATGACACCTTAAGATGGAATATTGTGGTTGATTTTATTGATTTTCCTTGAGTGCATTGGTTTCTTTTTTTTTCCTGTTCCTTCTCCTGAATTGATGTTCCTTTCATGATTGGTTTGCATAGGGGAAAATTGTTGTTATCTTTACTCTGTTATAATTATATGGCTGAGAACAATGTTTTACTTGCTTTTGTTTGTTTTGGATCAAATCATCTGAAATGGGAAAAGGACATTCTTATGAAACATGGAAGCTTAAAAAAAAATATTACCTTTCAAAATGCTTGGTTATGGCTACCCTAAGCGATATCAAATCAATAAAGGCTCATAAATGCTTGGGTCATTTTCGCTCAATAGTAGATACTTCTTTTTTTTTTTTTCCCCTTAGGGGTTACCTTCATTAGTACTTCCCCACTCGAATGCTTCTTCCTCTTTGGTGTCCCCTTGCTTGCCGACAAGATAGTTATCACCTTTCAAATCTACTGAATGTAGATTTACCACATGATAAAACACAAATGCATGTATATTTCTTTTGCGGTGTTTTATCATCATTGATAGGGAATATCAAAAATATGGAAATCTGGGTTCTTAGCTAGAGTGGCTCTTGTTTTATTAGTTGTAACACTACTCCTTGGTTACCTTTTTATTGAATGTAATTGTTGCGTAAGTGAGAGTCCTGTTGGAATAAATTGATATTGTACAACATTTAACACATAGTGCTATATTGTCTTGGATAATAGTATGTATGCTATTTATGAAGATTACGGATGAAGTTTGTTTAGGCTTTCCATTCAAAAGTTGTCATGCTTACCTACCTAGAGTGTAGCTTATTTATGAGCTATTTATATGGCTCGTTTCCTAATAAGGCTTCATGACATGGTTTCTTCAATAATCTATTTGGTATCAGACATTAGGAAAGAAAGAAGGAAATTTCATTATTGTCCTCAAATGCCCGAAAGTAGATCAATGGGATTAAGGATACAACCTTTAGCAATAGAAAGTTCTAGGAAGAGAGAATCCTAGTTGCAAACCAAAGAAATAAAGTACAAAAGATGAAATAGAGCAGCGTGCCACTACCACAAGTGGAAAAGAAACCAATGCAAACAGCAAAGAAGGGTGAACAATAAAACCCAAAAATGTGCGTTAATGAAAACATGAGGCGAAACTTTGAATGTCCCTATTTGTGCTTGAAGTGGAGGAATCTTCTGAGCCTCTTTCGATCTTTGTGAGGAATCTTTTTTTTGCTGTCCGATGAGTATATAGGGATCTAATAAGTCTTTCATCAAAAATTTTTTTATTTATGACATTTGGGGATTACTCTTCTTCTTTTTATTATGTAGATAAGTTTTGTTTTCGATGGGGTTGTTAGGATTAATGGCTGTTTGTGACATTTTTTTATGCAATTGAAGAGTGGCTTGATTATGTTAACGTTTATTACTTTTAAAAGACCTTGTAAGGAAGAGGTAGTAGACCTCTTGTTTAGATTGTAACGATGGAATGTTTCCTTTGGGGTCACGTATCCCTTTATTGCTATGAAACATCCTCCTGGAAGGATTGGGTAACTATGTTTTGTTTCGCGTCTTGATCGTAACTAGTATGTCTTTGACTCTCAAGTTTTTCCTTTTAAGATGGATGGTTTGAGTATTAGATTTAAATCACGTAATCCATAGGGTTGCATGATCAAAATTCTCAATACTATTGACCTTTCGTTCCTATCCCACAAGTTCTTGAATTGATTCTTTGTTTTGTGATATACTTCTTGCTGGAATGTTTGACTTCCTCATTGTTGGCTGGTGTAGATCCTTACCTCGTGTGAAAAGTAGATTAGTGGTTTGTGCTTTGATCCTTTCATGAAGTAGAACATTCCTTTCATGTCTATTGTTAAATGTTAGCTTATTATTTCAATGCATAGACTTAACATGCTCAGTTCTCGCGAACTGATTCTAGCTAGTATTTGTGCAGATGGATTATGCGAGTAGATTAAAGGGAAGAGTTGTAAAGGTTTCATCAGTGCAATTTATGAAGTTCCTTGTAAAAATGTCCAATGTGAGGTAAATCTTGTAATAGTGCCTGCAAAGGAGTTTAGAAGACCTCTTGCCTTGGGTTGTTTAGAAATTGCATGATGATGTTGTCTTGTCCTTCTGTAGGTAAACTGGTAACTTACCTTGGTGAAAAATGGTATTCAATCTTTACATTGATATGAGTATTGTAAAACTTGATCTTGAGAATAAATTGTCAAGTTAAATCTTTCTAAGACTTAGCGACAATAATTTATAAGTAAAGTAAAATGGGTCATTAACCCTTAAAGAAGATAAACAAAAATAATAATTTTATATTCAACAAATAAATGTAGAGGTGATCTACTTGAAATCAAATAATTCCATGAGTGATCAAAATGAAACCATCCTTTGTGAAGTAAAAATTTTATAACTTGATATCCCTAGCTACTAGCATGAACATTATCCTTTTATGGTGAATTCTTAGAATGATTCTAGGGTGAAACAAATTGTTAGTTGATATAAGATAATAAGATTTAGCAAGTAGGAGAAGAATTTAAGTGAACTACTCTCTAGTTGTATAAGGAATTAACTCAGTTTATAAGTTGAATTTGTGTGAATCATATATTGAATCTTTCAAAACATAAGTCATGAGATAAAGGGTGTTTTATCAAAATAAATAACCTTCAATCATATCTTTTGTTGCTTGCCCTAATTGTAAGTGTGTTTTGTGGTCATACTTCTATGTTGTCATGTCTAAAAGAAAAGTAAATTGTCCTTGATAGGTGTGAACGCTTTCGGTGTCGCCTTTATGGCCATCCTTGTATCAAGTTGTTCACGAGTGTTAGTTGTATCCTTGGTGACGACATGTTGCGTCATGTTATGTGTCAGCAAGTAGAAAAAAGTTATCTTGCATTTCAACGTGTTGTTCGTGTGTGATTATTTTGGGTCGTTAGGGAAGATTCCCTTCCCCAATAGTAAATTGTACAAAACTACAAATACTTGATATTGGGCACAATTCATTCACGTGGTATATTTCAAAGTCAATCGGAAATCTTTCATACCTTCAAGTGCTAGTGATGATGAACAATCATTTCAGAGGTAGCATTCCTTCTGAAATTGGCAAGTTGAAGCAACTCCATATCTTAGATCTCTCCGCCAATAGTTTGTCAGGGTGTATTCCTCATAGCATTGTATCTCTGCAAGCAATGACTGTGGTAGAAAGTGGACATAGGATGAAAAGAAGGTATCCACTTGGTCCTCTTAATGAACCATATGCTTATCATGATGAGTTGAATATGACTTCCAAAGGCATAGAGCAACACTATTCATATATTCTATCCACTCTATCATGCATAGATCTCTCAAGAAATCAATTGAATGGAGTTCTTCCTTATGATTTTGGAAAGTTGAAAGGGTTGAAGTCTCTCAATCTATCCATGAACAATTTCAGCGGGACGCTTCCAAGTAGTTTGGGAGAAATGAGTGATCTGGAATCACTGGACCTTTCTAGAAACATGTTTTCTGGATATATTCCAAAGGAGCTCACATCTCTAGACTATTTGGGATTTTTAAATCTGTCCAGCAACAATCTCTCTGGTATCATACCACAAGGAGGACACATGTTCACATTTACACAATCATCATATTTACAAAATCTGAATTTATGCGGATGTCCACTTCCAAAGAATTGCTCTTGGCCACAATTTGCACCACCTCCTCCTGCTTCTAATGAAGAAGAAGACAACAATGAAGAGAGCAGAA
Organism: Taxus wallichiana var. yunnanensis; assembly: GCA_018340775.1. Lineage (NCBI taxonomy): Eukaryota > Viridiplantae > Streptophyta > Pinopsida > Cupressales > Taxaceae > Taxus > Taxus wallichiana. Next base: position 258,209,591 of record CM031237.1, read on the forward strand.
AACAAATACCGTGGTATGAGGTAGGACTGGGGTTGTCATATGGAGTAGGTTTTGGTGGTGTATTGTTATTGATTGTGTTGAGAGAGAGCTGGAAAAATAAGTATTTCAAAAGGGTTGATATAATTCTGAAGCTTTTGTTTCCTTTTGTTCGCAAGAGAAGGCTATGAAAGGTTTTTTCTCCAGCAAAACCATGCCTTAAGGTCTCATCAACAACTTAATCATCTTTCATATTGATCAGTTTATAAATCTCTATTCCTAACTTAATTCTGAACTTGTTTCTCCACCAGAGGGAGCTGAGACTATGCATGAAAAGACATCAAATGCCTATCAATTCATTTGTTACCATATAACACATATGGGTTGGAAAGATAGTAACAATAATGATATATGTTGCTGACGTGGAAAGATAGTAACAATAATGAAGTATGCTTTCCTTGTTGGCAACAATATATGGGAAAATTTTCAGCTGAGATAGTATTGATTGAAATTCCAGCATTCTCTGTCCGTTCTCTGCTCAAGGAATTCTAGCAATTATTATATAGAGGTTCAACATATTCTCGATCATGGCCTGCTAAGTGTGTAAGTCATAGCTGTATTGTTTTTTTGTTGTTCTGCTTTCAATTTGGAGTCAATTTCTATGGAATTTGTTGCTATATTTAAGAACCATATTTATAAGGACACTACACGGGAATATGGTCCATAAACTGTTGCTCCCATCCACTTTGTTGCTGTTGAATATACTGAAACAAGAGGATCTTCAGTGGACTTGTTTATGACCCATTTATGATGGATATCGCCATACTCTGTATTTTTATTTATTTTTAAAAGATGACCTGACCTCTCTTGTGGCCCTGTGGGCATGCAATGCACAGCGAAAGTCTTTATCTGGCACCTGAGTCGAGGTTGAAACATTGACCGCAGGCAAATTTGTAGCAAATTTTATTGTGCTATTTTTTAAAATGGGGGTAAATGTTTAATTCCAATACATGGTATTCAGGGTCAGCTAATAACATGTTCACTTCAGAAGAGTTAATTATACAAGCATAAACAATTCCGGGTTAACATTGTTCACAGTACTAGTCATGACTTCATTAACAAGTAATGGGTACTTATTCTCCATAGGTAAAAGGTTGGTAGAGAATGAGAAACTCAGAGATTGACAGTGAGAATATATTCTGGAAAGAGAGTGTTGGTCAAAAAGAGACCGAAATTATAAAATAAAAATAAAAATGTATACAATAACTTCATATTAAAAATGTACATAATAATTTCTATATAAAATTGCATTTACAAAATATCATTACATTTGCATCATTTCGACATCCCTTGAAACTCATATACAATCATTAGTTATGTTTGTGGTACTATTTTAGCTTAAATGTGACATGTTTGTTGTGAAAATTTCTGAGGCAAACTTCGCAGCGGGGTAAGTGTTTTATTTCAATTTTATTTTTTTGAGCATTTTTCCATGTTCTTTTTCAGACTTTCCTGGGGTGCGCTTCAGTTGCACATCTGTTGTATCCAATACATCTCCTGACTGTACTTGAGCTATATCCGAATAGAAATGTTATTTGGTCTTGTTCGCACTATAGGTCAAGAGTACTAATATGATGAATTTTCTCATTAAAAATGTGATATTTGAATAAGTACAGCCAGTGAAAGATATGCAACTCCAATCTAGTGACTGCAAAGTGATGCCTAGCTTGCCTTGGCTTGGCAGATGAGCAAGGAAGAAACATCAGACACATCCAAAGCAATGAATATGGGTCTTCCATTAGTGTTCTATAGCCATTGCCACTCTAGTGAACACTTGAAACAAATATATGATATTCAGACACTGTACCATTCAAATGAACTTTAATTTTTTCATGATTATCTAAAATTTCAACATATTGCAAAGGTCATAGCAAACTCGATAACTTTAAATACTATTAATAAGATACACGTGTATAGAGAAGGTATGCATAATCCCATTCATCTAATATGGACAGGAAAAATAGCAATAATAAATAAATAGTCTCAACAAGTAATAATAAATGCTATCAATAAATTTGACAGAAAAACTCATTACATTTTACAAGTCATGTCAGAAGAAGAGCCAAAAGAGGATTTTGGCATAAAATTGGCACTACATATGGATCTTACATTATTTTCTCGTTCAAGGAGAAAAACCATAACATTAAACTTGATTTTTTCTTTCACATAACTGAGTATCTTCGCAATTGTTTTACAAATAATGATACAATTGATTGTAATATCAAAACTTCAACAGATTAAATCTGAGAGCTCTTCAAATTTCTCCGTTGCTTGTTAACAGCAATGGAGTTTCGCGCTTCCATCCATCCTCGAATTTTTCTTTTATTTCCTTTCATCTCATCAGGCGTAAGGTGTGTGTGAACTGATGCAAAGACTCTTGATACTCTTTAATCTTTTCCCTAAATGTTTACAAACAATGGGTATATCAGTAAATAAAACTATGCAAACATAAATGATAAAATAAGTTTATCAAAATTATAAATAAGATATTGTGTGGTCACCTGTTGTTGGGAAGAATGGATCCTTTCTAAAAGTTGCATCTCAGTATCACCTTCACTATTACGTTGCTACAAAAATGAAGGATTATTGATGCAAATTATTTCCTACATTAACTCGAAGAAAAAAACACAAATATTTTAAATGTTTTTATATTTGACTCCTAGAAGTAATTAGCAATGTAAATCTTAAGTTTACGTAACTTACCAAATCAGATGAAGCATGACCCGTTTTATGTATAATTTGCATGGAATCAACAAAACTGGATAACATTTTTACGTTTCTTACCAAAAGCTTATTTGGTTGTTCTCTTCATTCTACAAACAATCAATTCATATAAATCTTGTATAATACAATTAAAGAACATGATTGTTAGAAATAAAGAAAATTATAAGTAAAATGATATTGGGGTAAGGAAGCTCCCTGTAATACCGCAATACCAAGTAAGGGAAGCCAAGTTGGTATGAAAAGTACATAGTTTCATCGTGAATAATATGTTTCCATTGTATAAAATATTATAGTGAAAATGCAAACCAGTTTTGAAAGATAAATACATAGAGGAATACTGCATAAGAATGTAATGGAAGGAAATGTATAGGGAAGTAGGAAAAAATTTAAACATTAGACTAGAAAGGAAAATCCTACAGTATCCATTTCCTTGTGTCACCAATGCATGGTAAAATCTGAATATGAGCTCTCAAAATTCTATTGAATACTGAAATAAATAATGCGTCATTGATATAGTCAATCAATTGGAAAAAAATAATGTACATCAAAACATAGTTTTACCTCAATTGCAACATTGTCATCTGAATATTCATTCATTCTGCAAACATGACAAAATGGATAAGTATACTTATACTGGATATAAAATCAATCAAATGTGCTAAAAACACAATAACATCAATAAGAATACAAATTAACACACCTTTGTCTCTTTTCCATCCTCTTTCTGGTTAATTGCCTTCAAGAAATCTTTAAACCAGATGCAATATGTCTTCTTCGATTCACCAACAGTATCTGCTCCAATATGTGGAAAATGCAATGGAGCGTCATCTACATATGATTCTTCTACGCATATGACAATGCAGTCCCTTTCTAAAGATCGTCCATGGCATTTTGTTCCTGGTTTAGTTGCATGAATTTTAGCAATGCCAACCTTTTTTGCATGAACAGGCTCTAGGAACATAAAATTTTTTTCTCCTATTGTGAATTCATAGGCAGCCATGTCCCTCGCCTCATTCTTTGGTTTGCCCGGTTCCACCTCAACAAATTTTGAAAAATCAGTCACCTCAATCAATGGATCGGCCATATTTTTTCCCTTATGATCCTCTGTGCTGATTTTTTCTTTATCATTCATATCGTTTCCCTCACTTTCTTTTGTTCTAATGGAAATAGGTGTTATTTGCATCGGTGGTTCATGTACCCATGCACTTGAAGTGTATGCTTCAACGGTATTCTCTTCCTCAACACTCTGAAGTGGTAAAACCCAATTTTTCAAGTGCAACAACATAATAATTAATTGTATATAAAAGATGTAGGTATAAATGCCAAATTAGCAATATGATTAAGATTTAAGCACTTAAAATATATAGAAAACACAAATATTTATATTTGTAATTTACAACTGTACCTTGTTTTCCATTGCATTGTTGTTTACATTCTTTTTTTGTATCGGATTTTCTCCATCAACATCAGTTGAGTCCTATTCATGCATTCAAGTCATGAAAAGTGTGAGAATCGCATTTACACAAGATTTCAACATGTTAATGAATGAAAAATGACACTTTATTATTCCAACAATGCTACTAATGTTTTTAATGAAAGCATGTTTCCTTACATGATCAACATTAATGGATTCTTCTTGGATAATATCCTGTACAAATGAAATGTTAATTTAAAATAACATAAAAAATGTGAATAAACAAAACTAAAATAATTTTAAATTTAAATTATAATAAAAATGGTAAATACCTTATCCTTTTGTCCATTTAGTTCAGAATTTGTACAATCGGTTTTCATCAAATCCTTTTTATATTGCAGCGTTGAAACGGTTTTTTTCCTTCTTTCCTCCCTCTTTTCCACACTATCATACTCCTCTACAAGCTTGGAAATCAGATCTTTAGCTTGTTGGCTAAGGGATGAAAAATATTGCACATTTTCTTCCCGACAATAACGCTCAATTAACCTAGATTTGTACATATATTTAGAATTTTTCAAGTGCCAGTCAACACTTCGCTTTGCAACCATATTTTGTACTATTTTTTTGTTTTCCTTTTATACTTCCCGGTCGCACGTTTACCCGGCTTACGCCTATGTAATGGAGGGAGACCATTGTGATCATGGAGGCGGTGATAGTTGATGTCTTTCAAATGCCATTTTATTCCTTGCATTTCATAGTTGCAGCAAGGAAAGACCATGCACTTAAATCTGTCCCTCTTTCCAATTTCTTTTATAATTTTACACTGCTGCAAATACTACAATTCACAGCCAATAATTAAATAGTTTATGAGTAACAATTGATGTGTAGGGAAATCCTATAACTCTTTAGTTGAAATTATTATGCAAATGTAAAAATATATGGACACTAAAAGAACACGAAATTGGAAAATCCTAATAAATCTAAGACATACTAACATAAGTTGAATACTTGAATAAAAGTGTTTTATTCATGCAAAACAAAAATTATAAATAACACTACTTACTGATCTTTGATGTTTGCACTCATTGGATGCTTTATGGCTCGGACTAGGCACCCAATCTTCATCTTCATCATCCTCCTCTACCTCATAATCTTCGTCATTTTGATCACTATCTGTCATCTATGTTTAGTTCCGTGTCAAATTCTTCTTCAAAATCTGAATTCTCTTTTGTTTGATCAACAAATGATTTTTCTTCTTCAATTTTTTCATCGTTAATCTATGTTTATGTTACAAAACAAACACTATGTTGTTAAATAAGCATTTCATAACACATAATCCACTACAAAAATTATATTTCAATAAAAACAAACAACAGTCACATTTCCTTACCCGTTTGTAAAGGCCATTAAAGCACGTGTTGTCATCCTATTTTTTTGTGGTTGATTTTTTCCACAACCGCTATTTTCTTTCATTTGATTTGATTTCTTTGTGGTTAAAAATGCAGTTTAAAATTAATACATAATATATGGTCATTCATAATCAAAATAAACAATATTGATGAAAAAACATTGTTAAAAGTTTCATCAATACCTTTAAACACAAATGAAGATGTTGCTTTTGATGATTGCTTCTCACAAAGCAATAAGATTAGAAAGGATTTGCTGAAATCCAAAAATATAGAAAGGAACTTCAAATCATCTCACAAAGAATAAGATTATATCAAAAATAGAAACAAGATATTCCGATATAATATCTATAATGTGTACCTGTGGAAATCTCGAAGAATTGAAGATTATATCTACCAAGCAAACATGATGGAAACAGGTCCGTAGCTTTCAGAAAAGTGATGAGAAATATAAGATGAAGACAATTTATTTATGGATTATATCAGCTCAGAAATGCCATTTTTAGATATCGTTCAAAAAATCAAAAGATATACAGTAAATAATCACTACTCACAAAGTCCAACAATAGGAGGAAGATTGGCTAGCTTGGCGTAGCTTATACCCTGCATAAGCATAGCACATTAACACAGACCTTGTATAAGCTTTATCAAACCCTTTCTAAACAAATTTTCTTTAAGACTATAATCTAATTTTTTAAATAGGCATAAAGTTAGTTTTCACGCCTTAAACAAATTCTCTTTTAAGACTATAATCTAAATTTGTAAATAGACATGAAGTTAGTTTCCTTTCCTGTGGTATGGCAAGAATGGCTATAGTTATACAAAGTGATAAGATCGAGACAGAAGAACTTAAAGGAATATCCGGGTGCCCATTCAAGAATAGGAAATATATACTGACTCCCAACAAAAGCTTCCTTTTTCTTTTGGTTCTTAAATTGCTTGAAGGGATCATCGGGAAAAAGCTCTCCTTCACAGAATCTTTAATAGAGTGCATCATGCTCTCTGGAGGCCTAACGCTAACTTTGTGAAGAGATGACATCTCTAAATCATTTTGAACAATGTCAGAAAGCCCATTGACATGCCCACTGACATTGGTGGTATTCATTTTTGCGTTCTTTCTCTGTCCAAATCTCAACTACACAAGCTCAGACCTTGATGTGACTCATTGCATGGGTAATCAGAAATGCGGAGAAGTATAGGCTCTTATATTCACTCGTGCTCCAATACTTTCTTCTTTTCACTCATGAGAAGGCTTTCATCATGTTGGAGCAGTGAAAAATAGAAGCTATTCTGATCTCAAATTCAAATATAGTTCTCACCATTTACCTTTTCTGTCTGGTTCCCACAAGACAAACTGATGGGGGACACGTTAAAATTTCTTGGGTTCAAACAAACCAAGTCATTGCGCGAAAAATTTCTTGATTCCATAGTTTTCCTCGATATATGCGGTTGTTAGACATCAAACCTTGAAGTCCTCCCGCACATAAACATGGTGATTGGGCTATAAACATTCCCAATTCGGCCTTTTGTGTTACAAATTTTTATTATGTTGGACTGTCTAGCATTTTTTTTCGGATAGAAAGCTATATTTGTCCATTCTGTTGAACTGAGGTGACCGGGTTAAGAACATAAATTCCTACTCTCGCTCCTATTTCTTCTCCACCTCTATCTCCTACTCCTTATCCATTTTGTTCTGTTGGGGGACAGATGAAGAGGGGACTGGTCAAACCTCCTATTTGCTTGGGTTGGGGAGTAGAAATCATATTTAGTAACTTCAAAGATATGCATCTATTATTTAAATTTCAGTACTTGAATTTTTTTTAAGACAAATCAAAGAAGTGGCATATTTGAGCTGTCCCTTCAGATCAGCAGCATGACAGGATTTTCTTTCTAATTTCGTAGAAGAAACCTATCTTTATGTTCTTATCTTATCATCATACATTAAACTTTATCCTTTTCCATAGATAGCCGTCTCTCGTGTCAAGAATCCTCCTTCTAGTGTAGCTTATTGGACTCATTACAAGTCCATCCCTCCTTTGTTGGTCCCCAACCGAGAGTAGGAAAAATAGTATTTAGAGTATGCACATGGGAAATTTAAGGCACAAAGTCTAACAATTTTTCTATGTATTTTATCCTTGAAAAAGAACTCTTATGTGTCTTCTTAGTTTTCTTCTTTACAAAGAAACGTTGTCAAAAGTCCATAAAATGCTTTTAATACTCTTATTTATACTATCATGGCTAGATATAAAAATTGGTAACGATTCTCACAACCTAATGTAAATAGAGTTGTTATACTAGCTTGATTGCATACAAGTTGCAACTTACGCTGGATCCCTGTTCTAAATCTTTCATTTGACAAAAGTTGGGAGGATGCTGAAAAAGGTTGTGGAGTTGTGGAGTTTGCAACATGCTTACAAAACACGATCCAACCTCACACATGCATGTTTTATTTGTTGACAAACATCCATGACATAAATTTGAGGCAATTTCTGAAACAAGATTAGGGCTTCATCAATATGCCCATTCTGAGCATACTCGGTAATCGTTTCCTTCCAATAGACCACATTCTCTTTAGCCATTTTCTCAAAAAGATTATGAGCCCTGTTGAAGCACCCATCTCATGCATACCCAACAATCATAGTTGTCTAGGAGGTGACATCTCAATGATGTATTTTGTTAAACAGTTAGCGTGCCTTATCTACACCACCGCATTTCGAATACATAACCAAAAGAACACTTCCCGTATCGTCATGCCCTGCTACAGATCTGCCAAGTAAATGGATCGATATACTTGTAAACGTAAAACCACATGCCATTTATGGGATTTTAATTGCAATGTGAACCATTGTGTTGTATTCCTATCCCTGGTTTTTCTTCAAACTATTTCAATGCATCCTTACCATTCCCACCCTACACTACAATCATCACTGACCATGAGATTTTTATGCCCCGTTCAAGCATTTAGAAAAGCACTTTGCGAATATCAACCAAAATTTTGCATTAAACATAAATAGGGATTTCCAAACAAATCCCTCAAACACATACTCATCCATGTGGGTATGAATTAGTTTTACTATGATTAAATACTCTCTATTTGTATTTTATACATTTTCCTTAAATATAACGAAATTTTATTGTATATGGAAAGGACAGTTATGCTATAAAGGGCTTCCAATTTTTATGGAATGATATTCTACACTTTTACTCGATTTTGTCCCTCCTTTTAGCACTAAAATCTATCCAACTCTATTATCGATCACCACTTCTCAAACGGCCTCAAACAAAATTCCCCCTTCAAGCTGCGGTAACTCTAAATATTTTCCGGAAACAAGAGGGAATATGGACAAGTGATTGATTAGCATGGCCGCTTGATGTATATATTTAAGTTTATAGTTAACGCTCGCTTTTCATTGCAGGCTTACCATGGAAATAGGCAACACTAATGCTCTTCTCGAAGCCCGTGAGCTTTTAAAATTTTGGACAATGTCTAGTAGATATTTTCATATATGAGACCTGCACTGGGTTTATTGTGACAAATTTAATTTGTTGGTAGCCATTAGAAAGATAAAGTAGATTTTTTTGATCGCTGCCAAAAAGGCCTCAAGTCAGTTATTTGTGTGAATGGAAATGATTCCATCATTTTAAAATCCTCATTTATTTATTAACTAACAGCGTATCCTTGCTACCCCCCTGGAGAAGCAACTGCTAGTTATACTACGCAGGTGAATGCTTTCACAAACCCTTTCGTATTTTTAATATTTGTGAAATGTTATTTATGCTTGTTAAATCATCACTGGCAGGGGCATACATTGATTTCTTTGCTTTCCCCAACTCCATTGAGACCAACAATGGCATCCAGAAGGAATGTTGCCTACCCTGAAAATGAAACCCTTGCCAAATTTGTGTTCGAAAAATGGGAAGAAATGGCCATCAAAGAGACTTTCACCGATCGTTTGAATGCTACTTTCTCCAAGGCCTATAAAAATCTCTGTGACCACAAGGATCCCATCTTCAACCTCAAAGGAGCCAGCAAAATCAAGTATGTATTCACATTTGATTAATTAGCCTTGTTGCCCAGGGTTTAGGGTTTTGCAGTAAGCATAATAATGCACAATATTTTATTAAGTCTGATTATTTAGAAATTCAAAGTCAAGTGAATGTGCATATTCGTTTGGATTTATTTACTTAGTTTCAGGGTTTAGTGTTTTTTTAGGGTACGAGAGTTCTTTACATTTGTATTTCAGGGTAACCTTGGGCTTTGATATGCGATCAAATTCACACGGGATTTACACCAGGTTTTTTTCGTTGAGTTACACTGTGATACCCAGCCATCAAGATGTATGCAGTCTTTTACCTAATTTTAACAGTATTACATGTTTGTGGGGCTATGCTAACCTAATTTTAACAAAGATTATGTGTTTGTGGGGCTATGCTATGAAGGCTTCAAATGTAACATATGGTTCGAACATTTTTTTAGATCCATCTTGATGGTGGGTATCACACAGTGTAACTCAACGAAAAAAACCTGGTGTAAATCCTGTGTGAATTTGATCACATATCAAAGCCCAAGGTTACCCTGAAATGCAAATGTAAAGAACTCTCGTACCCTAAAAAATGCTAAACCCTGAAACTAAGTAAATAAATCCAAACAAATATGCACATTCACAAATTGGAATAATTAGGCTTTTTGCTGGACATGCATTCCAAAAAGATCCCTCAAAATCTATCTCACGTTGGAAAACAAGTCATAGCCGTCGGGAAACATTAAATACAGCCAAAAAACATCATAGCTGCCAGAAAATAAATGGCTTGGAAAACATTTAATGACCACCAGAAACATCATAACTCGCTGGAAAACATTTAACAATTGCCAGAAACATCTTAAAAATGAACCTTTGACTTTCGATTGGCACATTCATTGCACCCCAAAAGGTGCAAGTGGTAGTATATGTAAGATAAAGTGTAAAGATCTCTTGTCCACACAAAGGGGTTCCCTGGATTTTTTATCATAAAATTATCAATGTTATCTTTTATTTTTATTATTTATTTTTAAAGCTATTATGGTTTTGTTTAGAGGAGTTGGAAAGTGGATGCCGACGCTACTAAAGTAGTATTTTGAGAGCAACAAGGATGATTCAAGCCGGGAAGTCTTGGAGCCTAGAGTTAAGATTCACCCAATTTTCTTGAAGTATTTTCAGTTTTATCTAGCGGTAGAGTCCGAATTCTCTGGGTATTGTATTAATATGCCATTGTGATCTAAATGTTTTCCAATGACAGCCTTGGTATACTTAATTGTTCTTAGTTCAGACCTAAATGTTCGAAAGAGATGATCACATGAGTACGATAATTTTTTTTCACTTTGAGTGATTAGGGGTGAGATTAGGCATTTACTATTTGCGGGGTATGTATTAAGATTACATTATTAACAAGGATGGGATGATTTCATCTTATAGTAGGTGTATAACCCAAATTACGAGAGATCGATGGCCTCCGGTAGTTAGTGCTACATCTTGCTCGAAAAATCGCTCCCGCTTCCTATCTTTGGGACGCAATTGTCCTAATAGGCCGTGGTTAGTGCACAAATCATAGTTGTCACATATGTGACTTGCAATCACAATGTTCTCTTTTGAGTTCGAAAGAAAGTTTTATGACTAATATTAGGAGACGAGTTTGCTAAGGTATGTTGAAAATTTGGACAAAAATCGAATCCAGGATCTACTTGTAGACGACGAGCTGCTCTACCACAGAGCTACTCATTCATCTCTTCCTGGGGCTTTTATTATGGGTTCTCAAGCGCATGCCAGCACATCCAATACCCTCTAAGCATCAGTTTGCATTTTGCTTCGACAGTGGGGACAAGTATGGACTGTGATCGCAACACCTACAGTCACCCACCACACTCCCCACCCTACATTAATCCTTCTTCGATCAAGGGTGCTAGCACGTTCACAAGGCAAGTTCTAGCTATGGCTCTAATACCATGTTGAATATATAGGCACACTAGGATTTGAACTTGTGATCTACTTGTGGGAAATTTCGTTCACTATCACCATCTAATGATGGATCATGGGGCTCTTATTACAAATTTTCAACTGTAATTGAGCACTTTTGAGTACCCTACCTTTAGTTATGCGTATTTTTGCTTGTAAAACTGGAGGTGAGAGTAGTTGGTTGATAGTATAATGGAGAGTTCCTTGAGGCATTTGGATGACATGTATTCCATTGAGTCTATTGCTATCTCATAGAATGTTTCATCGAGGCTATCTCATGCTATACGAAGAATATCTTATATTAATGAGATTTTGTGCCATTCACAATCTCCTCAAAGCTTTCTCTGTCAAGCACCCACCTTTCCTCTCCGTCTTATCGGTTAGAGGAGACATATTTCCCTATGCACTCCTCAACTACTTGATGTTAGATGAGTACCGAAGACTATCTCCTCCCCAGCTCCCGGGGCTTTTAGCATGGATTATCAAGTGTGGGCAAGCACTTCCAAAGATCCTCGTTAAGGGTAGTTTGTTATTTGCTTCAACAAAGCTGGGACAAGTATGAATTACAATCTTAACACTATCCTCTAAGCTTCAATCCTTCTTTGAATGAGGGTCATCACAGATCTACAAGGAAAACTCCAGCCAAAAAAATGTGGGTGCACTATGATCCGAACCAATGACCTACTTCGGGATAGTGAGCTCGCTATCACCGATTGTCTTAACCATCTCAGATGGGACTTGTATTATGTATTTTAAAGTGTTGGTGAGCGCTTTCAATAATTCCCCACTCCTCTAAAGCCCTTAAGGGATGGACTGCTTGCTACATCGCGATGTGTGGGATAAATATGAATTGTGACATCTGCAACTTAAGTTTCTTTGACAATTCTTGGTAAAATAACACCGTATCGTAAACTTGTGGGTTCATCTGTATATGGTGGTACTGTATGTTGGGGATATTTTTCAAAACAATATTTTGTAAGAGGTACAGAGATGTTTAGAAGATTTAATATGGCTATTATCTCACAAAAAAATTCATGCACCGATTGTGAACGACATTGGGCTTGACTCAAAAGAGTCTTAAAGATTTGGCCTGCCTCAAAATGTTACACAGGACGCATCCCATAGATTTTGGTGATGTCCTGATGTTCCAAACATTTTGGGACTTGGGACTTTGAGGAGGGGACATCCCCTATTTTAAATTTTTTAAACTATTTTTATGTAAATTTACTTTAATTTTTTGTTCTTTTACCAAAAACATTGTATTTGAATCTTGAAAGTACTTTGAAAAGCATTAAATACGCTTTAAACCCCTAAATTTCATTGAACAAAGTTAAAACATATAAATATTATTTAATAGCCGTCCCATTCCATCCCCAAAATCTAGGATTTTTTTTGCCGTCCCAGAAATGCATGTGATGTATTTTTTGCTCTCAAGGGGTAGGTGATATACTTCGCCGCAGAGGGAGGTAAATAGCCGACCAATGAACTTAATCTTAAAGGTGTACGCAATCAGGCTTGTGATTGGGCGAGGGCAATATCCAGGATGAGGAACATTATATCCTAAATTATAATGGGCTATGATGTAATCATATAATGTTCGTAATAAGACTTTCCATTTTATTGCAAAATTATTAAACTCAATCATTTGAATGCCAAAATTGAGTGTGAGTTCTACATGGAAAGAACTTATACGTGCAGGAGATAGGAAGATTAAAAATAACTCTAAACTTATGCACAGGAATTAAAGGAAGATTTTAAGTAGGCTTGCATTGCTTTAAGGTTTTAGTTAAGCATTATTGTAAACAACTTTGATTAAATTGTGTAGTTCCTAAAGTACCAAACAACTTCATTGACGGAAGTTAACGTATTCTAGTAGTAGACACTTTGTTGAGCATCCGATATTGACAAACTTTGCTTCTTTAAATTTAGTACCTTTTCATAAAATTTCCCAACTCGAAATATTATATGGGAAAATATGTCAACCTTTTGATTTTAGAATCGCAAATTTATTTAAAGAACATTGAAAGGACACAAGAATGGCTAATATTAGGCCTTTGGAATTTTCTTGAGGGCGTAAAAAGAAGAAATATTTGTGGCGATACTCAAACAACATTCCAAATTTGGAATAGCAGTTTTCAATGAATGATGTAATCCAAGAGTTCTTAACTCTTATGAAGCTTTGACTGCTGACCAAGAAGGGCAGGGTTTGGGTCGATATCTGCCTCAAAAGAGTTCAGCACCATATGCAATTTTGATTACTCTTTACGGGTGAGATGTCTGTTACCCCAACATACATGGTTCTGAGAGCAGCTCAAACATACTTGTTCTATGCCATGCAGAGGCTTACCTTGAAAAGCAAAGTGTCACGGGAAGAGACGACAGTTATTAATCTCACTTAGCTTTTTATTGATACGAGTTTTTGTGTGATCAATAGGAAACTCAAAATGGAAAGGATTATATGTTAAAACAGAGCTTATTGATGCGAAGCTAGTGGGCTTTCCAGAATGCCTATTTACACATTGTGGGTTGGTAGATGTTCTTTTCAACAGAAAATATAAGATTAGAGACCCTTCTTAAACTTGGTAATAAGCAGCGGAAAACAATAAATGGCGGAAAACATTGCAAATGGAGATAAGCTCAGGTGCATTAGGATTCCTTTTTAACACTGTATTTTTATCATGTTCCTCTTCACATGTTATCACAGGTTGGGTAACTTAATTAACCTGTTCCTTGTTTAGATTTGTGCTCATGCTTTGTGTAAAACCACAAATCAGAGAAGCACAAAATAGCATGTAAAAGAGAAGCACAGAATAACATGTAACATAAACATAGATTAAAGATATTTTTTCAGAAACAAATCGATGTAACATAATCTTAGATTGTAGAAACCCACCTCTGAAATCCATTCTTTGGAGCAAACAGGGGAAGTTGCATAAGCCTTTCACAAATTCCAGCGTCAATAACAGCCTGCACTGCGCCTTTACCTTCCTCTTTGCTGTCGCAGAGTTGGCGGATGATATAACAAGATTTTTCCTGTATTTCTATCTCGTTGTACAATGCATACGCTTCAAACCAGGGACCCGAAACCGCATGGAAACCGCAAAAAGAACAGGGGGCTATGGCGGGTCATATGTTTTTGATAAGGCAAGAGCTATGATTTTTCAAGCTGGAACCGTGTGATGTACCGGGTGATTTGACAGAGTCATCTGAAATGATAGCCGAAAAGGCTGGAAAAAGCGCAGTATTTATTAGCTTGTCGGAGGGGAATGGAGATGGAGTTAACGGAAAGAAACGGAGCGTGGGCCACCCCTACGAATGCCACATAGACCATTGTGCCACCTCACTATCCCCGCGAACTTGCGTGAGGGATAGGGTCCGCTTGGTTTTTGTAGCCTATAATCCTATGTGGTTCCATGAATAGAATGAAATAAGTGGCGATTAAAGGTGGTTTTGAATGCAAACATGTTTTTATAAACTTGGGAATGTATTCATGTATCATGTTTGATTACCAATGGGATTGGAGGAAGAATTATTCAAAGATGTATTTTCGGTGTAGTGAGGTCTGGTTACAAATTTCCCATTTAATTTATCTCTCCTTGTAAGGCCTCATTTTCATAAGGGTCCTAGGTTTCATTCTCTCTTTGGAGCAGTTGGTATAGTTATGGTGGTTTAGGCCTATTCATATAGTAGGTGGTGCGTGGACTAAGTTTGGTATGATCATTGCATTTGAGCACATTTTTCCATTGCAAATGAGAAGGTTTGTGTGGAAGGGTTGTTTAGTTGTTCATTGTGTCATATAACATAGTTTGGGTAGGGTGGGGATTTTGGTCCCTACAAAGAGGTTAAGATTTTAGGCTTAATTAATAACGGTTAATTAGAGATTTTTTATTCATTGGGTGTTTATGAATATCTATCTTTGGTTCTTAGAGGTGGTTGGGGTTTATAATATTAACAAAGAGAATGGTGGTGATTTAATGTAAGGTTCATCATTGGTACTCCAACAAGTTGGAGTTCTTTTATAGGGTATGTTGGATTGCATCCGTTGTTTTTAATTAATGTAATATTAATATTCCTCTATGTCTTTCATTGGATCTTCATTAGCTATATGATTTCAAAAAACATTATGGTTTATGTTTTTAGTAAATTTTTCCCATTGAAATATTGGTTTTTCACTTTGACCTAGATTTCTACACTATGTAATCATTGTTATATTTATGATAAATATTTTTGAAGTGTGGTATTCATTTCCTGGATTTTATCTAGGTTCCTATATAATAAAATCATTTCCGAGAATGGTAGTGGTAACATTGTGGAGGAGGGGAGCTCGTGGGATTCAATGTTGTTCATAAAACAACCGAAGGATCCATTACGAGGCTTGATCCTTAATGGGAACATTTTTCTCCATGGTGAAAGTTCCAAACACGGTGGTAGACTGAGCATGTTGTAGGTACAAATTTTCCTTGAAGATAATTTTTTTGGGGATTAGGGCACATATCGATCAAGTAAAAGCTAGCCTTGGAAGAAATTGAACATCTTGGGGAAAGTTATAACTTTATCCCTATCTAAAAAAATCTTCTTATTCATCTCCTCCTTGAAGAAGACCTTGATCATGTTGTGCAGGGTGGACCTTGGTTCTATGGGAGAACCACTCTCTCCATAGTTATATGGAATCCAAGAAAAAAAAGCCACAATCTGTCTCGTGTCCTTTTTTGGTAAGGCTTCTCGAGCTACCCCTGGAGTTATGGGAAGTGGATGTGTTAGTAGGAATAGCTAAATCGATGGGGGATCTGATTTCTCTTGACCCAACCACATCAGCCAGGTCCACATTCATTACAACAAGATGTGTATTAATGTATCGTTAAATCTTCACTTCTAGAACCCATACAATTGGTGTTTAGAGATGGGGTTTGGAAGAAAAATCTCATTTATGAGGATTCACTTTTTTGTAGAAAATGCGGGATAGTGGGTCATGGATTTTATGGTTCAGTAAGGAAAAATAGAATCCACAACCATAGTAGACAAGTGAATAGGATTATATATATATATATATATATATATATATATATATATATATATATATATATATATATATATATATATATATATATGAGACATTGAAACAACCCTCGGTGGTTGATGTTATGGATTTAAAGGTAGATATTAGAGAATCTTAACCTACATGTGGGAGGATGGAGATTGCATCGTTGTTTCTAGTTTCCCATACTATCGTGGCCACTCACACTCATATGAATATGGCATCCTAGACCCCTACGAAATAGCACAAATTTCAAATATAGATCAAGCAGGAGAAAATTCAAACAGCTTTTAGGAGGCATCCGAAAAGGGATAAGAAATCCCATCCTCTAAGATATCAAAATCTCCGCCATTTATTTTTTTGGAGTTGAATGACGTGGTAAGGGAATTGAATGACACCATAACCAAAGGGTATGAAAATTTTATTCTATTAGAACTAGACTTTAATGAATATATCCTTGAGTAGCCCCATAAGGATCTAGGTAGAATACTAACGAAATTGAAACCCCTTATGAAGCATGTTAATAACAATAAAATAATATCGGTGATCTCTAAAACTCTGGGTAAGTTAGACATATCCACTA
The DNA here is from genome assembly GCA_018340775.1 of Taxus wallichiana var. yunnanensis. Classification (NCBI taxonomy): domain Eukaryota; kingdom Viridiplantae; phylum Streptophyta; class Pinopsida; order Cupressales; family Taxaceae; genus Taxus; species Taxus wallichiana. The sequence continues at coordinate 258,226,779 of CM031237.1, forward strand.
TAAAAGAGGGCGAAGAAGGATGGACAAGTGTCAAGAAGAAAACATCACATCCTATTAGTCACTCGCGAGAGCGCATCAAAGTCATATTGTAAAATCCTAGGCACCTCATTGTTGATGTTGTTTTTTGTTCTAGTCCAAGTTTTATTTTGGTTTTATTTGGTTTTGGCCGACTGGAGTGGACGTTCTAGTTGTTTTGTTTTGAGTTTAAATTTGATCCTTAAAAATATTCATGTATTTATTTGCATGGTTGATCCTTTTACTAATTATAAGAAAAAATCATTCTAATTATAGAAAATATTTTAAAAATTTTTAATTTAAAATTAAAAATAGACCTAATAACAACCCTTGTAACCGATTAATAAAAAATAATGTTAAATTTTTTTAACAATTATTAAAAAATTATGTGTAGATTTAAAGAAAACTATTCAAATAACCCACATCACATACAACCAAATATATATATTATATTAGAGGATGGAGTATTCCATAACACACAAATAAATTATTGTGTCTATTTAGAAGTAATAGGGAGAGGGAAAAAGTATTGATAACAATATAAACACAATAAATAAATAGAATACATTATAGTTGAAATAACGTATATAATAATTCACAAATGCACATACTTATGTAGGAATTTTCCCTCAATTCTATATGATTGTTATTGTATAATATATCTTACCCAGAAGAGGAACCTTTCTTCGTAAAATTTTATTGAAATAACATAAGATTAATATTATAATATGTGTTCCTTGATAAGAGGGTAAGGAATACAAATAGCACTCACACAAATAATTCTTGGAAGGATCCTAACGTATAGTTTATTAAGCCAAATTTGTATAGGCGCTACAAAAAAAAAGCACGGATGGGTTGGAGTTGGTGGAATTTTCTAGTACTCTGCTTTGGTTAGCCCATTCTAGACCGTAAGGAAGATCTTGGGAAATGCTCCAACAACTTAGCTAAAGAAAAATATCTCTAGAGAGGTGTGCAAATTGAGAACAAAAATGGTTAGGATAAATTACACATTAAAGGTGATTATAATATTATCATCAATGCAATAAACAAAGGGAAAATTAGTCATTAGCAGTTTTTCGACATTGTGAATGATTTCTAAACTCTCAATGGATCACATCCAATTGTGCACATCTATAGAAGTGCCAACAAAGTGGCTAATAAACTTTTCAATTCTGGTGTGGAGCTTAATGCTAGGTAGGGGGCTAAAAAATTATTAATACTACATCCTAATGATTTGAAAGGATTAATTGGGGGTCTAATAGAAAAATATGGTAGTTATATATGAATACTAAGGTGGTGGAGAAGGGACAACATAAATATTCTACTATTTAATTCCACATAGTGGGATGAATTTCTTACCCCACATGGACATTAATTACCATCATTTTGCATGTGTGTGAAGAAAGATATAACCTGCGTTAGTTGGTTGCTTTGGTCATTTTTCTCTGTTTTGCGAAAGGGGTTTGGTTTTTAAGGAAAATGGAAAAGGGAAAGGCATTAGAAGACATTCCAAAAACAATAGAGGCAGTCTTGGGAGGGATACCATCACGAATACTATGCAAGAAATGAATGTCATTTTGATTCATAATTATTCACTCAAGGAAGTGCACTTATCCTTTCTTAGTGTAGTTAATGATATGAAACTAAGTCAATTGATCAATGTAGAAAATTTTCTAGACAAGGGAACAACAATTATTACCAAGGAGGCCCTCAAGTTTTGGAAAAGAAATTTGATTAAAAGTGTGCAAGATCTAAAGCTCCTCCTTTGGATGTTCATGAATATTATTCTTCTTGAGTAGCTATTTTCCAAGTCGGGGGAAATGATGGCTATGGAAGAGGTGGTCGAGTTATGGGAGACCTAGGCCAATCCATGAATCATTTATACACTATGAAATTTTCCTCAATTTTTGGGTCTAAAAGGTTTTACTGGGTACTAGCAATTAATTCAACATCCATGAAGACATGGATTAGTTGGATGTTGATATCGGTCTAAGTTTGGAATGCAGACATGGACACTTGTGAAGGCTCAAGTGCTAGAAATCATCACTCAGGAAATAAAATGGATTCCATCTTCTCGGTGTTGGGAATTCAGGAAGATAAGTTCTAAGAGTCTAATTTGGTCTAGTCTTTAGTGACCTTGGTGATTAATGAGGATGTTGGAAACTTTACAGAGACAACGATGGAGGTCTCCAGTTGTTTGGAGGAAAATAATTAGTTTGTACATTGTCTTTCTTTGTAATTCCCACTCCAATTAGACACTCATTATTCTATGATTTTTAGTTTTTTTGATGAGACATTGACATTATGATTATTATGTTTTAAATAGCTTGTGATAGACTATATAGACATTTGGATTATCGATATGTTTTGAATCATATGTGGTTATATCGACTCCTAGAGGCATGTATAGATATTTTAGCATTGATTATTATGATTATGTAATGTTATCAAATATATAATGACAATATTGATTCTTGACATATTTATTATGTTTTGATGTTCGGACTAGTTTTGTGATCTCATTAATGCTAGTGGAAATGGTAGAATTGAAATGTTAGAAAAATGTAAACAATTGATAGTGTTGCTTGGCTTTGATTCTAATCTAGTTATGTGATATAATGATGTTTATTGATGGATGTGCATGTATTTTATTGTTGATGTATTTGATGCAGCCATGAGGTCGAAGAGGTATTGTTTGATTTTTACAGGAAACTATATCACAACAAACAAGAGGGGGTTAGGAGACTAACCATAGAAGAATATTAGATGGTTGCAATGAAGGTCACCATGACATATTTATGTTCAGTTATATTGTTGTGTGTTGTTAGGTTGTTAGGAGGTCCCCATGGGGGATTACCTCAAAATGTGACCATGGGATATGTGTGCTTTTCCATTTTCCTTTTATTAATTTGTGGAGTATGTGATTTATTATTGTAATGTATTTCACTTTATTATTGTTAATTAATGTGCTCTTATTTAAATTTATTAATCATGTTAATTTAAGTATTCGAGATGTGAACATTTGAGCATTAAATGGGTTAGATAGTCATTGTTTCTTTCTTAATTCTTATTAGATTTGAATATATTTTGTAAGAGCACTCGTCCCCATCACCCAATCTCTAAATTTGACTTTAGAGACATTTTTGGAGGATTATGGGACAAGTTAATCTTGTCCCACACCTCTTAAATTAATCTACCAACTATACCTATGGGGTAAGGGGTCAAAATTAGACCCCATTATGTGATTTGGAAGGTAAAAAGGTAAAATTATTGCACTTTCTTACATGAGATTTTATTTTTTTCCTTAGAGGTATGGAGTGAGAGTTTGTGTGTGAAAGAAATTTTCATATCCTCACCCACCAATTTATTAGCCTTAGTTTTGATGTTTGACTTGGTGATGTGGAGTTGAGGAGAAGTGATGTGGCATCCTACATGGAGCCACCTCACCCTCCTCTCCTCTTTTTCTATTTATACAAGTTAATTTTGAGTATTGGGGGTTACTTGATTTAGTTGTGCACTTGCATTTTGGAGATTTTGGACTTGAGTTGCTTGCTTGGAGTCTTGGAGCTTGTTTTGGATTTGGGCTTGAGCTTGGAAGGAGCTTAGAGTTGTGATTTTGGATCAAAGGTTCTTGCAATGGCAAGGTAGGGACTTTAACCTTGTAATTTCTATTTTATTATGTGTGTTGTATGTAAAATGAATGTTTGTGTGTGCATGTTTGGGACTTTGGGTAGTATGGCCTTAAGGATGGTGTAGGAGAAGGAATATGGGGATCTTTTAAGGAGTATTTTTACATATTTTGGAGGGATTTTGGGTTGGGTGTCCCACCTTTTTAAGATAATATATTCTTACTTATATTTGTATAAAATACTTGAGGGAGTGATAAGAGTATGAGGGAGTGATAAAAGTTTGGTTTTCTAGTGTGGATGAATTTTTGGAGGCTTTTAAGGTGGACACTTAACCCATTGGGAGGCATAAGTTATTTCCCCATATTTATTTTCTCCCTAGCTTAGATTTTTTAAGCCTTGTTTTGGAAAACTTGCATTTTATGGATATTTTTAGTTTTTTTTGTGTGTGTTAAAATATTATTCGCATGTGTGTTGTAATGTGGAAGCATTTGTGAAAGTTTCCATTGGTTGCATCCATTCCTTATTTTTCTATGGTTGGGGCTTGGGGGCCAATGAGGAGGATGGCTTCTTATCCTCATTGGAATAATGGTTGGGAGGAGAGTGTTTCCTACACCCCATTCTTAGTTATTTGATTCAAGAAGAACGATAAAATTGGATTTGAAGGATGATCTTGAAATGAAGACTTTTGTATTTGAGCCCAATGGAAGAATCCTATTTTGTAAATTTGGCCATGTTGTTTCCACTTAGAGTGGAAGGCTTGTATTACTTGCATTTTAAAGGAGAAGTTTCTTGTAAAAATTTATTTATTAAACTATGCATTGTTATAGTTGGAAGGAGAAATTTTAAAGTTGTATTTTGTTGAAAAATAAACCCTTCCAAATTTGGATTTTATTCAAAGGTTTTATTATGTATTCATTTTAAAAGAATGGTGTCCTTGTATGGAAAGTGCATGTTGATTTCCATTTTCGTATTGTTGGAAAAATTGATTTGGATGGAAGAAAGAAGAAGTTTCATTTAAGTATGTTATAATTTCATTCTCTTCAAATAAATATGTGAAATAGTGTTTTAGTGTCATTGTTTTAGTGGATCGATGTGGTCATCAACCGGCGTTAGTAGAACAAAAACTAGCACCGGTCTCGTAACGTGGTTATAGGTTCATGAATTTGATTTTTAATTTAGTTTACATGTTTATTCCTCAGAAAACTTTAAAATAGAACTTGTATAGATATAAAATTTTATTAAATGAAAACAGAGGGTTATAGTTGTGAACATATACATTTGCATACGTAGTAACTAAATCTTTACTAGATTTGCAAAGTAATTGACATTGTTTGTATGGACCGGTGTCGATGTCCCTACAAGTGATTGACATTAGTCATTGGAACCGCTTAAAGTTTTATACAAATCCAAATTTTCAAACTTAGTTGCATTTAATATAATATAAAACCATATCATAGGAACTACAAAATAATGAAATAGAATAAACATAGTTCTGAGAGTGGTATATGTGACAAAATATTTTCTTGGAAATAAATTTATACAAATTGCACAGATTGCAGAAACCAATGCCAATAGTGTAGCTGGAATCGTAGTACTTGAGATAGCCACGATTGTTTAAGCGACTAACATTGGTCACTGCGCACGTGTACTCTTTTCAAACAAATGTGATTTTGAATTAAACCAGTAGCTCTAATGAAATAATGATTGAACATAATGTATATCTAGTGACGTACAAGTATATATACATGTATATACATGTATACATGCATCTATATATTTATATAAGTGTGTATATACCTAGATCATTGAAAATGGTTTTTCCCCAAATGGTTAACTCATGAAAATGTGAACAAGTAACTACCCTCAACCAGATTTTTGGTTGAATCCTTTCAACAAAAGAATAAAGATAATCGCACACAATAATACTAATTCAAATAGTAAAATGAAGGGGCATATGGAGGAAGAATTTCCTTCCATTTGCAAAACTAAACCCAAGGCAAACTTTATCCATGGTTTCCTTCATGCTTGTAGGATTCCTCTACTCCCACTTGCAAAAAATAAAATAAAATGAGGAAACTAGGGTAAGATAAGGATAAAAGGGGTTCATAAGAATTTTTAGGGTTATAGTGAAAACCTAAGATCTAAGGGCTCAAAATGAATCAATCTAAGGGTAGAGATTCAAAACTATAATATTAAGTGGTTGATTTTATGGGAATATGTTTTAATTTAAAAGTATGGATATTTGTGAATGAGGGCACTTAGTGCCTTAGTGTGTTAGGATAAAATGTCACTCTTTTTAGTATGGACTACAAAATGAATAAATGACATTAGACTATAGGAATTAAATAAGGATATTATGTATGGATATTATAGAATGACCAAAAGGGATTATTTTATATAAAGGTAAATTTTTTTAATAAATGTGGGGTATGGATGTTAAGTGATTAAGGGAAATAAATTTAGGAAATAATATTTGATAAACTTAAGAGGAATTAACGAATAAAATAACGAGGTTGATTTAGAAAATATTTAACTAAACGTTAATGGATACCTTAGTATAAGATTAAATCCTGAAATGAATTTAGAAATAAATTAATAATATTTAATTATTAATCTGGTTCGAATTAATCTTTTGGGTAGAAATTATTAGACGTGAATTAATCAATCGTAAATGCTATTATCACCTTGCAATATTTCAAACAAAAAATTTTCCCGTAATTTTCCTAAGTAATCATTCATGTTTACTTTGGTTTTGGTTAGTCAAATTAGTGGGCATTACACTTGGTATTAGAGCCATGGGTTCAACACTTAGACCCTAGGCCAACATGAAACACAACCTTCATCTTTAACACACAACGTTGCATGATATGTACAAACATAGGAACTTAGTAAACTAAAAAAACCTAGATGATGATGAACTAACTCTCACCTTGGTCTATGTAGGAGGCACATACAAGACAAGGAGTTCCTACAGTTGAGCTAGATATACCACCCCGAGTAGGAATTAGCGGTTTTATTTTGTAGATACTATAGACATTACAGGATGTCAATGCCAATATACACGAGAGGATCAATAGAGGGACCACCTAGCCGATAGGATGAGAGCCATTAGTGGAGGCTTGTGCCCTCCATAGAAAAATGATGAGTATAGGGTAAATAAATCCCATGTGGAGTCAGCTAGACTAGATTCACCACCAAGAGGCCTTGGAGATAGAGATGTGCGACATTGAGAGAGATCTAGGAGCCCTAGACAGAGAGATGGCCATGAGGAGATACCTAGAGGTAGACATTTGAAAATAGTAGATAATATCTAAGAGATATTAAAGCTTCATCCATCTCATTTTGCTAGTGATACATGAGCGTTTTAGGCAAAGGATTTGTTAGTCATCTTAAAAAGGTACTTAAAGCTATTATTGTGTTATAGCAACATGAAGGCTCATGATGGGATTCATCTTCCGAGATACTATGTCGATGTTTGGTGGAGGACTAAAGAGCAGAAGATCTATGTAGATTCGGATATGTTTACATGAGATATCTTTGAGGAGCGTTTCAGAGAAGATACCAATATAGACGACTTATCCAATAGAGGATTGATGAGTTTCATGATCTGCAACAAACATCTATGACAGTGGCTGAGTATGAGAGTCAGTTTCTAGAATTTATTTAGTATGTTGATTACAAGAATGATGAGAAGGTTAGTATTCGAGGTTCATTAGGGCCCGAACTTAGATTTGGGAGCGGCACTACACATACATTATCCAAAAACTTTAGGCGAGGCCATGGAGAATGAATACATTACAGAGGAGAGTAGAGGGAAGACACAACATGTTAGGGATAGAGTTAGGAGATGTATTCAACATATGTAGGATAGTCAATTGAGGGGTTAGATCCTCCTCCTTGTGGTGGACATAGTTTCGCACAATCTTATTTCAAGCCACCACAACAACCACACTAATAATAGTATCGACTCATCCACCATTTATACTTCCACAAAGATTTGATACACATAGGGAACAAGAGTATGGGGCTTCCTCATATAGGACCAAGTTAGGACACAAGAACCACCTAGAGATCGGTTAGCTGAAGTTTTTCCATAGTGGCCACGTCAATCTATGGAAGGATCATCGGTGGTCTACAAACAGCACCACTAGAGCACAAGGGGGAGTCGTTTCTCATTAGAGGGAGCCTAGTAGTTGTTATAGATGTGGTGTACTTGGACATCATTGGAGAGAGTTTCCACGGAACCCTAATAAAAGGGTAAGGGACCTATTTTTGAGCCTATAATTGGTGACATGTCATGGAGTATGCCTGTTATCGCGGACCTCGTTTAAAAATAATAAATCGTCTAAAAACTTTACCAGGACTCAGTAAGAAAAAACAATCTATATGATATGGGGAGCGCCATATAGAGAATCACTAGGAAGAGCACTAGGGAATGGTGATTCGAGACCACATGTAGCATTGATGGTATTTCTACCTCTATCTTATTTGATTTAGGTTCTTGATTCTTTTATTTCTCCATCATTAGTAGAGTGATGCAAGCTGGTGGTAGTTAGGCAGGGCCTTAGTTGGGATGTTGAGATGGCTTCTGGAGCCAAGCTCTTAGTGGACTCCTTAGTTAAGGAGTGTGTAGTTGACCTAGGACCCTTCACCATGACCTTGGATCTTCACATCCTTCCTTTGGGTTCTTATGGAGTAATTTTGGGTATGGATTGGTTATTTGCACATAAAGCTAGAGTAGATTTTTACAACAAGGCTATATCTTGTATTAATGATTTGGGATTGGAGTCAATGATTATTAGAGTTAGGAGACATGTATCCATTCTCACTATATCAACTATACAGCTGAAGTTATGTGCGCATAGGGGATGTTGGCTAGATGTTATTACAGTTAGTGATAGGTCAAAGGATGAGACTAGTGGTCCTTCGTTATGTCGAAAAGTAGCACCATAGGATTTACACATTACAAAAACCTACTTTTAATAACATGGTATTGTCTCAAGGTGTGGTACCCTTGGATTTAAGAGTGATGTTAGAGGTTCAATCCACACTCCAGAAAAGTTTAAATCTGAGAAATGCCAGTCACTTAGGGGTGGAACACCCACTAGTGCTAACAAGAGTTCCAATGTTTGCATCTTAGCTGGTCCATGTCTTACAACATCTTCATGTTCCCTATCTGAAGCTTTTACAATTACTTATTCTTTGGAATTCTATTTTCTTTTAGATTAGGTAAAATATCTCACAGCTAGATTCAAAGGATTTGTATTAATTTAAGTAGTATAGAAAATAATTTTAAAAATTCTACCCAATGCACCTGCCTTCTAATTCGTGTTCTTTTGGGGCTATGCTACAACTTAAAAAATAGTATGGCCATTAAGGTAGTCATAGATTTGTAGGGTACACAAATACAACAAGTGTAAGGAATTGTTTTTAGTTACCTTTGCTACTTTATGTCTATGCATTTGTAAGCCCAAAACTATACACTTTGATTTCAAAAGCAATTCATGCCTTAGTTCTGAGGTTGATCATTCCTCCTGGGATGGGCTCTAAGTAATTTTGTTTTTAGACTTAATATTTTGATTTGTATTATTGAAATTCCTTTGATATGCTGAGAGCAACCCACTACAAGGTCTGATTATTGTAATCCAATGTGTGAAATATGTTGCAGTTAAGGAAGTTGTTTGACTTCACATCATTTAAGTGTTGATTATCCATAAGTGAACTTTGAAACCCACTAGGAATATCTAGATCAGTCAGTCTTAGCCTGAGTATTAAAAAATCGGTAGTTTTTTCAAGGAGGCAAAATTGAATCCTCCCTTGTACAAAGCAACAAGAATATAGAGCAATTTATTTTTGTTGACAATTTTGTGTTCAGGTTCTAATATTATTTGTGAGGTTATTCATTGTATATTTAATTACGCAGCAATCAAAATATGCCTTGTTCATTACAATCCTTATATATTTAATCATGACTATTGTAAGTTGGCTCACTGCCTAGGATTTTAAGGTTGCTTTGGTGAGAACTTCCACTAAAAGTAAAGGAGTTCTTAATTGAAAAAATCCACTCCTTTGAATATTGCAGGGATCAACCATTTTGCTCATACCCCTACAAAAGAATGGTTTCAGACAGATGTTGTATTGCATGTGAGTTTGGGAAGATTTTTGTTTTTCGCAATATTTTCCCTTGTGATGATTGGAATTAAGACCCAAAAGGATATTCGAGATGGTTGACATCATGGTGGATGGATCATGAAGATAATTTTTGGGTTTTACTGGTAGTCTTGATGTTTTTCCTTCCCAATCCTGTTATAAGGGGTATCAAATGTATTCATGTTTAGTACAAATAAAATTGGCCACAAAAGGCTATCGCTCATGATATAAAATCTGAAATGTACATAAGTCTTCATGTATTCATGTTTAGTTCAATTAAAATAGTCCACAAAATGCTACCACTCATGATATAAGATCTGAAAATGTATATGTACAGATTTGTAAAAGATTTGAAATGTAGAGATAGAACCATTAAATGAAATGGGTCATCTATATTTCTATAGTTACACCATCAAACGAACCACTTATAAAAAAACTACAAAAGTAATAACTATCCCTCTAAAAAAATACCATATACTTTTTTGGCATTCACATTGCATTATACACATGAGATTGCTAGTATTCTAAATGCTATAATAATATATAGATGGTATAAGAATGATTATGTTTGAGATGATAAAGATTTTTAAGTTTGAACTTAATTTTTCAAGTTTGAAAAAGGTTTGTGAATATTGTTGTTAGTGAGGTCTTTGTAAAGTTTATTAAATATCAAAGGGAGGGAGATTAAATATTCTAAATACTATGATAAGGTATATATTGAAGAAAAATGATTATATTTGATTATATTGGACATGTAGTGATTGAGAGAATCTTTAATTTGGATTATATTTTTATTTCTATAATTTATGTCTCAGGTAAGAAGTGATATATGATTTTTATGTTTCATTTTTGGACTATATGTTCAAGTTTGAGGGTGATCTAGAATTATTTAACGCTATGAATGACCCTTATTTTGAAGGTCCATATGCATTATGTCTTTATCTTATGTCTATAACGTATTATGGTATCTTTACATTATATTTACATTTGTAAAATTTAATTTTATAGTTTGTAAAGGGAATCCTCTTCTTAGTACAAGTTTATGAAAGTTGTTTACTTCAAATATATCGATACATTACATTTTCACTTATATTTTCTGAGGAAAATCACTTTCCAATAAAATACATTTTTTGAAAGTAACTTGATATCTTCTAATCATGGTAGTTATGTTCTCTTACGATAGTATTATTTATTTTAGCATCTATATTTTTGTTGACTATATGTTAGCATCTTAAATTTATAATTATTTTTAATAAGAATTTACTTACAAATCCTTATTTGTTGAATTGAAAAAGTGAAGGTTATACAATTGTCTACAACATATTACATCATGAAATTTCCATGAGACATTGCAAAAAGAAGTTATAATACCATTTTAAATTTACAAAATAGCTTAATATACATGAAATATGAATGATTTCATTATGTGCATTGTTGTTTTACAAGTTCTAAATAATTGTCTTAATTGTTTCAGAGACTAAATTTCCAAAACAACAGAGAGGACCAAACTCAAAAATAGCTACCACCTCTAGTTCCACATCCAAAGTATAGATTGACAATTTTTATTTGATTTTTTAATCGATACATTCTATCATAATGTACATAATTTTATGATTTATTACAACCATGAAATTCATAACAAACCTTCATATTTCAACAATGTTTTCATAATTGTGTTGAAAAGAATGAGAAGAAGTTGAAATTAATGTCGCATGAACCATTTAAATTGAGAAGCTAACGAGAATTTGAACTTTTAATATTTTTTAATAATTTATTTATTTGAAATTAGTTCCTAGGAAGAAGGAAATTGTGTGGATCGAGGAGTACAAGGTACTCAAACTATTGGGTTGAGACTAGTTATTTACATTGTGTTGGGATATCATGATGGTAAAAATAAATTGACTAGAAAATATCTTCATATGCATCAAAGAAGGAAAAATCCTCCCTATAATAGATAAAATAATAACTACACAAGTAGGTCTCAAAAATGTGTTCCCAAGGAGAAAATAAATATTCCACAAGTGAACAAAAATGAAGCTCCTTTCTTTTGCTTGCAATCTCACACAATATTTATAACCACAATTTGGTGGGAAACACCGTCACCAAGCCTAAAAGTAGTTAACAATTTAAAATTCAAATCATTAATGGTATCTAAATTTATTTTGGATTCTCCTTACTATTATACAAGACACATTATACTAAGCTTAATGAAATCCTCTTTTGCATGCTAATGTCTAATTAAATAAAAGATCCATGTTGTCATCCTATAAGCTATAAGGATATTTCAAGGGATTATGTAGATGACCATAAAATCATCATTTAAGAGCTGCAACCAAAAAAATTTGGTAATTAAAACTCAAATAACGTATTTATCTAATTTTTCTACCCTTATTGCCTCTATAAGACATAATTCTAAACCATGAATGCCTCTATGATCTCAAGTTTATAAATGAGACTAAAATAAGATGGATCATGGAAGCTTCAAACCTAAACTAATCCTTACACCACCAAACCTCTTAATACTCACACAAATTGAACTAATTGAACTAATTGAACTAATTATGTATAAGATTTTTTTTCTCACAATGTTGGTAGACCATTGTCATATTTGAACTAATGTCGACGCAAAGAGAAAAAATAAGGGAGTGGATGGTGAGCATCAATTTGAAGAGAAGTCCTTTTTTTATAACTAGAAGGTTTTACTTGGTGACTAAGTAATGAGTAATAAGAAGGTACCTTCAAATTCACATAAAATATGATATGGAGAAACTGTATGCAGTGTGCCAACAAGGCAATCAAATTCCATGTGCGGTGTTCATAATGCCATATTTAAGTGATTGTATTAATGCAATTCTCTACTAACGGCTAATCTTCACTCAATATACACCCAATCAATGCTTATACGTAGGTATGGGAAGCCATGATGGTTCACTTTTCAATGGCACTTTTCTTACATGGAAAAAAGGGGTGCCATACCTCATTAATCCAAATTGCTCACTACTATGTACGGTGTCATTAATTCCTAGCCATATCTAAAAATCATTGTTGTTACCCGATTTGAAACCAAAGAGCTGCCACATGATAGGAGGAAATGGTGGACACGTGAGAAGAAGGTGCATTGACGTGTGACGAGGAGGAAGTGGTATACGAGTGATAAGAAGGTGCATTGATGCATGACATGAGGAAGGAGAGGTTGTCACACGATAGGAAGGGATGGTTATCACGTGAAAAGGTGTGTTGACGTGCGACAGAGAAAGCGGTGGACATGTAACAAGAAGGTTCGTTGTCACATGATAGGAGGAAGCAAACATACACATGACAAGAAGGTGCGTTGATGCAAAATAGGAACAAGTGGTTATCACGTGATAGGAAGGGATAGTTGTCGCATGACAGAAGGGTTGGTTGTCACATTGCAGAAACGATGGTTGTCACACGAGAGGAAGCACATTCCATACCATATGCTATCTCAATCATTAGAATAAATCCTTCTCCAAACCTTCATCGTGGCTCACAAGTTCACTGGGATATACTTTGTAAACTGCTTCCATTAACTATCAATGCCAAGACCTGCAAGTTAATCCATTTTGCATGGGTGTAAAAATGGATAAAAATTAGTGAATTGTGGGGTGATCTACCTACTAGATCTTGAAGACTAGTGATTTTGTATCCATTGGGCATGGAGTCATTCTCGATTATTGAAGCGAGTTTGATGTAAACAACTTGTTTCTCCGGAACACTAATGAGACATTAATTCATCATCAAACCTTGCCTCAAACTAGAAAGTGCAATAGATGCAAATCACAAATATGTACATATATCAAAATCATACATATCTTAAATGAAACATGTAGAGAGTGCAAAAGCACTTATCTCGAAAGAAAACCTAGATACAAAGAAGAATGTGTTATAAGAACTTGGGGAATAAAAACTCTAAACTAATATTTACATGAAAGATACGCCATCGGTAATAATGCTTGAGATAGATTCCATTTATGGGATATGTAATTATTCTCTGCCTAACTTCATCAATTAGAAAGCATTATATTCTTTACACCCCGAAATCAAGTAAGGGCCACTCGATATGTGCATCAAACTCGAGTTCCTTCCTATTTTGTCTCTATCTACATCCCATTTGAGAACCAGTCTCCTTCCTTAAAAGCTCCGTCTTTGGCCTTTATGTCAAAACTCATCTTGATTTCAGCTTGGTCCTTCTCCATTATTTTCATGGCTCTGGTCTCTTAGCTCTTCGAGATCCATGAGATCCGCATACCGAATTCCATATCTAGAAACTCAAACAAGTCCAATGGTTGATAAGATCCAAGGCAGTAATTTGGGGGATATTGACAACCTTGCTTTCCTCCGATAAACCAACTTGAAAGGGGAATAAAAAGTTGACTTCTTGGGATTAATTCTATCATCCTACAAGGCTGATTTCAATTTCATATTCCAAGTCTTCTAATTCCCATCCAGGTTCTTCTTATAATCCTAAAGCAAGTTATTATTCATGGACTTTACCTTCCCATTACCTTGGGGTAATAGATATAAGAAGTGATAAAGTAGATACCATTTCTAACCCTAATTACATATATTTTCTCCCATTAAAGCTAAGGCATTATCTAATATTATAGTTGAAAGAACACCAAACCTTGTTGCAATACCTTCGTAGTAATCTAGAATGCTAGCTTCATTTGCTTCCTTAAGTGCAATTACTTCTATCCACATAATGAAGTATTTTGTGGGTGTAAGAATCTATTTGTGACCTAAACTAGAAGTTGGATTGATCATCCCAATAAAATCTAGCCCCATTGCATAAAAGACCGCTCAAATGAGATAGGATGGATGGGAGAGCTGCTAGATTCTCTTCACCTATGAAGAAGGAATACTTCTTGCATTTCTTGATCCATGAGTAGAAATCATTAAAAATATTAGGCCAGTAATAACCAACCTTCATGATTCTAATAGTTGTTTCTTTTGGGGAAAAATGACCACCTACCTCTCCGTAATGAAAATCATGTAATACCCTCTCTATCTAATCTGTCTTGATGCACATAGAGGACATCATTCACATCCCTTTTGAACAAAATATTATCTAAAAGAAAATATGGGATGCAATGAAGTCTAAAATACCTCCTTTTACACTTACTCAATCCTTGAGGATTTTGACCTATTTGAAGGAAATGTACAATATTCGAGTCCAACAAGGAATGGGTATACCACCCGTGGTCTATTTTTATTATTTTGTAACATCATAACAACTTCCACCTCCTCTCTTGATTCAACATGTTGGTTATAAGCTAGTTGCTCACACAACCCTTTCCCCTAAATAATTTGGTAACATTAATATCAATATCATACTCCATGACCTTGGTTATCCGCCAACTCTCTTTTCATTAAGGTCCTTATTCAAAAGAAAATATTTTACACCAAAGATGTGAAACTAATAGATGAATTCTCGTTATTGGGCACTAGATGTCCGAATTTGTTTAAACTTTTAATGACAATAAGGACATGCTTCTCAATGAATGAATATTTCACCTCATAATATTGAAGGATTTCACCGAAGAATGTGATAGGCTGCTCCAGTCCTTCTTGATTTGGTTGTACTAGTATGGTAAGTATTGCATTCGTGCTCTCAAAGCATATAAAATGAAGACCTTCGATAAGCCCGGATTTATTAGGGTTGGAGCCAGTGTAATGGCCTTATTTATGGATTCAAATCTTTATTTTCCTTCAACATTACATATGAACACCATGGTCTTCTTCAAAGCATCATCGTTAGTGGCTTGAAAAGATGGGAAAATTTAGGAACAAATCTCCTTACAAAATTAATTTTCCCCAAAAACTTTAGAGAGCCTTCTTGTGACTTCAGCAACGGAAATGTTCGAATGGATTCTAACCTTTCGGATTAATCACCAACCCTTCCTTAGACATGATGTGGCCTAAAATATTTCCTACATGAGATAATAATATGCACTTTTTCAGATTCAAAGACACTCCGAATCTACTGCATCTTTAGAATACTTGTCTGAGGTGAAAGAGGTGACTTGCTGCATTTTTAGAGAATACAGTAATGTCATCTAGATACACTAGAACTATCTTACCGATCATTCCTTTGAATGCCATATCCATTGTCCTTTGGAAAGTGGCTCGCATTTGATAGTCTTAATGACATCTTCCTATAAGCATATGTGGCCCACTTCGTAGTGAAGGTTGTCTTGAACTTTTCATCTTCTTTCATCATGATTTGAGTATAACCCGAATATCCATATAACAATGAGAACCTTTCGGAAATAGCTACAAATTACAAGATTTTTTCCATGGAAGGACGTGGATAGTGGTTCTTAAAGAGGCCATGTTCAAGTCTCGTAAATCCAGGACATAATCTGATTTCCACACTCTTTTTCCTAATCGACACCCGATTTTGTTACTCATGAAGAGTACTTGATTGGGAAGATGGTGTTTGCCTCTATGAACTTGTTCAGTTCCTTTTCATGAGGGGCTCAATGTGTGAGTTTACCACTCTTTACTTATGCCTCGATGGTTTTAACTCTCGAATTGAATTCAACCATGTGTCATGACAATTTTGGATAAAACCCTCTCAAATCTTTATAGCTCCGCACAAATACATCTTGAAATTCTTGGAAAAGTTGTATAAATTCATATTTTTCTTGATCGCTTATCTTGCCAATTAGAAGTGTTTTTCCTTCTCCAACTCGAAATTGGCTCTAAATCTTTACCTTTGACATGAATGTTGGTCTTATCTCTCCAAAATTGATCAATGGGATTGAATATAGATTCAAGAATCACTAATCCCTTGGTAACTTATTTTTCCTTAGCTATACCACTTGATCCCCATATTGCTTCTCAAATCTATCCCGATTTCTTCAAGAGAAATCAACATCTTCCTACAAAAATTAATGATCTCGTTGATCATTCTCAAATACCTTCCATCTCGTATTATTATTCGGTAGAACTGGCCTCACAATTACATAGATGTGTGGCTACGCTTTATCTCTTTTATAATATCATCCACAATATCAAATGTTGCTCAAATTATCGCAAGCCTATCAGAGCCTCATTCTTCTTCCTCGGTATGGCTTGAATATTGAATGCTTCAAAATCATCAATTTGATCCCATACTCAATGCTTGTAGGCATTGAGTAGATCATTCTTAGCAGCATGTTTTACGCTAACTCGGTTGATGATTAACTCACTATCTCCAAACACTTGCAAGTTTTGTATACCTCTCTTTCCTAGCCAATTCAATCCATGTATCAAACCTTCATAATCAATTGTATTATTTTAACAAGTAAACTTAAAATGAAAAGATGAGTAGTACTTCATACCTTGTGGTGAAAAAATCATTTCTCCTCCTCCAGCACCTTTCCTACTCCTTGATTCATCAAAGAATAACTTCTATAATTCCTTATCACTCTTATCATCTTGTTTGATGAGGCTATGAAGAGGTGTGTTTTCCTTGTGTAAACAATAAAATCCCAACTCAACCTCTTCTATTTCCTTGTATGGATCATATCCATGTGTATTTTTTTCCCATTCATCAAGAGTCAAATTCGGGATGCCCCTAACTTTGGTAACTATTTCCGAGTGTTTGGGAAATCCTCTTGATCGAAGGTTGAGAAATTTACATTGATTGGGCTTGGTACATGAGGCTAAATATGGGAATTTGCAATAGGTTCATACCAGATTGTAGCCTTAGCTTCATACCTTGTTCTAAAGAGCATATGCGACCAATCAACTGATAAGTAGCCTCCAATTTTTGTGGTGAAGTTTCTTGACAAGCACAATGCAAAGACTAGTGGCAATTTAATCACTGATATATCTTGTTAAACCATGACATTAGGACATGCATGCAATGTGAGGTTTAAACCTTGTATGATCCCAACAATATCCACCGCCATCCCATCTAACTGTACTCATTCCTTTGGAAATAGGGTCATATTTCAGTCTAATCGATCTAGAATCTTCTCTAGCATTAGCGAACTACTAGCCCTTGAGTCAATCATGCAATTGTGTACAAGGTTGTTCCCAATAATCAAATATATATATAATGGAGGAGGCTTCATGTTTTTACGTTGTTTGGCCTCCACAAAATCATTCTTTGGGAGCTGTATTAGTGAGCACCTTATCTTGATTTTCAGACAAATCATTTGATGTTGACCAACTCTCCATTGATGTTTGTAACAAATCCCATTACCCCAAAATGTTCCATAATTCCCACATAGAAATTCTTACATTGGTCTTCTTCATTTGATCAATAATGTTAAAAGGAGATGGATTCTCCTTTCGCTACTCCTTACTCGACATGATTTTCTCCCGCACATGGGCTACTTAAACTGGTACCTTGGTTGGCTTAGAAGGTAATTTGGGCTGATTTTGAATTTTTGGGGTTGTACTTGGATTATCGATACCCTAAAGTTTAATAGAAGGTTGAGAAATACTTAGATTAGATGATTTTAATTCCTCTATATTACTTTTCTTACACCTTGTGTTGGCTACTACACTTTGAGGAGGGACTAATTCATTCGTAGAAATCCTCATCTTGCCAATTCACAAGCGTTTCCTTGTTTGAAGGTGCTTCCGATTAGCTACCTACTATTGACTTCCTTCTTGGTTTGGTTCTTGAGGAAAACTCATCGTAGTCACCATAAATGCTTGATTTAAAGCACCATGAAGCATGTTTCGTAATTATGTAGTTGGCTACATGGGAAACACAATTCATATTCTTGTGTTATGTTGTTTTAAGTTGGAACCAAGGCCATAGATGTTGAAACCGTATTAGGGTTATATTCTTAGAATGGCCTAACGACTTGGGGTTGTCCTGGTTCAAGTTAAGTAGCTTGAACAGTGGCTTGTTTGGATAATATGGAGGTTTATTGGGTTATAACTAAGGCTAATAAGGTCTAGAATTTTGATCTTGCTTCCTCTTAAGAGTTACCAACTTGTTTCCTAAGTTTTTCAATTATTTCATAACCTCCGGAGTTCATTTGAAGGGCTAGAAGAAAAAGTGGATGCTTCATTTGAACTCGATTTCTTAGAGTAGGGATGGGGGCCATTGTAGGTGTTTGATTAGGATTAAGATTCCCATATATGGATAAAGAGGCATATTTGGCCTAGGTGCAAGTTTACCGGCTTTAATTAAGAAGTTTTTAGCTCTAATGGCTATGGCATAGTGCTCTGGTAGAGTTAATCCTCCCACGCATTGTATCATAATAGATATATCAAAATTTAGAGCTTTAAGAAAATAGAGAAATGTACCTTCAACCATCGAGTCTGACCGCAATTGGGATCCTTTCCCATGTTCTTTGGAATCTAGAATTGAAGTCTATCATTTGCTCAATTGATGCCCTTTTGATTCCAAATATCCGCTCCAAAAGGGATAAGTTGTTAGCCCTTTCCCCAAACTAGCCACAGAGAGCTGTCCACAATTGATCCCATTTCTAAATTAATCCCGCTCTCAAACTTTTGAACCATCAGTAAGCTTTTCCTTTGAAATAAGAAGACAAACACTTCACCGCAACATATATCTTGAAAATCTCATGTATGACATAAACATTTGCGATGTCTTAGATGTGTTTGATGGGAGTTGTGTCATTTTCTCCAGTGAAGTATGGGATATTGTTTAACGCTTCTAACGGGACTAGATTTTGTGCATTAAGGGCAAGTGGACTACTTCTGTGAAATTTTCATAAGTAATGGGTTGTGCCATCTTGATTAGTCGAAGAACTCTAGTTGATTGAATAAAATCCATACCAGTGGAAGTGTTGACAATGTCTTGTTTGGTGGAGATGGAGACCTTTATACTCTTCTTCCCCTTTTTCCTCTATCCGAGGATAATCAGTAGATAGATAAATAGTCCCTCTTATCGATTTCTTGGTTGAATTCTTCTCATGAAATTGATAAACTTGGGCTTCTAAAACCAATAGATTTGAGTGATAGAGTCGCTAGATGTGATGTTGTAAAGACTCCAAAGGATAGAATTTCACCAAGACATACACCCAATCTTGATAAAAATGAAAATAATGACTTGGTCCCACCGGGTGTGCTAAAATTATGTTATGCCGAAAAGTAGCACCCTAGGATTTACACATTACAAAACCCTACTTTTGACTAACATGGGATTGTCTTAAGGTGTGGGACCTTTGCTATTGAGACAAACCTCCAGAGAAGGCTAGTTTCTAATCTATCCTAATTCTAACCTACTCCTAAAATACAAATTCTAAGGGAATAGAGGAAGAGAAATACATAAATGTAAATCCTAAACTAAGAGAGGTGATAGCACAAAAACAACTCTAGAGATATTCCTAGTGAGTGAAAGTAGGAAAAATGGGAAAGGAGAGGACAGATGAAGTGCCAAAGTCCCTAAACAAAGCTCCAATTTCATGGAACACAACCAATCTAAGCCTTGCAAAGGAAATACAATATGCACAATATACCTACAAAATATAATAGAAGGAAAGAAATGCAATATAAATCGAGCTATGGAAAAAGAGACACAAAAATTAATTTTATTTCTTAAAATGATGTACAATCCATTCCAATACAGCACAAGGAAATAATCCTTCACAAAATGCATAAATTTGAGAGTCAGTAGCTCAAAAAGTGCTTGGAACAATTTTGGCAGAGTTCCTTCACAATTTGAAATCTCTCCCCTCCAAATGAGGGAATTTACATATATATAGAGAACTTCATTAAATTCCTATAAGTAGGTATGGGCAGCCATGATGGTTCGATTTTCAAAGCTACTTTTCTTGCATGGTGAACAGGGGTTCCATACCTCATTAACTGCTTGTTGAGCTACTTTGTATGGTGTCATTAATGCCTAGCCATATCTAAAAATCCTTGTTGTCACCTGATGAAAACCACTAGCTGACACATAATAAGAGGAAATGGTGGACACAAGACAAGAAGGTGTGTTGATGCATGATAGAAAGAAGCAATGGATGTAGAGAAGAAGGTGCACCGACGTGTGATAGGAAGAAGTGGTGGTTATCGCGCCGACAGAACGGGTGGTTGTCATGCGCCAAGAAGGTGCATTGATGCCAAATAGGAGGAAGTGGTGGATGTGTGAAAGGAAGGTGCATTGTCACGTGATAGTAAGGTATGGTTCTCATGTGATAGGAGGAAGTATCGACGCACTAAAAGAAGGTGTGTTTTTCACGCGATCGAAGGGATGGTTGTTGCATGATAGGAAGGGATGGTTGTCACACGACAGAAGTGGTGGTTATCAAGTGATAGGAAGGGATGGTTGTTGTGCGACAGAAATGAAAATCCTTACCATATGCCAACTTGATCATTAGAATAAACCCTACTCCAAGAAGGTGCATTTGCTGCACAACATAAGGAAGTTTTGGTTGTCACATGACAAAGAGGGATGGTTTTTGCACGATAGGAAGGGATGGTTGTTGTGCAACAAGAAGGTGTGTTTACATGTGACAGAGGAAGTAGTGGATGCATGACAAGAAGCTGCATTATCTTGTGATAGGAAGTGGTGGTTGTCGCATGACATGAAGGTGCATTGTTGTGTGATAGGAGGAAGTAATTGACATGTGATAAGAAGGTGCATTGACACATGACAAGAAGGGGTGGTTATCACACGAAAGGAAGGGATGGTTTTCACACGAAAGGAAGGGGTGGTTGTAACATGATAGGAGAGATTGTTGTCGTGTGATAGGAAGTGACAATCTGTACCATATGCTAGCTTGATCATTAGAATTAACCCTACCGCAAACCTTAACCGTGAAAAGCAAGCTCACCGTGACATACTCTGTAAACTTCTTCCATTAACTATCAATGCCTGGACCTTGAGGTTAATCCATTTTGAAGGGGTGCACAAATGGTTAATAAACTCACTTGATGATCATAACATTTTGAGGGAGTTTTCATATGTTTTTATAGCTACCTAGTTTACAACCCCACGTGAGATATATTTCCACATTGAATTAGTTCCTAGATAAGATCCTATTTCACGTGCACCATATAGGATGATTACCCTTGATCTTGTGTGAGCTCAATTTATAGATGGAGGGAATTATGGATAAATTCCTAATCCATCTTAGTGTATGTCCTCGGGGTGCACCAATGATTGTTGTGAAGAAGAAGGATGTATTCTTGTGATTGTGTATTGATTACCGATAACTAAACAAAGTAACGATCAATAATCGTTATCCATTTCAACACATCGATGACTTGTTTGATTAGATGAAGGTGCATACAATGATTTTTAATATAGATCTTATGTTAGGATAGCATCAGCTGAGGATCATGGAGGAAGATATTCATAAGACAACTTTCCGCATGAGATATGGCGACTACAAGTTCATAGTTGTGCCATTTGGTTTGAAGAATGCCCCCATAGTGTTCATGAGTTTGATGAATAGGGTATTCAAGGACATTTTTGATTGTTTCATGCTCGTGTTTCTTGATGACATACTGATATACTCACACACATGTGAGGATCACAAGGAGCACCTTCAATAGGTTCTCGCACCTGTCTTAAAGTACAATAAATTTACAGGGAGCCATGAGAAGTGTGCATTATTTCAGATAGAGGTTTAATATCTAGGTCACATCACTTTTGGGGAAGGTATCACAGCTTAATCCTTCTAAGATTACATCCATCATGGATTGGCTAGTGCCAACTAGTGTAACTCGAGGTATATAAATTCATGGGATTGGTAGGGTACTACAAGAGATTTTTTAGGTCTTCTTATGCATTTCTCATCCCATCTCTTCTTTTCAGCAAAAATGGAAAACATTTATTTGGTTAGAAAATTTTGAGCAGACATCTTCAGGACTTTGAATGAGTGCCTTACTACAACTCCTATTTTATCAGTTCCAGATCCTTAGAGGGACTTCTATGTCTACACGGATGCTTTTAAACCTGGTATAGGAGGAGTTTTGATGTAGGATGGACTCAAGGATTATGAGCCTGATTACTCGACTCTTGAATATGAGATTGCACTATTAGTTCATGCATTAGTGTGGTCACGTCATTTTATATTAGGTCGAGGAGGTTCATTCTCAAGAAAGATCTCTTGAGCCTATGCCATATCTTCACATACCCCAATATCAACACCCATTAATGACATTGGATGGAGATTCTATGTGAGTATGATATAGAGAGTGAGCATGTGAAAGGGAAGGAGAATGTGGTTGTATTTGATTTAAACCATTAGAGGCATTTGGTTATGGCTACTTTAGTAGATACAAAATTACAGAGCAAGATCTTGTGACAACTTCCACACGATAGATTCTACCTTTCACTTAGAGTAGAGATTGAGTCTTAGACACCCCTTGAGGGAAAGTTTGAGGATTGAGACCGGAGCTAGATGGACTTCTCAAACACATAGCTCATATCTAAGTTTGAGGTAGGATATCCTAGAAAAGGCCCATCATGCAACATATTCATCCCATCTTGGGTGGAACAAGATGAATGCCACATTAAGAAAGTTGTGTCACCTGGAGAGGAATTTAGATGGTTATAGCCCATTTGGTGTCTTAATGTTTAAAGTCTTGGAGGTTGAAGGCTAAGCATCAACATCTAGTTGTCCTTATTTACTCACATGCCATACTAGAGTGGAAATGGGACACCATTTGCATGGATTTCATAGTAGGGCTACCTACATCAAGTTAATAAAACGACATGATCATGGTCATAGTGCATAGATTGAAGAAAGTGGCTCATTTTTCTCCAGTGAAGACCACCTATAAAATTAATTCAAAGGTATGAGTGTACTTGGATGAGATAGTAAGACTTCATGGGATTCTATGGAAGATTATTTGTGACCATGATCACATTTGTACACCTCTCTCTTTTAGACTACCATGTAATATGTTGTTGGGACAAGTATTAAATTTAGTACAACCTATCACACAAAGAAAGATGGTTGGATAGAGTGGGTGAATAAAATATTAGAGGATATGCTTTACATGTACATCATGGATCATCGTCGGGTTGGGAGTAGTAACTTTATCTAGTAGGGTTTGCATATAACAACAACTTTACGAGTTCTATTGGTATGGCACCATTCCCAACTTTATATCGCAAGGAGTGCAAGAATCCACTAAGTTGGGACATGTTATAGGTTAGGGTATCTATCGCCCCTAGCTATGTTAGAGGATATGGAGCAACATGTTACCTTGATCAGAAAGAGATTGTAGGAGGCACATGATAGGAAGAAGAAGTATGCAGATCCAAGGAAAGTTGACCGAATTTTATAGCTTGGCATGAAGGTTTTTCTTTTTGTCGACCTCATAAGAGCCCTATCCATTATAGAAAAGGATCTAAGTTAGCTCTAAGATTTGTAGGTCCATTTGAGATCTTGGAGTTTATCGGTCCTTTAGCTTACCGTTTAGCCTTTTAACCCATCTTGTCTCACATCCATGATGTTTTCTATGTTTATGTATTACAAAGATATATTCCAGATCCCTCTCATGTATGATTAGGCATGTATTGTAGGTGTTGGAGCAGGGTAGGTGATGATGGAGCGTATGTGCATTATAGAGTGTAGGACTCTAGGCCTTCGAAGATGCGATATTGATGAGGTGTGAGTCCAGTGGGATATGTATTATAAGACTACAGCTACATGGGAGGATGCTACTTTGTTATGGGTCTAGTTTCCACACCTATTTCAATGACTTCAAGGAGGAAGTTCAAGGTAAGGGGAGGGGGATGTTTGGACTAGTT
This sequence comes from Taxus wallichiana var. yunnanensis, assembly GCA_018340775.1. Taxonomy (NCBI): domain Eukaryota; kingdom Viridiplantae; phylum Streptophyta; class Pinopsida; order Cupressales; family Taxaceae; genus Taxus; species Taxus wallichiana. Next base: position 258,251,280 of record CM031237.1, read on the forward strand.
TTGTGATCTCATTGATACTAGTGAAAATGGTAGAATTAAAATGCTTAGAAAAATGTAAATGATTGATAGCATTGCTTAGCTTTGATGATGATCTAGTCACGTGATATGATGATGTTTATTGATGGATGTGTATGTATTTTATTATTAGTGTATTTGATATGGCCACGATGCCAAATAAGTATTATTTAATTTTGTAGGAAACTATATTACAACACACAAGAGGGGGTTAGGAGACCAACCATAGAAGGATATTGGATGGTTGTAACGAAGGTCACCATGGCATATTTATGTTTAGTTATATTGATGTGTGTTGTTGGCGTGTTAGGAGGTCCCCATAGGGGGATGACCTTGAAATGTTACCATGGAATATGTGTGCTTTTCCCTTTTCCTTTTTATTTATTTGTTTAGTATTTGGTTTATTATTGTAAAATATTTCACTTTATTATTATTGCTAATTAACGTTCTCCTATTTAAGTTGATTAATCATGTTAATTAAATTAGTTTAAGATATGACCATTTGGGCATTAAATGGGTTAGATAGTCCTTGTTTATTTCTTGATTTTAATTAGATTTGAATTTATTTTTGTAAGTGTACTTGTCCCCATCACCCAATCTCGAAATTTGAATTTAGAGCCATTTTTAGAGGCTTGTGGGACCTCACAATTATACCCCATTATGTGATTTTCAAGGTAAAAATGTGAAATTATTTAACTTCCTTACATGATCTTTTACTTTTTCTTTAGAGGTATGGAATGTGATTTTGTGTGTGGAAGGAATTTTTCATACCCTCATCCGCCAATTTATTAGCCTTAGTTTTAATGTTTGATTTGGTGATGTGGTGTTGAGGATAAGTGATGTGGCATCCTACATGGAGCCACCTCACCCTCCTCTCCTCTTTTTCTATTTATACAAGTTAAATTGGAGTATTAGGGGTTACTTTATTTGGTTGTGCACTTGCATTTTTGAGACTTTGGGCTTGATTTGTTTGATTGGAGTCTTGGAGGTTATTTTTTATTTAGCCTTGAGTTTAGAAGGACCTTAGATTTGTGATTGTGGATCAAAGGTTCTTAAAATGGAAATGTAGGTACTTTAATATTGTAGTTTTTATTTTATTATATGTGTGTTATATGTAAAATGAATGTTTGTGTGTGCATGTTTGGAACTTGGGGTAGTATGGCCTTAAGGATGGTGTAGGATAAGGAAGATTGAGATCTTTTTAGGGATGGATAAGATTATTATTTACATATTTTGGAAGGAGTTTTAAGCTAGGTGTCCCACATTTTTAAGATAAGATATTCTTACTTATATTTTTATAAAATACTTGAGGGAGTGATAATAATATGAGGGAGTGATAAGAGTTTGAGGAGGGATAAGAGTTTTAGGAGGGATAAGAATTTGGTTTTTTTGTGTGGATGAATTTTTGGAGGCTTTTAAGGTGGACACTTAACCCATTGGGAGGCATAAGTGATTTCCCATATTTTCTTGTTCCAATCGGCTTAGAGTTCTAATTGTTTTTTTTTCAAAAGTTACATTTTATTGATATTGTTGTTTTGTGCTTGTATGTGTGTTAAAATATTGTTTGCATGTGTGTTGTAATGTTGAAGCATTTGTAAATTTTTCCATTGGTTTTATCCATTCCTTATCGTTATATGGTTGGGGCTCGGGGGCCAATGAGGAGGATGGATTCTTCTCCTCATTTGAATAAAGGCTGGGAGGAGAGTGTTGCTTACACCCCCTTCCTTTCTTTGTGATTTGAAGAAGAAGGATAAGCTTGAGTTCAAGGATGATCTTCAAATGAAGGATTTTGTATCAAGCCCAATGGAAGAATCCTAGTTTGTAAATTTGGCATGTTGTTTCCACTTAGAGTGGAAGGCTTGTATTACTTGAATTTTAAAGGAGAAGTTTATTGCATACAAATTTATTTTTTAAACTATGCATTGTTATAGTTGGAAGGATAAATTTTGAAGTTGTATTTTCTTGAAAATAAACTCTTCAAAATGTGGATTTTATTGAAAGGTTGTATTATGCATGCATGTATATATGTATATAAGTGTTTATATACCATAAATAATTGAAAATGTATTTTTCTCCAAATGGTTAACTCATGAAATTGTGAACAAGTAACTACCCTCAACTATATTTGTAGTTGAGTCCTTTCAACAAAAAGAATAAAGATAATTACACACAATAATCCCAATGCAAATAATAAAATGAAGGGGTGAATGGAGGAAGGATTTCCTTCCATTTGTAAATCTAAAACCAATGGAAAAGTTCTCCATAGTTTCCCTTCATGCTTCAGATTGATTCTTCTACCCCAATCTCCAAACAAAAATAAGAAAATGAAGAAACTAGGGTGAGATAAGGATAAAAATGGTTCATAAGGATTTTTAGGGTTATAGCTAAAACCTAAGATCTAAGGGCTCAAAATGAATCAATCTAAGAGTAGAGAATTAATCCTACAATCTTAAGTGGTGAATTTTATGGGAATACATTTTAATTAAAAGTATGGGTATTTTTAAATGGGGCCACTTAGTGCCTTAATGTGTTAGGATAAATGTGACTCTTTTAGTATGCACTAAAAAATGAATAAATGGCATTAGACTATATGAATTAAATAATCATATTGTGTATGGATATTATAGAATGACCAAAGGGATTAATTTAAAAAAGGTAAAATGTTTATTAAATTTTGGCTATCGATGTTAAGTTATTAAGGGAAATAAATTTAGAAAATAATATTTGATAAGCTTTAAATGAATTAATGAATAAAATAACAAGGTTGATTTAGAATATATTTAACTAAACATTAATGGATACCTTAGTAGAAGATTAAATTCTAAAAGGAATTAATCTTTGGTTGTGTAGAAATTATTAGACGTGAATTAATTAATCATAGATGCATATTATCACCTTGTAATCTCTTAAACAAAAAAATTTCTTGTAATTTTCCTGAGTAATCATTGAGGTTTACTTTGGTTTTGGTAAGTCAAATTTGTGGGCGTTACACTCTTAGCATAGGTATAATGTTATATATAATTTTTTTGTAACACCAATCGGGTTGCATAAAACTGAAATTGCCACCTAATAATAAGGTTTTTATTCGATAATCCTAATATAGTTGGGCTTGGTGTCATTTTTTGACTTTTTAAAAATATTACAATATGTGTAATTATCATCAAAAATTAAATTTATTGAGAGTGATACATTATTAAAATAATAGATAAACCATTGGTCTACAAAGTTAGAAAGATTTTATATTGTTTTACATTCTATCAAGGAATATAGTACCATGGTAAAAACCATTTTTACTCCCCTTTATAAATTTTCTAGTATATTTATGTCAATCAATTTGGTGGTTATAATAAAATATTTTCAACTATATTTCTCCATGAATATAAATTGACAATCTAAATAAAATAAGGCACCATCATAACAAAGAGTACTAACACTCTTCAGTAGGTCAAAATGAAAATCTCTAGTCAAGGCATATATGTTTCCACCATACATATATTGTTTTATTAAGGAGATATTGCATACATATTTCACATAAATTATCATAAAATTGTTTTATAATACATTCATGAATACATAATTCACATACTATATGCCAATTATGTGGTTATCATATACATTAAATGAGATATATAGAGGGAAAAAGTTACTTAAATAATGAGAGGTATTAAATAATTAATAAAAAAATAAAATCAATGGTTTGAATAAGAAGGATCGGTCATGAATTTTTTTAATATAAATTAAAACATCAAGGAAAAGTGTTTTCTTTTAATTAATTAAATGAATAAGAGTTTTGAAAGGATACCTATTTTTTTACATAATTGTATAAAAGAAAAAGTATTTCAAGCCCAATCCATGCATTCAAACATTGATTATCCACATCAGTTATGTAAATACAAGCACCAAGAAAATGAGTTAATTGGGAAATACTAGTAGTGAGTTATTTTTAGTTGTATATATTCATGTAATTGGATGATATGTTAAAAATAATAAGAAAAGTAGAGTTTCCTTTGTTTTATGAGTAATTATGGTTTTATGTTGTATGGTTTATATAGATCTTAAGGATGAAAATTTTATTATTATAAGAAGAGTTTTTATAACTTAAACATACTTTTTTTTGTGTTTAACAATAATAATATTTAATGTTTTCAATAAGTTTTTAAGTTATATGAATTATATTATAAAATACAAAGATGTAATTTTTTTGTCTTTTATATCTTCTTTTCTATTAATTTATAGGTTTAATACTCTTCATATTTTAATGTGAAACTATTTCAATCAATTAGTACATTGGTCCTTTGTATTGTTTCACTTAAATCTTCCATTAAATATATTTTATTTTGCTCAATCAATTTTCTATGTATTCATATAATATTTATTATTATAATTACCTACACGCCTTCACTATTATTTGGACCTCAAACAAAAATGTGAGATAAATTCATAAATAGATTTCAAACACCAAATTTATTACCTAATGAATAGCGTAATCTAATAACTAAATAATTGAATTAATGTCTAGAAATTCTAATTTAGATGTGATATTCTTTTAGTAGCTTCGGTATCCTTGTTCGAAATGAAATAAAATTGTCATATGGTTAAAATACAAATCCATATCATCAAAAATGTAAACAAAATCATATAATTTTTAATATGTATGAGTAGGATTAGCATGGCTCATTTACATGTGGAAGTAGTCAAATTTCTATTTTTAGACTTTAAATTCTCACCATAAACAATGTTGGTTTACGATCTCAATTGTTATAATTAATGTAGTGAAATTGACCCTTTATATTCAATTGCAATTCACGGGTTTTAAATATTTAATATCATTATTATACTTAATATTAATTTTATTTATGTAAGCGCAAAAATATGCAATTTTAATACTATATGGGCAGATATTATTATTTATTTCAACAAAAAAATCATAATCGTAAATATAATTTTCAAAGTATAATAAAATAATAAATTCTCAAACATATTTAATATTAACTAATATTATATAATTTTAAATAAATATAATTTTTCCATTTTACAATTATTTAGTATAATTAATTTGAGACAACTTAATTAAATGTTGTTAAAATAATGAACGGTGCAAAATTTTAGGAGGATGGAGGAGTGGTGCGAGGTTTGGATGCACGATGTGGACCTGGATAAGGGGATGTAATTGGAACTCACGTCGTGAAATTGATGGGGCTTTTCCTTGTTTGGTTGTGTTTTTGCATTCCATAATCATGTGTGCTTCCATGGCTAGAATGTAAGAAGTGGTGATTAAATGTGGTTTTTAATGTAGTCATGTTTTTATAAACATGAAAAATCGATTCATGTATCATGTTTGATTACCAGTGGGATTGGGGGAAGAACTCTACAAATATAGGCTTTCAACATGTGAGGATATGGTTACAAATTTCTCATATTATTTCTCTCTTAATTTCTTGCATCCTTTTGTTGAGGGTCCTTGGTTTCATTCTCTTTGGAGCACTTGGTGTAGTTATGGATTTTTAAACCTATTCATGTAGTAAGTGGGGTTGGACCGAGTTTCAGAAGAGGTTGGGTCATTACATTTGAACGCTTTTCATATCATGAAGCTTCACCGTTAGCCATCACCGATGAGAAGGTTTGTTGGGAAGGGCTCCTCGGTTTTTCATTGTGTGGAATATCATAGTTTGGGTAGGCTTAAGATTTTATGTCCCTAAAGCAACAAACAGGTTAAGATTTTACTCAAAGAGATTTTTTTGGTTAATACGAGTTGTTTTTACTTTTTGAAAGTTTATGAATTTCTATCTCTTGGTCTTAGAAGTAGTTGGGGTTTCTCATATTGACAGAAGAAATGGTCATGACCTAGTGTAAGGTTCATCATCATTGGTACTATAATGCCCGTCATGTTGGGACTGCTAGTTCAAAAGAAAAATTTATATATTTTTATATTATCCTCCAGCTCCACGTATGCTTTGTCTACATAGCTATTTAATGGTAGTCTATTCTACCCACCAAACGACCCTGCCTCATATTTTTGTCAATAATAATATTTTATTTTTTTCCTTGGCTTAGGATTTTGAAGGACTGCACACTAGTTTTAGTGTTGGCTTCATGAGTTGGTGGGAGGATTTAATGGCTCGGCCATTTCTGTAGCTACCTTTAATGGAAAATGCGTTGGAATTTTACCTAAATGGTCCAACACCTGGTTAGTGGTGGCTCATTTTTCTTAGTTTGGCCACTATGTTGTTTTGGGTTGTCTTCAAATGGTTGGCTTGCTCGCCATATTTTTGGAATGGGAGTGCTGGTTTTCTTCTGAGTTGCTAGCTTTTTGGAAGCTCGGATTGTGGGAGTAGTGTAGCCGTTTTCTTTAAAGTGCCTCATATTTGTTCTTATTATAGATTTCTATTTTCTTTCTTCGGATGGTAGGCTCAGCCGGTGGTGTTCCTTGTAGAGATCATGAAGATTCCATTTGGCCTTGGACACGTGTGTGTGCAATGGAAGTTGAGAAGGTTGGACACATATTGGTTGTTTTAGTTAAATTCCTGCCCTGACTCTGGTTATAGATTGCAACTGCCCTGCTCTGGTTGTTGGCTACGTGGGTTTCCTTGACAGGGAGTATTTTTGAGTTTGTGGAGTAAGTAAAATAAATAAAAAAACTTTGTGGGCTGCGTATGCTACATTGAGGAGAAAACTTTCTTCAAATTGTAGCAAGTCCTTGAGACCACATCTGTTTGAGGCATTTTGTCAAAATAGTTTTCACACTTTGTGTAGGCCTCCACATTTTGCATATTGGCTTCAAAGACACATGCGACCACATCAGACAAAGATATATTTTTTCTTTTACTTTGATGGATGTCCGTGTCTACTCTAACGTCCCATTTCGGATGCAAGCTGGGAGGATGTTTACAAGGATATGGAGTTTGGTTTTCCTCTCGTCTTCAAGTGTGCTGAAGCTTCATGGGATTTTTCATCAAACCCCATTGGTGTATATACTATAGTCACTGCAGTATTTTGGATCACATTCCTTTCTGTCTGATGAAGCTCGTGGTTTTGGGAGCTCCCTACCTGTGCCAATGTGGGATTGAGTGGAGTTTTGGCACCTAGAATGTTTGTGGATGGAGATTCAACTAGAGGTTTGCTGCTGTAGAACCTTGGGGTGTTTGTGTTCTTGTTAAAGATGGAGAAACATGCAAGATAATCTTACATTTGTTACAATTGATAAAATTTAAAAATATCATGAAATAGAACTTTCTTTTTCCCCAATTTGGGTTGTCTTTGCTGCTTTTTTTGTGGGTTTGTACGCCTTGCAGAAAATATCTCCCTTCCTCTTGTAATCTTCTTGTTTTGGCTTTAATCATTTTCGGTGTTAAAGTGGATAGCATAGATTTACTTTCCTCCTACGCTGGTTGTTGTGTGTTCATGCTTGAATGATCAACCTTCTACCTTTATTAGTTGCATTTCTAGGTTTGAGTATCAAGTTTGTCATGTTGTTTATAACTGGTGTTTTCACATTGTGAAGGCAAGCTGCTTTGTATTTACAAATATTTAGCTTTTCTTACGAGCTTGTCATTTTTGGATTAGATTCCTTCCTAGATAATTGGGTTGCTCATATTATTTTTTTTGTGAACTTTTAGATCTGGTTATTCAAGTAGTCACCTTATCGGATAATGTCTTTTCTGGGTGTGCGAGTTGTGTTTATCATCTAGGTTTATGACCCCTTTCCCTTCTCTATTTTTCCTTAAATAAATTGGATTAGTGGAATCAAGTCCAGTGTAGCTTTACCTTTTGTTTACTATATGTTGAGCAGTTCATGCGGGTATGAAAACCTTGCTTTAGTAAACAACTACTAGATGGAACTTGATCTAGGTTGACTATCATTTTATGGACACTTAATCACCCTTTTGGATTATGTCAACAATCTCATAATACCAGCTTGTTCTTTGGTGTTGCCTAACCTTGGAGTGGTGTGGTTTTCGAGGTCTGTTAGACCTCCATGTTCTCTTTTCTCGAACCAATTAAATGTCCCTTCAAACTATCCCATAGGTTTGCAAAACTTTATGTGTGGTTGACTTCTGTGGTAAAAATTTTTCTTGAAGGGTGTATCTTGGCTAAGGTGTCCGAATTACTAATTCTCTTGCACCTTGAGTATTCCTACATAATTGTGTTTGATGCTAGATGTATACCCTTTTTCCTGTTGATCTTCAGTATAGTTCCAAAACGTTTAAGGATTTTCCCTGAGGGGCACTTTGACCATTCCTTATGAAGCTTAACCCGTAACTAAGGTTTTCATCACCAAGATTTGTAGTTTCATGTGTGTGTTATGGATAGTACTCCATTATTGTCAGAACTACCTTGGCATAGTTCTACTCGTGATGACTCTTAGTGGCATAGTTATAATTGTGCATCTTGCTGAATTTAATTGAATTTGGATGATGTATGTATCTTGTTGACTTATGATAAAATAGTTAAGAGCGTTGTGGGATATTGAGGGATATTTACTTATAGATGCATTGTTGATTTATATTTGAAGTTAATGTTAATTTAATGGCTTTGGTGATACTTATGAATACAAATTTCCCTTTTGAATGGTTTAAATATGTTAACGAGGGTACTTTACAAGGTCTTGTGATGGAAATTGGTGATCCACATTGTTTTAAACCAAAACTATAGGCTTATAGAGAAGGTTTGGAAATCCCTAGTGTGGTAAAACTTGGATGATGTTTGAATGATCTTGTTGAACGCAACTCCCTTTTCTCTCGCTTGTCGTTACTAGCCTATAAGGGCAATGGCCTTTTCTTGAATGATTGTGAAATTCCTTAGAGTCAATGGCCGAAACTAGTATTAATTGCCTTCCCTTTTAAATAGTTTTGAGAGGTGGTTGTATATTATATTTCTATCCTAAAATATATATGATTACATGATTAGAATTTTTATACACTCGACCCTTCGTGTTAACCTTTGAAGCCCGTGTTTCCTCCTGGATTCAATGTTCAATTTTGTCATTCCAAAATTTAGCATCGTAGCTTGTGCTTTTGGTACCTTTTGAGGATTTTAGATTTTTGGTTTAGAATATTAATCCTCAATCTTATAACCTATTTGTTTATTCAATGGAAACTCCATTACCTTAAACTGTTGCTTCTAACTTATCAGGCCAATGGTCTCTTCTCAAATGATTGTTAAATTTTTGTTGCTTTGAGACAATGTACATAACTAGAGTATAAGGCTTTCTTCTTGTATTAGCATGGTGGAAATTTTAATTATCTTAAGGGGTTGTTAATAATTAGAGATTCAATCCAAACCTTAGAATATAATGTTTCCTTTCTTGATATTTCTAGATATTAGTTTATTGTTACTTTGTGTAGTCTTATATTGCTCAGTTCTCACGAACCGAATCAAAGTTAATAATTGTTGTAGATTGCTTATGCGAGTAGATGAGGGAAATAATTTTAGAATATTACATCAGACTTGGTTATTAAACTCTTTTGAATGAAATTTTTTATGTTTAAAAACTCTAGAAAGGGTCCTGTGGGAAATTTTAGAAGAGCGTCTGTGTCATTGTTTAATGTATTGTGGAGTAGTGTTGTCTTAACTACTGAAACTTTGAATTGTTTTACTACTATGAAAGAAATATGAAATTTGATTACCACATTGTTATGCAGGATTTTTTAATGGATTATAGGAATTCTAAGAACAGTAAAGATTATGGATTGATCAAGTTGTTACCTTCTTGTTCCCTAATCACAATTCCATAGAATTGTTTTGTCCCTTTTGTTTGTGCATCATGTTGGAAAGAATCAATGTAACCATGTGTAGTTTTCTCAAAATAAGTAATGGTAAAGTGCTCTTGGGATAAACTTTTGTGTTGAAAACCCTTCAGGACATGATAATAATGCAACATTGCTAAACATAATAAGATGGATGTGTATCTTTTAAAAGTTATAAAATATTTATGTATATATTGGTAAAATATTGTAGATGTGAGCTTCTTGATAACATTTGGGTCCTTAGGTGATCAAATATGAAACTATCCTTTTAAAATACATATATACATCTTGGGTTCCCAAGTGAAGCAAATAAACCATTATCCTTTTGTCGGGAGTCCTTAAACGGTCTCAAGGTGAAATCAATGGTTAGATTTTAGAAGATAATAAGATTTAAAAAGTAGGAGGAAATAATTTAAGAAACCATGCAATCTATCTCTCAACCATTGCAAGGTAAATTGTTTTCTTTTGTCAAACATGTCAAGTGAAGCCTAGTAAAATTTCTAATCATTCTGGATAAATTCTTAGCCCTAATAAAATCCTAAAGGATAACTAATGAGATCTTAAAGATGAACCCATTTTGATCTTCTTCCCTAACTTATTTTAAAAGTGCTTTGTAATCTTCTCTTAAGTGTTGATAAATGTTTAACCTTGGCACAAGGAGGTTATAATTCGAATCTAAATAGTACCATCCATAAAAAAGAGCTTGTGCTCGCCACCTTGGCAATGGAGGTAGGAAAAATATTCGTTATATCGAGTAAGATTAATTAAACTTAAGAGAAATGGAAAATGTTCTTAAATCAATGAATTAAGAAAGTTATTGACATATTATAGAATGTTTCTCCTTCAGAAAACTTGGTCTAAAGCTATGTAGTCAGTAGTATAGAAGAAAGAAGTTCACCTTTGTAAAATAATGGTGTGAATCAAAACATGAATCTTCTAGATCGTAAAGTCAAGTTTGAAAGACAACTTTTTGTAAATACTTAACCTTAAAATATGTTACACCATGGGATGTCCTTAACTATAATCTATGTAATGTGTTTGGACCTTTATGTTGTGCCTTGTCGAAGTGAAAATTGGATTGTTCATGTTGGGTGTTGTATGTTTCCTTGTTGTCTATGTGGTCATCATTGTGTTTGGATGTTCAAAGACTTAGTTTGAAGTCATTGTGACCACATGTTGTGTCATTCTATACTTCTAAAAGTCAAAAAATAAATTCGTTTACTCTCGCTATGTTGTCTTTTGTGTCCTGAAATAGTGGACATTACACATGGTATCAATGTGGAGGTTCATGCTCTTGAACCTATGGGACAAATTCGAGTGGTGATGGTGTTGCATGATGGTGGTGTAAATTGGAAGAGTAATGTGGTTTAAGCATAATGTGGTCCATGTCGTAATTGTGATATTGTGAACACACATGACGTGTATGTCACTTAGGTATAATTTTTGCATGTCGATGTGTTGAGATGAGAGTATTCTTCCTCCTTCCAGGAATTCTATGAGAATTCAAGCGTGAAACACTTGTCTTGTTGTGTGTGGAAGAAATGTGATTGTTGATTTTAGAGTGTTGAATCCTTTTGATATTTGTGATGTGTGGGTGTGCTTATATGTTGTGTGACCAAGGTTGGCTATAGTGAATTGGATTTCTTAATGATGTCATTATCATTTGTGTAGAAATGTGTGTATTTCCATGTATATGGAAATTGATCGTATATGTTGTAATTGTGCTCATCATAAATATAATTTATATAACATGTAATGATTCATCTCATTATTTTGGGACATATGGGAGTATATAATCCCTATCGTACATGCTGATTGCACTTTGGGTGCAGCATGTGGTGATTTGTTATGTTGTAAAATATGAATGTAATGTATTTGACATACCCTCAGTATCGGTGATGCACCGTAATTAGCAGGAACTTGACAAGGTCATAACTTGAGCTCCGAGTGTCTCTGTTTGAGTCCATTTTTTTCAAACCACGTGTTTCAATGAGACAAATGCAGTGGAAACCAGACCTATCAATTAGGGAAAGTTTTCGACACATTTTCGGGCTCTAAATCCGCCATCTTGAGGCCGAAAATTAGGATTTAAGTTATAGTTCGGTTTTTTCCTATTTTTGAGCATTAGTTAATTTTAGTCTATTAATTGCATTATGAGTTAGAAAGTTGGAAATTAATCTAATTTAGGGATGTAGAAGATGCATGGCAATTTCTGTGCCCGTAGGAATAAGCATGCGAACTTACTAAGAATAGCAGGTTCTAGTAAACTGCTAAAAATAGTAATTTCCGCCACCTAGAGTAGATTTAGTCAGAGTTAGCTAGAGTTTACTTGGCAACTCGAGTTGGGAGTTGTTTTCCTATTTAGGAAACATTGTAATTCATTATTTGATAACAAAGAAGGAGATCTATTTTCTTTTGGAGTTCATATTATTTGCAGCATATCTGGTTTGTTCTTAATTTGGCTACATTATCTGGTATCAGAGCTGGTTCGAAGTATTTTTTTTTTAAATGGTAGGAAGAGGAAGAGGAAGAGGAGGTGGTATTTCCTAGATGAATAGAAATATGCAAGATCTATAGAGACAAGTTGTTGCGCTTGCTGCAATGATAACCCAGAGAGGAAATCAAGGTGGAGATGACACAGATGAAGAAGAAGTTTGTGAAGAGGAGGAAACATGCAAGCACCACCATTAGCTTTTGAAGAAAGGATGCTTTGAGCATTAGAAGGAAAGAATGATGGGATAAGAGTTGATGTTTCAGAGTATGGTGGTAGTCTAAAACTAGAGGAGCTGATAGACTGGTTGACTAGCATGGGAAATTTTTTTGAGTGGAAGGCTATGTCAGAAGAAAAGAAGGTAAAATTTGCATGCACGAAATTGAAAGGTCATGCTATGTTATGGTGGGATCACCTACAGAAAGAGCGGTCAAGAAAGGGGAAAGAAAGAATTAGGATGTGGAGTAAGATGGAGAAGAAGTTGAAAGATAAATTTCTCCCTGTGGATTATGCACAAACCCTTTACAGGAGGTTTCAGAATCTCAGACAGAACTTACAAACAGTGCAAGAATACACAGATGAGTTCTATAAGTTGTCCATTCGTGTAGAGCATGAAGAAACTGAGGAACAAATGGCTGCAAGGTATGTTAATGGATTAAAATTTTCTATTCAAGATGAGATAAGTATGCATAGGATTAAAAGCATGGAGGATGCCTATCAATTAGCCTTAAAGGCTGAGGAAAAACAAAATCGTCAAAGTTTTAGGAGATCACCTGGAATGAATAGGGGGGCCTCAACTTCCTTTCGGGGATGAGCTGGTTTTAGCCAAGGTAGGGGAGAATCATCTCGTGGATTGGAAAAGCAAGAGGATACGAGACAAGATTTCCAAAATCAACAAAGAGGCAGAGGATTTCCTAGGGGCAGAGGATATGCTGGTGATAGAGGATGGGAGGCTCCACGAAGACCATTTGTTTGTTACAGATGTGGTGAAGAAGGGCATCGAGCTTTTGAATGCCCACATACTTATACACATGACAAAAGGCAAGGAGATGCTCCAAGAGTAAATCTTGTTGAAGCTGAGCAAGTAGAAGATGAACAGGACCTGGAAATTCCACCAGATGTTGGAGAAACTCTGATGATCAAGAGGATGATGATTGCTCCAAGAAAGGAGGTCAAGGGGGATGCATGGCTGCATACAAATATTTTCAGAACAAGATGCACTTTAGGAGGAAAGGTATGTAATGTTATTATTGATGGTGGTAGTTGTGAGAACATGGTTTCAAATGAGATGGTCGATAAATTGGGTCTGCATTGTGAGAAGAATCCTAACCCTTATCGTATTGCATGGTTTAAGAAGGGTAATGAAGTTACTGTTGATAAGAGATGTTTAATAAGATTTTCTATTGGGAACAATTATAAGGATGAGATTTGGTGTGATGTTATCCCTATGGATGCATGTCATATGCTGCTAGGAAGACCATGGCAATTTGATAGAAAAGTTATTCATGATGGGGGAAAGAATACTTATACTTTCTGGAAGGATGGCACAAAAATAGTTTTGCTACCTCTTAAAGAAGAGGGGAAGGCTGAAAATATGCTTTCTGCAAAGGAATTTGTGAAGGAGGCAAAGGCAACTAGTTTTTGTTATGCACTAGTTGCAAATAAGGATGAACTTGTAAGTGCTCAAATACCAATAGAAACATCAGAATTAATAGAAGAATTTTTAGATGTTATTCCTGATGAGCTACCAGATGGATTACCACCCAAAAGAGATATTCAACACCACATTGATTTGATTCCAGGGTCTTCACTCCCAAATCAAGCGGCTTATAGGATGAGCCCGACATTGCATGCAGAGTTGAATAGGCAAGTGGCAGAGCTCGTGCGAAAGGGGGTCGTAAGGGAGAGCATGAGTCCGTGTGCAACACCAGCTTTATTAACACCAAAGAAGGATGGAACATGGAGAATGTGCATGGATAGCAGAGTGATCAATAAAATTACAATCAAGTATCGGTTCCCAATACCTTGCCTTGATGATATGATGGATGTGCTTGCTGGATCTAAGTATTTCACCAAGATTGATCTTTGAAGTGGTTATCATCGATTCGGATCCTGAGAAGGAGATGAGTGGAAAACAACATTCAAGACAGGTAATGGATTATATGAGTGGTTGGTGATGCCATTTGGGTTATCCAATGCACCTAGTACTTTTATGAGATTGATGAACACCGTGCTATGGGAGTATAATGGTAAGTTTGTTGTGGTTTATTTTGATGATATCTTGATCTTTAGTAAAACTAAAGAAGAACATTTGAGGCATCTAAGGTTGGTATTTGAAGTGTTAAGGAAAGAGAAACTCTATGCAAATATGAAGAAGTGCACATTCATGCAAGAGAGTTTGGTATTCTTGGGCTTTATTATTTCAGCAGATGGGGTACAGATGGACTTAGAAAAGATAAAGGCAATTATTGAATGGCCTACCCCATGGAATATAATAGAGGTAGAAATATAACAGAGGTAAGGAGATTTCATGGTTAAAGAACATTTTATAGAAAATTTATTAAAAATTTCAGCAGTATTGTAGCTCCTATAATGATTGCACAAAAGGAAGGGAATTTTTGTGGACAAAGGCAGCTAAGGATAGTTTTCAATTCTTGAAAAGAAGGTGACAAAGGCACCCATTTTGGCACTACCAGATTTTGATAAAGTGTTTGAGGTTGATTGTGACGCCTCACATGTGGGTATTGGGGCTGTTCTAAGTCAAGGAGGAAAGCCAGTAGCTTTCTTTAGTGAGAAACTGAATGAGGTAAGAAATAAATACTCTACTTATGATGTGGAATTTTATGCAATTGTACAAGCATTAAGGCATTGGAGGCATTACTTAGTGCCTAAGGAGTTTGTGTTATTTACAGACCACATAGCCCTGAAGTATGTGAATACCCAAAAGAAGTTGAATAGTAGGCATGCAAAGTGGGTATCATTTTTGTAGGGATATACTTTTTCTCTAAAACATAAATCTGGAAAACAGAATCAAGTTGTAGATGCATTGAGTAGGCGTGTGACTTTGTTTACCACTATGGAAAATGAGGTGGTAGGTTTTGAAGCAATAAAGGGTTTGTATTCTTCTGATTTTGATTTCAAGGATATTGTTGAAAGACTAATTAGTCCATTGTCAGACAATGCAGGAGATGTCTTGGATGAGTATATTTTACAGGATGGCTACCTATTCAAGGGATGCCAACTATGTATTCCAGTTGGGTCTATGAGAGAGAATATAGTGAAAGAGTTGCATAGCGGAGGGTCAAGTTAGGCATTTTGGTAAAGATAAGATGATAGCCTTGGTAGCAGATAAATACTATTGGCCAAAGTTGAAAAGAGATGTGGTAAGATATGTGGAGAGATGTCAAATTTGCCAAGTCTCGAAAGGCCATGCACAAAATACAAGGTTGTATATGCCATTGCATGTTCCTAAAGGGTCGTGGACAGATCTGAGTATGGACTTTGTTTTGGGATTACCAAAAACACAACGAGGTAATGACTCAATTTTTGTGGTTGTTGATAGGTTTTCTAAGATGGTTCATTTTATTTCCTGCAAGAAAACAAGTGATGCAACAGGTGTAGTAGATTTGTTTTTAGAGAAGTTGTTCATTTGCATGGTGTTCCAAAAACCATTACTTCAGATAGGGACACAAGGTTCTTAAGTCACTTCTAGCGGACTTTATGGAAGAAATTTGGAACTCAACTACAAGTTCAGTAGTGCCTATCATCCGCAGACTGATGGGAAAATAGAGGTGGTAAATAGGAGTTTGGGAAACCTGTTAAGGTGCATTGTTGGGGAAAAGCCGAAACAATGGGACTTAGCATTACCACAAGCTGAGTTTGCATATAACAGTTCCATAAACAGATCCATGGGAAAGTCTCCATTTTCAATTGTGTATGGGAGTAATCCAAATGGGGTGTTAGATTTGGTACAACTACCAGTTGATGGTAGAGTCAGTGATGATGCAGAAGCATTTTCCGAACATATACAACAATTACAGGAAGAAGTGCAGAAGAAGCTGCAAAATAGTAATGATAAGTATAAAGAAATAGCAGATGTGCATGATGGAGAAAGGTATTTACAATTGGTGAGTTGGTTATGGTATATCTGTGGAAGGAAAGGTTTCCAAGAGGAACCTATAACAAGTTGAAGTACAAAAAGATTGGTCCCTGTAAAATCGTGAAAAAAAAACGATAATGCTTATGAGGTAGAATTGCCAGGGAATTTTGATATTTCTCTAGTGTTTAATGTTTCAGATTTGTATTCTTTTCATGGGGATGGTGCTAGAAGGGGATGTTATTGATGAAGTAGTAGATTGGAGGTAGCAGGTTCCGGTGAAGAAGAAAGAAGAAGTGGATCAGATTCTAGATAAGAAAACAATGGACACACGAAATGGGAAATACAACAAATATTTGGTACATTGGAAAGGACTAGAACAAGAGGACAATACTTGGGTCACAGAGTGGGAGATTCAAAAGTTGGATGTAGATAAATGGAAGTAGTTTGAAGAAGACAACTTGCAGGAGCTGCGTTTTTTTTCAAGCAGGGGAGAATGATGCACCAAAATTAGCAGGAACTTAACAAGGTCATAACTTGAGCTCCAAGTGTCCGTTTGAGTCCGTTTTTTTGAAACCACATGTTTCGATGAGACGAACATAGCGGAAAGAAGCCCTACATAGTTGGGGAAAGTTTTCAACACGTTTTGGGCCCTAAATCCGCCATCTTGAGGCCAAAAATTAGGATTTAAGTTATAGTTTGGTTTTTTCCTATTTTTGAGTATTAGTTAATTTTAGTCTATTAGTTGCATTATGAGTTAGAAAGTTGGAAATTACTCCAATTTAGGGATGTAGAAATGCGTGGTATGCTCGTAGGAATAAGGATGCGAACTTACTAAGAAAAGCAGGTTCTAGTAAACTACTAAAAATAGTAATTTCCGCCACCTAGAGTAGATTTAGTCGAGTTAGCTAGAGTTTACTTTACTCGAGTTGGGAGAATTTAGGAAACATTGTAATGCATTATCTGATAACAAAGAAGGAGATCTATTTTAAGTTCATATTAAGTATATTTGGTTTGTTCTTAGCTACATTTTCGGCACCATGCGTAAGACGTTATGGTTAGAGTAGATTAGTGATGTAGTTGCATGTTATGTTGTGAACCTTACGCTAACTAACCCTAAGGGAAACCGGTAAAAGTGTATGTTGGAGTGAGGAATCTGCATACCCCGGGCCAAGAAACTCCACCCAATTTTTGGTTCCATAGATGATGACCTATGCTCCTTTCCTTCTTCTTATGTGGTTGTCATTGTATGGATGTAACGAGTGTAACTATGACTTTGTTTAGCCTTTCCAAAGTGGTAAGGAGGAATATTCAGAATAGATGATGACAGTTGTACTATTGATATGTTTCTTTTACGAGCCGAGGCTTGATGTTCGAGTGGCAACAAATCATTGAGTACCCCTTGGTGGCGATATGAGGCCACATAGTCATCATAATGTGCTATTTTTATATATGTATTTTATTTGTAAATTGAACTTTTAATGTTATTTCTGCAAGGACCAACAACTTTCTTGACTACCATGTCTTACATTTTGGGCATTTCCTTGGTTTATGGTGCTAACATGAAGATTTTTTAACTAACTATGGCTATTTTGCCATTTATTTTGATTGGTTTTGGTTTTTTTTTTAATTTTTAAGATTTTTCCACCTTTCCCAAGGCTTTTACTTTGCCACTTGGCATTTGGATCGGATTTCTATGTTGGTTCTATTATCATGATGTGTAGAATAGGGTCATGAGATGCACCATGGAATTGTTAGACCTATGGACCCACTTTGTTATATGGAGGTATGCCCCAAAGAGTCACAGATAACTAGTTGGTTGTCAAACCACGAGTTATTATGTAGCTTGGGTTAGGGGTGCTAATGGACTTTACGTCCCTAGGGCCATATGGAAACCGGTGTCCTTCAAGGAGGCATAAGAGATTGGGGAGGAATAAGAGACTTGAGAGAGAAATAAGAGATCGAGGCATGGATAAGAGACTCTAGGGAGGAATAAGAGACTTGAGGGAGTCATAAGAGACTTTAGGAGGCATAAGAGACTTGAGGGAGGCATAAGAGATTTGTGTGTGTGTGTGTGTGTGTGTGTGTGTGTGTGTGTGTGTGTGTGTGTGTGTGTGTGTGTGTTGTGTTAATGATGCTTTGGGAGGTGTACATAGTTGTTATGATGTTTTGGTTGTGGTCTTAGGATGTAGGAGTTACGCATGCTAGTTGGATATGTTTTCTCGACGTTGTGGATATGGAATTGATGCCCTTGTTGACCCTATGTACATGTAGCTATTTCCTCGCTTATGTAAAATATTCATATGTGATATTGTGGAAAATGTATGGTTTTCATAGTACACTTTGTTCAAGTATTCTATACGTTAGTCAAAGATGTGTGACAAGTACTATGTTATGTGGACCATGCATGTTCCCTTCCATAAATTGACTAATATCTTGTGGTGTTGTACCATTATGAAGTATCTACTTGTATGCTTGTGAATCTCTAGTGTTTGTATGACCCCTGTAGGGTGTTGTGATAACAATTCACATTTGACATCGACAAGAATGAATAAACTAAAATTCTACAATAAATAAATTTTAAAGACCTTAAATTAAGACTAATGAAAATGGAAAGATTGTAATAAAATAATGAATAAGAGGGAAATGGAAATCTTCACAGAACTTTCAAAGTTACAAATTGTGCCAAAATGTTTCTAAGGCTAATTCGTGTTGTGCTTTAATGACTAAAATTTTAACCATAAGGTGTACTTTTGTCTTTATCCTGTTCTTCATTTCTTACCACCTTTCCTTCATTCAAAGTGTTATGTCACATTTAGGATGATGCTTCTTTAAGGGGAGGAGAATGTAATGCCCATTATGGTGGGAGTGCTAGTTCTTATTTATTTTTTTATATTATCCTCTAGCTCCATGCATGCCATGTCTAAATAACTATTTAATGGTAGTTTATTCTTCCCACCCTTCGACCTCGCCTCATATTTGTGTTGATAATAATATTTTATTTTTTTCCTTGCCTTATGCTTTTAAAGGAATTCACACCAATTTTGGTGATGGCTACATGAGTTGGTGGGAGGATTTAATGGCTCTACCAATGTGTAGCTACCTTTAATGGAAAACATGCTAGAATTTTACCTAAATGGTCTAATGCCCGGTTAGTGATGGCTCATTTTTCTTAGTTTGGACACTATGCTGATTTGGGTTGTCGTTGAATGGTTGGATTGCTCACCACATTTTTAATGGGGGTGCTGGTTTTCTTCCGGGTTGTGTGGCTTTTGGAAGCTTGCATTGTTGGTGTAAGCGTAGCCATTTTATTTAAAGTGCCTCATCTCTGTTCTTATTATAGATTTTTTTTTCTTTCTTCGTATGGTAGGCTCGGTGATTGTGTTCCTTATAGATATCTCAGAGATTCCTTTGGCCCCTGCAGCGTTTGTGTGCAATGGAAGATGAGCAGTTTGACACATGTTAGTTTTTTTAGTTATATTTCTGCCCGACTCTAGTTATAGATTCAAACCGCCCTACTCTAATTTTTGGCTATGTGGGTTTCCCTAAGAGGGAGTATTTCTAAGTTTGTGGAGTAAGTAAAATAAATAAAGACACTTTGTGGGCTGTGATACTACATTGAGGAGGAAACTTTCTTCAAATCATGGTAAGTCCTTGAGACCACATATCTTTGAGGCACTTTGTCAAAATAGTTTTCACACTTCTGTGTAGGCCTTCACATTTTGCATACTAGCTCCAAATATGCCGCGATCACATCTAAATAAGATTCTTTTCTTTCTTTTGCTTTGATGGATGTCCCTATCCTACTCTAATGTCCCATTTGAGACGCAAGTCGGGAGGATGTTCGCAAGGTTATGGAGTTTGGTTTTCCTCTTGTCTTCAAGTGTGTTAAAGCTTTGTGGGATTTTTCATCAAACTCCATTGGTGTATATAATGTAGTCATTGTATTCTTTTGCATCAAATTCCTTTCCATCCGATGAAGCTTGTGGTTTTGGGAGCTCCCTAGCTGTGCCAACATGGTATTGAGTGGAGTTTTTGGCACCTAGAATGTTTGTGGACGGAGATTCAACGAGAGGTTTACCGCCGTAGGACCTTCGGGGTGTTTGTGTGATTGTTAAAGTTGGAGAAACATGCAAGATAATCCTACCTTTGTTACAATTGCTAAAATTTAAAAATATCATGAAATAGAACTTTCTTTTTCCTAAATTTTGGTTGTATTTGCTATTTTTTTGTGGGTTTGTACACCTTGCAGAAAATCTCTTCCTTCCTCTTGTAATCTTCTTGTTTTGTCTTTAATAGTTTTCAGTGTTAAAGTGGATAGCATATATTTACTTTCCTCCTACACTGGTTATTGTGTGTTCATGCTTGAATGATCAACCTTCTACCTTTATTAGTTGCATTTCTAGGTTTGAGTATCAAGTTTGTCATGTTGTTTATAACGGGTGTTTTCTGTTGTGAAGGCAAGCCTGCTGTATTTACAAACCTCTTGCTTTTCTTATGAGCTTGTCATTTTGGATTAGATTCCTTCCTGGATAATTGGGTTGCTCCTATTATTTTTTGTGAACTTTTAAATATGTTATTTAAGTAGTCACCTTATCGGATAATGTCTTTTCCGTGTGTGAGTTGTGTTTATCATCTAGGTTTATAACCCCCTTTCCCTTCTCGATTTTTACTTAAATAAACTGGATTAGTGGAGTCAAGTCCAGTTTAGCTTTACCTTTTGTTTATGATATATTGAGAAGTTCACGCAAGTACGAAAACCTTGCTTTAGTAAACAAATACTAGATGGAAACTGATATGGGTTGACTATCATTTTATGGAAACTTAATTACCCTTTTAGATAATGTGAACAATCTCCTAATTCTAGTTATTCTTGAGTGTTTCCTAGCCTTAGAGTGGTGTGGTTGTTGAGGTCTATTAGACCTCCATGTTCTCTTTTCTCAAACCAATTAAATGTCTCCCTTCGAACTATCCCATAGGTTTGTAAAACTTTATATGTGGTTGACTTCTGTGGTTAGATTTTTGCTTGAAGGGTGTATCTTGGCTAAGGTGTCGAATTACTAATTTTCTTGTAGCTTGATTTATTCCCACATAATTTTGTTTGATGCTAGATGTATACCATTTTTCCCGTTGATCTTCATAAGATAGTCATTGTTGGTGTGTGGGATCCTATGTGTCCTCCACTCACATATGGAGGGTCATCTCACATGGGTTAGGTTTAGGTTAGGTTTAGGGTTTGCTTATGTGTCATGCACTAGGGTTACTCAGTACCCTGTATGTATCCCTTGATTTGACATTTATGAGAATGCTAAGACACTCCGTTGTCTTTCTCTATGTGCAATCTTTGTTTTGTTATACAAGTTCTTCCATTGATTGATCGATTCCTCCTTTTGAATACACTGGAGCTATTACGTTTCCTTTAGAGTGCAACTTCATCATGGTGTAAAATTGTCGTATAATTCTTACAAACTCTTTAATGGTATTAAATCGAGATCGTGTAAACATGCATTCATCATCGAGTTACAATCACTCTTGATTTCGTTATTTTTTTACTCGTAGTCTAATTGTAAGTTTTTTTCAATCATTAGATTCTGGAATTTTATTGCTAACGTATTTAACAAGTTGTTCTTGGAAAGTTTTTTTCTGTGTTCTTCGTGCATGTGCAGGTATTCCTAAAGATTTCAGGGGTTTTATAGCTACATTTAGCTAAGCATACTAAATCTGGTAGATCAGTTAAAATAGAGGTTATTTTCTGGTTTTAATTTTTTATTAAACTTAAAATTTTAGATCTCTATTTTTTGGTCTCTCTCTAGTATTTTTGCATGGTGGTTTTGTAGAAATTCAGATTCAAAACTACAGGTTTGAAGTTTGGTGTCTTGGTTCAGTGCTCTCCACCAAGCCCCTCACTTAGCTCCCTCAACTTGTGAGTTTTCTACTATAAGCTCGGCCGAGTTGCTTTGTGTTTGCTCTGTGCGAGTGCTTTGTGCTTTTCTCAACTCGCCACCGAGCTCACTCAACTCCTACTCGCATTGTGTGGGTGTGTTTTTTTGTGTGGGAGCTCTTTCAAACAATTAAATCACCATTTTTGGGCTATGTGGATGTGTGAAGTATTGCCCTCGTTGTTCTTCGTCATATTTTCTCCCTCTGCTCGGTCGGGTCCCTAATTTTTCTAGTGTGTGGATGCATTTTTCATCCTTCGTGATCTCTAGCTCATGTCTCGTTTACCATCACCGAGTTCATTTTTGCCGAAGCTTCTCAACTAGTGAGTTTGTGTGTTGTATTGTGTTGTGGCCGAGTCCTGCCAGAGACATTTTTACTCTTCGAGCTTGTGTTCTCCTCTACGTAGCAATTCCTATGCCATTCCCTATGTGGCCGAGCTTCCTTCCCTGCATGGTCATGGTCTCGCGAGGCCATGAGTCCTTCACCTGCAACGAGCTCCTCCCTGAGCTCTCCACCTGCTCCCAATGGTTACCACCTCCACAAAGCACACCGCACGTCTCCACAACACTCGACCGTTACTTGGCTCCATGATTGCACAGCTCAAACTTTTTTGGTAAGTTTATTAAAATCCATTTAGTGGGTGCCTTTTTAAATAATGTAAGCTTTTTTAAAAAAATCTATTTCTATTAATATATATTAATAGAAATTAGTTTCTTTTAAATTTAATAGATCTTAATAGATCTTAGTTAGTTTCCTTTAATAGATCTTCATAGATCTTAACCAAAAATTTTAAATTGAAAGTGGGAAACAATTTAAATTTGACTCTTTTAGAAAGGAAAGTATTAAAATATTTAATTAGGATTTCATTTTTAATTAGATCCTAATTAGTTGAAATTAATTAGATTTAATTATATTAAATCTAGTTTTATTAATTTCAAATTGACCTTCATTTATGATTAGTATTATTTTAAAATCGTCCTTTAAATTAACATTAATTATCATTTTTTAACTCCCATAGCTTTAAAATTAGCTAAATTAGGCATTTCCAAATGATAATTTTTTAAGCGTTATTGTCGATTTTTTTACTAATCATGCACTCAAGTGTGCAGTAACACTCCGAGCTCCTATTTGTCTTCCACGTGCTTTTTTGGCATTTTAAAGATCTTTTGGACTCATCTTGAGTTCGTTTAAAACATTGTATTTTACCCTTATTATTTCTTGCGACTAGTGAGTGCATCCACCATAGTTTGCAGCAAGGGGGTATCCTTTGTGATGTGAGACACTTTTTCTCACAACCAGGATTTGATTTCGCCTCCTTCCTAGTTTTTGCAATTGTGCTTGTGTACGGTGTACCTTTGTTGTGCTCCACGAAACACGATTGTGGTCTCCTCTCTTGAGAGTTATTACACTGATTGCAACTCAAGTTACCAACCTGTTTCAAGATGCACGCCGAGCCAATTGTATTCAATGCACTAAACTATAAAGTTCCAAAAGTAGGGGGGTTATTATATTGTCCTAGGTGGTTGTGTTTCTTTTATGCATTCCTTCTCTCTCTTCACAATGGATGCTTATACAATTCCTTTGCTTACACCATTCAATTTTTTCGAATGGAGATCAAAAATGATTATGAAACTAAGAGGTAAAGGGTTATTCCACATCACCATGGGAACTGATACTAAACCAGACGATGACCCGTAAAAATCTAAGTGGTTAAATCATAGTGATGAAGCTTTCAGGTCTTCTTTGCATGCTTTTTTCTCCTTAATTTCTCTTCCACATTGAGTCATTAGAAATACCTAATTTTGTATGGAAAACGTTAGATGGAATGTTTGGACAACAAGATGACATGAGAGTGCATGAGTTGGAAAATGAACTACTAGGGTTAAATCCTAGTGATTTTGAAAACCTACAAGCATTCTTCTCTAAGTTTTTCCACACTAGGATATTGTTAAAGGAATGTCAAGTAGAGAAGAAATATTCCCAATTGATCTTGTCGATTCTTTCTAAGTTAGGTCCCGAATACTTTGTCTTCGTCTCAACTTTTACACTACAAAAGCTGCCTTGAGCAAGGATTGGAATATGCCCTCCTTTGATTGTATTTCATCCCAACTCATTCGAGAACATGATAACCTCATTCAAATGGGGTCTCTTAATTCCAAGGCACATGCCCTCAGCAAGTACTAGTAAGGAAAAGAAGACTGATAATGAGATAGAGAAAAATGATTAACCTAAGAAGGAAACCAAGAACAAAACTAAATTTAACACAAACACTTCGACTTCTGAGCCTAGAGAAAAGAAAGAAAAGTTTTGTGTTCCTATTTCAAGAAAATTGGTCATAAAGAGAATCAATGTGTGAGAAAAAAATTGATCACCATACTCATTTACTTGAGAAAAATCAAATAGGTGTTCCTGATTCTATCAAACAAAATGCTCCAAAGGCTAAGTCTTCTACTACAAGAGAGTCTAAATATGATAAGAAGAAAGGGAAGGCCCTGTAGCTCGATTTTCTCCTTCATTGACATGGATTATATATTTTGGTGCCTCAAACAACATGGATTCTTTGCATTTGAGTTCTCTAACATCGAACCTTGTGATATGTCCCAAATGACGTTGGGTGATAAATGAAAGTGTCGAGTTTCCTAAAGTAGTGGATCGGTAGAGATAGATGGGGAACATTTAACCAAGTGTTGAGTGTTCTGATCTCTCTACCAATCTCCTATGGTTTACCAAATTACTTACCTTGGTGAAGGAATGCGAGTAGAATTTGGTCCTAACTTGGTGATTATTCGTGAGCTTAACGATGACACTAATTAAAGTTGGGTGAGGAAAGGCAGATCACCGTTCACAGTTGTATACCTTTTCCCACTTTACTTCTGATTTGATGCCCACTTCATTGCTTGATATTGAGAGAAGCGTTAAGTCCTATTCGACTTCTACTTCTCTACCTACTGAGGTTCTTCAGCTCTCTGATTCAGACTCTGACTCCTCAGATGATGATGTTGTTGAGCGTGCTCCTCTTCATGACCCTTAGAATTTTGAGTCTTCCGATTCTGATAGTAGTGATGATGAGGACTATGTCCCTTCTCACTTGAGTGAAGAATCTTCTGACTTTGAGATTGATTCTCCTGGTCCTCTTTGGGCTAGGAAAATTTGCAAAGTGCTGGAGATTTAGTTGGAGATACTTGGATATGAGACATACTCACTCAAATTTTGTTGGACCGAACTCTTTCTTCACCTCTACTTCGATTCTCGTTGCCTCCTCTATTTTTTTGTGTGATGATAGTTCCACCGACATGCACTCGCTTGGTTCTACTTCGATGACGAGGAAGGTACACCTAATTTTTATGTCGAGAGTACTACAGAGGACTCTTCTCCTCCTTCTCTCACTATTCTAGAGAGTGTTGACACATCCCACATCTCATCAAATATTGAGAAGTCTCCTATACAATACACTTGTGATGTACTACAGGTTCCTCATCCATCTACAGGTATTACAAAGGAGTTTATAATTTCTATTTTGGGAGTACCCTGCCCAGGATTCTTACCACTTCCACTTTTCCATAGACTTTCATTGATCCACCCTTGTTTGTGGATCCATTTTCTATCGTGGGGGATGTTTTATTGCCTTCACATCAGTTGGACATCCTTTCTACAGGTATTCACCCTTCATACTCTGACATTTCTGCACTCGTGACATTACCTTCAGCTCCTTCGCACTCACTTGCTAGACCTATGTACTACTTTCATGGACTAGAATCACAATTCTTCATGCTCGCCTTCGGTTTCCTTCGTGGAGTGGGCAGATTTCTAGCACATCTTTTCTGTCCTTCCTAAGGGAAGACACATAGTTCGGTGTGGATGGCTCTTCTTTAGTCTAGAGGCAAAGGATCTCATCATCAACATTCTTCTGGGAGACTTCTTAGAGTTGCAGAGTTCAGATCCATCCATGGCATCTTCCACATCCATCTCGTCTCCCTCTTCTTCTCTCTTTTTCATCTTTTCGAGAGATTTCCCTTTTGTACATGGGTACCTTTACAGGCTAGTCTATGGCTAAGACCCATCTTTGGCATCTTTCTTAGATTAGAGAGTATTTTTTTTCTCTTGTGGTGGATGTTTTTCCCACTGGGTTTTCCTTCATTGCTTGGGACTTCTTTTTTGTGCATGGGTACCTCATCAGCTTTATGCCAGGACCCATTTCTCTTCTTCTTATTCTTCTAGGAAGATGTTGTTTGTATATGGGCACCTTATCAGGCCTTTAGTTTCTAGGCCCCATTGACACATATTTCTTAGTTGTTTAGGAGTGTCTTCTTGTTCGCGGTGACTCATTATAGCCTCTACCCTAGCTTCGATGAAGGGGGTAAGTGTGTGGGATCCTATATGTCCTCAACTTACAAGTGGAGGGTCATCTCACATGGGTTAGGTTTAGGGTTTTCTTGTGTGTCATGCACTAGGGTTACTCAAAGCCACCGTATATGTATCCCTTCATTTTCAATTTATGATAATGCCAAGACACTCTGTTGTCTTTCTCTATGTGCAAGCTTTGTTCTGTTATGCAAGTTCTTCCATTGATTGATCGATTCCTCCTTGTGATTATGCTAGAGCTATTACATTTCCTTTAGAGTGCAACTTCATCATGGTGCATAATTTTTGATACGATTCTTGCAAACTCTTTCAATTCCAAAAAGTTTAAGGATTTTCCCGAGGGGCACTTTGACCATTCCTTATGAATCTTAACCCGTAACTAAGGTTTTCATCACCGAGATTTGTAGTTTCATGTGTGTGTGTTATGGATAGTACTCTGTTATTGTTAGAACTACCTTGGCATAGTTCTACTCGTGATGACTCTTAGTGGCATAGTTATAATTGTGCATCTCGCTGAATTTAATTGACTTTGGATGACGTATGTATCTTGTTGACTTATGATAAAATGGTTAAGAGCATTAGGGATATTCGAGGGTATTTATTTATAGATGCATTGTTGATTTATATTTGAATTTAATGTTAATTTAATGGCTTTTGGTGATACTTATAAATGCAAATTTCCCTTTTGAATGGTTTGAATATGTTAACGAGGGGTAATTTAAAAGGACTTGTGATGGAAAGTGGTGATCCACATTGTTTTAAACCAAAACTATAGGCTTATAGAGAAGGTTTGGAAATCCCTAGTGTGGTAAAACTTGGATGATGTTAGAATGATCTTGTTTAAATGAAAATTCTCTCGTTTTTTCATTACTAGCCTATAAGGGCAGTGGCCTTTTCTTGAATGATTTTGAAAATTCGTTGGATTCAATGGCCGAAACTAGTATTAATGGCCTTCCCTTTTTAAACAATGTTGAGTGGTGGTCGTGTATTAGATTTCCATCCTAAAATCTATATGATTACATGATTATAATTTTAATACACTTGACCCTTCGTGTTAACCTTTCAAGCCCGTGTTTGCTCCTAGATTCCATGTTGAATTTTTTCGCTCGAATTTAGCATTGTAGCTTGTGCCTTTGGTACCTTTTGATGATTTTAGATTTTTTGTTTAGAATATTAGTCCTCAATCTTATAACATTCAATGGAAACCCTATTACCTTAGATCGTTGTTTCTACCTTATCGTGCCAATGGTCCCTTCTCAAATGATTGTTAAATTTTTGTTACTTTAAGACAATGTACATAACGTGAGTATAAGGATTTCTTCTTGTATTAGCATGGTGGAAATTTTAATTAGTTTAAGGGGTTGTTAATAATTAGAGCTTCGATCCAAACCTTGGAATAAAATGTTTCATTTCCTTATATTGTTAGATATTATTTTATTACTTTTTGTAGTCTTATCTTGCCTGGGCTCTCGTAAACCGACTCAAGTTAATAATTTTTACAAATGGATTATGCGAGTAGACGAGGGAAAGACTTATAGAATATTGCATCAAACTTGGTTATAAAGCTCTTTTGTACGATACTTTTTATGTTGTAAAACTTTGGAAAGGGTCCTGTGGGAAATTTTAGAAGAGGGCCCGTGTCATTGTTTAATGTATTGTGGAGTAATGTTGTCTTAAGTACTAAAACTTTGACTTGGTTTACTACTGTAAAACAAATATGAAAGTTGACTACCGCATTGTTATGCAGGATTTTTTAATGGATTATAGGAATTCTAAGAATAGTATAGTGGATTGATCGAAGTTGTTACCTTCCTGTTCCCTAATCACAATTCCATAGAATTGTTTTGTTCCGTTTCATTTGTGCGTCATGTTGGAAAGAATCAATGTAACCATGTGTAGTTTTCTCAAAATAAGTAATGGTAAAGTGCTCTTGGGATAAAATTTTGTGTTGAAAACCCTTCTAGGACATGGTAATAATGCAATGCTAAGCATAATAAGATGGATGGGTATCCTTTTAAAGTTATAAAATATATATGTATATATGGGTAAAATATTGTAGATGTGAGCTTCTTGATAACATTTGGGTCCTTAGGTGATCAAAGAGGAAACTATCCTTTTAAAAATATATATATACCTTGGGTTCCCCAAGCTAAGAAAATAAACCATTATCCTTTTGTTGGGATTCCTTAAATGGTCTTAAGGTGAAATCAATGGTTAGATTTTAGAAGATAATAAGATTTAATAAGTAGGAGGAAATAGTTTAAGAAACCATGAAATATATCTCTCAACCATTACAAAGTAAATTTTTTTCTTTTGTCAAACTCGTCAAGTGAAGCCTAGTAAAATTTCTAATCATTCTGGATAAATTCTTAGCCCTAATAAAACCCTAAAAGATAACTAATGAGATCTCAAAGATGAACCCATTTCATTCTTCTTCCCCTAACTTATTCAAAAAGTGCTTTGTAATCTTCTCTTAAGTGTTGATAAACGTTTAACCCTGGCACAAGGAGGTTATAATTCTGAATCTAAATGGTACCTTCCATCAACTAGAGCTTGTGCTCATCACCTTGTGCAATGGAGGTAGGAAACAAGATTCAGTATCTTGAGTAAGATTAATTAACCTTGAGAGAAATGGAAAATGTTCTTAAATCAATGAATTAAGAAAGTTATTCACATATTATAGAATGTTTCTCCTTCAAAAAACTTTGTTTAAAGCTATGTAGTAAAGTAGTGTAGAAGAAGGAAGTTCACCTTTGCAAAAGAATGGTGCAAATCAAAACATGAATCTTCTATATCGTAAAGTCAAGTTTGAAATGTAACATTTTGGTAAATACTTAACCTTAAAATATGTTATAGCATGGGATGTCCTTAATCGTAATATGTGTAATGTGTTTAGACCTTTACGATGTGCCTTGTTGAAACTAAAATTGGATTGTTCATGTTGGGTGTTGAATGTCTCCTTTTTTCTACTTGGTCAAAGCATTGTGTCCGGATTTTCGAAGAGTTAGTTGTAGTCATTGTGACCATCTCATGTTGTGTTGTTATATACTTCTAACAAGTTGAAAAAAATTATCCTATACTTTGCTATGTTGACTTCGTGTCTAAAATAGTTGGTGTTACACTTGGTATCGTGAGTGGAGGTTCATGCTCTCGATCCTTTGGGAAATATTGGAGTGGTGATGGTGGTGCAAATTTGAAGAGTAATCTAGTTTAAGTGTGATGTGATCCATGTCATAATTGTTATATTATGAATGCACAAGATGTGTATGTCACTTAGGGCATAATTGTTTACATGTTGATGTGTTGGAGATGAGAGTATTCTTCCTCCTTCCAGAATTCTATGAGAATTCGAGTGTGAAACACCTTGTCTTGGTGTGTTGAAGAAATGTGATTGTTGATTTTAGTGTGTTGAATCCTTTTGATATTTGTGATGTGTGGGTGTGCTTATATGTCTTGTGACCAAGGTTGGCTGTAGTGAATTAGATTTCTTAATCATGTCATTATCATTTGTGTAGAAATGTGTGTATTTCCATGTATATGGTAGTTGATTGTATGTTGTAATTGTGCTCATCATAAATATAATTCATATAACATGTAATGATTCATGTCAAGATTTTAGACATATGGGAGTATATGATTCCTATCGTATGGTGATTGCACTTTGGGTGTAGCATGTGGTGATGTGGTATGTTGTAAACCGTGAATATAATGTATATGACATACCTGTAGACGGTACCATGCATAAGATGATATGGTTAATGTGTGTGAATCACCATCAGTATTAGTGATGTAGTTGCATGTTATGCCGTGAACCTTATGCTAACCGACCCCGAGGTAAATTGGTAAAAGTGTATGTTTGGAGTGAGGAATTGCAAATGTGGGCCAAGAACTTGAGCTGATTTTCAGTTTCATAGATGATGACCTATGCTCCTTTCTTCTCTCCTTATGTGATTGTTTTATGGATGCAACCCGAGTGTAACTATGATTGTGTTTAGCCTTCACAAAGTGGTGGTGGGATAATTCAGATAAAGATGATGACAGTTGTACATTGATATGTTATTTTTTTTACGAGATGAGGCTCAATGTTCCGAGTGCCAACAACTCATTGAGTACCCTTCGTAAATTGAAATTGAAATTTTTACATATGTATTTTATTCAGAATTGAAATTTTTACATATGTGCTATTCTTACATATGTATTTTATTCGTAGAATTGAAATTTTTATGTTATTTTTATAAGGACCAACAATTTTGTTGATTTCATGTTTTACATTTTGGGCATTTCCTTGGTTTCGGTACTAACATGCAGAATTTTTTGCTAACTATTGCTATTTGGCCATTTATTTTAATTGGTTTTGGATTTTTTTAATTTTTAAGATTTTACCACCTTTCCCAAGGCTTGTACTTTGCCACTTGACATTTGGATCGGATTGCTATGCTGGTATTATCGTGATGTGTGGAATAGCGTCATGGGATGCACCATGGAATGGTTCGACCTATGCACCCACTTCATCAGATGGGGGTATGCCCCAAGGAGTCATAGATAACTAGTGGTTTATCAAACCATGAGTTATTATGTCACTTGGGTTAGGGGGTGTCAAGACTCTATGTTCCTAGGGCCATAGAGAAACCACCCTCCTTTACAGAGGAATAAGAGATTCAGGGAGGAATAAGAGACTTGAGGGAGGAATACGAGATTCGAGGCATGGATAAGAGACTCTAGGGAGGAATAAGAGACTTGAGGGAGGCATAAGAGATTTGAGTGTGTGTGTGTGTGTGTGTGTGTGTGTGATTGATGCTTCGGGAGGTATACAGAGTTGTTATGATGTTTTGGTTTTGGTCTTAGGATGTACGAGTTATGCATCGTAGTTGGATATGTTTTATGATGTTGTGGATATGACATCGATGCCCTTGTTGACCCTATGTACATGTAGCAATTTCCGATTTATGTAAAATCTTCATATGTGAAATTGTGGAAAATCTCTCGGTTGTCATAGTACACTTTGTTTGAGTACTCTATACGTAAGTCATAGATGTGTGACAAGTTCTATGTTATGTGGATCATGCATGTTCCCTTCCGTAAATTGAATAATCTCTTGTGGTGTGGTACCATCATACAAAGATCTACTTCTATGCTTATGAATCAGTAGTGTTTTATATGACCCTCGGTAGGGTGTTGTTATAGCATTTCATGTTGGGCACCCACAAGAATGGATAAACTAAAATTCTACAATAAATAAATTTTAAAGACCTTAAATTAAGACTAATTTAAATGGACAGAGTGTAGTAAAATAATGAATAAGAGGGAAATACCAATCTTCATAGAACTTTGAAAGTTACAAAATGTGCCAAATTTTTTCGAAGGCTACCCCATCATTGCAATGACTAAAATTTTAACCATAGGGTGTACTTTTGTCTTTATCTGTTCTTTGTTTCTTACCATCTTTCCTTCCTTTAGTGTTATGTCGCATCGAGGACGATGCTTTCTTAAGGGGAGGATAATGTAATGCCCATATTGGTGGGCCTACTAGTTCAAAAAAAATAAAAATAAAAATTATACTATCCTCCGAGGCTCCACACATGCCTTGTCTAAATAGCTATTTAATGGTAGTCTATTCCACCCACCAACCATCCCTCCCTCATATTTTAGTCAATAATAATATTTTATTTTTTTACTTGCCTTGTGCTTTTAAGGACCGCACACCCTTTTATATTTGCACCAGTTGCATGCGTTGGTGGGAGGATTTAATGGCTTTTCCAATTCTATAGCTATGTTTAATAGAAAACATGTTGGAATTTTACGTAAATGGTCTAACACCTAGTTAGTGGTGGCTCATTTTTCTTAATTTGGCCACTATGCTATTTTGGGTTGTCGTTGAATGGTTGGCTTTTCGCCACATATTTGGAATGGGGGTGTTGGTTTTCTTCCAGGTTGTGAGCCTTTTGGAAGCTTGCATTGTGGGTGTAGTGTAGCCATTTTCTTTAAAGTGCCTCATCTCTATCCTTATTATAATTTTTTTTTCTTTCTTCGAGATGGTAGACTCAACTCGTGGTGTTCTCTTGTAAATATCTCGGAGATTCCATTTGGCCCTCAAAGCAGTGTGTGTGTGCAATGGAAGCTAAGGGGTTGGACACATGTTGGTTGTTTTAGTTATATTTTTGCCCTATATCCGGTTATAGATTACAACCACTCTTCTCCGGTTGTTGGTTGCATGGGTTTCCCCGAGAGGGAGTATTTCTAAGTTTGTGGAGTAAGTAAAATAAATTAAAATCATGGCTGCGTATGCTACATTGAGGAGAAAACTTTCTTCAAATCGTGGAAAGTCCTTGAGACCACATCTCTTTGAGGAAATTTTTCAAAATAGTTTTCACGCTTTGTGTAGGCCTCCACATTTTACATACCTTGCCTCCAAAGAAACCCATGACCACATCCGATAGAGATCCTTTTTTTATTTTGCTTTGATGGATGTCCCTATCCTACTCTAATGTCCCATTTCATACGCTAGATGGGAGGATGTTTGCAAGGTTATGGAGTCTGGTTTTCCTCATGTCTTCAGTGTGTGTCAAGCTTCGTGGGATTTTTCATCAAACCCCATTAGTGTATATACAACAATCATTGCAGCCTTTGGGATCACACTCCTTTCCATCCGATGAAGCTCGTTGTTTTGGGAGCTCCTGCTGTCTCAACATGGGATTGAGTGGAGTTTCACGCCTAGAATGTTTGTATAGAGATATTGAACTAGAGGTTTGTTGTCAGAGGACATCGGGGGTGTTTGTGTGATTGTTAAAGCTACGAAACATGAAAGATAATCCTACCTTTGTTACAATTGCTAAAATTTAAAAATATCATGAAATAGAACTTTCTTTTTCCCGAATTTGGGTTGTATTTGCTTTGTCATTTTGTCGGTTTGTACACCTTGTAGAAAATATCTCCCTTCCTATTGTAATCTTCTTGTTTTGGCTTTAATCATTGTCAGTGTTAAAGTGGATAGCATAGATTTACTTTCCTCCTACACTGGTTGTTGTGTTTTCATGCTCGAATGATCAACCTTCTACCTTTATTAGCTGCATTTCTGGGTTTGAGTGTCAAGTTTTTCATGTTGTTTATAACTCGGTGTTTTCTATTGTGAAGGAAAGCCTGCTATATTTACAAACCTCTTGCTTTTCTTATGAGCTTGTCATTTTTTTGGATTATATTCTTTCTCCGATACTTGGGGTGCTCCTATTCTTTTTATGTGAAATTTTAAATATGTTTATTCGAGTAGTCACCTTTGGATAATGTCTTTTCCGTGTGTGCGAGTTGTGTTTATCATCTAGGTTTATGACCCCCTTTCCCTTCTCTATTTTTCCTTAAATAAACTGGATTAGTGGAATCAAGTCCAATGTAGCTTTACCTTTTGTTTACTATATGTTGAGTAGTTCACGTGGGTATGAAAACCTTTCTTTAGCAAACAACTACTAGATGGAACCCGATCTGGGTTGATTATCGTTTTATGGACACTTAATCACCCTTTTGGATTATGTCAACAATCTCGTAATGCCAGTTGTTCTTTGGTGTTGCCTAACCTTGGAGTGGTATGGTTGGTTGTCGAGGTCTCGCTAGACGTCCATATTCTCTTTTCTCAAACAAATTAATTTTCCCCTTCAAACTATCCCATAGGTTTGCAAAAATTTATGTGTGGTTGACTCGTGGTAAAATTGTTGCTTGAAGAGTGTATCTTGGCTAAGGTAACCAAATTACAAATTATCTTACACCTTGAATTATTCATACATAATTGTGTTTGATTCTAGACTTATACCCTTTTTCCCGTTGATCTTCAAGATTATAGTTCCAAAAATTTTAAGGCTTTTCCCTGAGGGGCACTTTGACCATTCCTTATGAAGCTTAACTTATAACTAAGGATTTCATCATTGATATTTTTAGTTCCATGTGTGCGTGTGTTATAGATAGTACTCCATTATTTTCATAACTACCTTGGCATAGTTCTACTCATGATGACTCTTAGTGGCATAGTTATAATTGTGCATCTCCTCGAATTTAATTGACCATGGATGACGTATGTATCTTATTGACTTATGATAAAATGGTTAAGAGTGTTAGGGATATTTGGGGGTATTTATTTATAGATGCATTTTTGATTTATATTTGAAGTTAATGTTAATTTAATGGATTTTGGTGATACTTATAAATGTAAATTTCCTTTTGAATGGTTTGAATATGTTAATGAGGGTACTTTAAAGAGGATTGTGATGGAAAGTGGTGATCCACATTGTTTTATACCAAAACTATAGGCTTATAGAGAAGGTTTGGAAATCCCTAGTGTGGAAAAACTTGGATGATGTTAGAATGCTCTTGTTTAACGCAACTCCCTTTTCTCTCGTTTTTTGTTACTAGCCTATAAGGGCAAAGTGAGCTTTTCTTGAATGATTGTGAAAATTCGATTTGGATTCAATAGCGAAACTAGTATTAATTGCCTTCCCTTTTTAAACAATATTGAGTGTTAGATTTCCATCCTAAAATCTATATGATTAGAATTTTAATACACTCGACCCTTCATGTTAACCTTTGAAGCCCGTGTTTCTTCTTGGATTCCATGTTCAATCTTATCGTCTCAGCAATTTAGCATCGTAGCTTTTGACTTTGGTACCTTTTTATGATTTTAGATTTTTGTTTAGAATATTAGTCTTCAATCTTATAACCTATTTGTTTATTTGATGGAGACCATGTTACCTTAGACTCTTGCTTCTAACTTATCGGCCAATGGTCCCTTCTCAAATGATTGTTAAACTTTTGTTGCTTTGAGATAATGTACATAACAGGAGTATAAAGATTTCTTCTCGTATTCACATGGTGGAAATTTTAATTAACCTAAGGGGTTGTTAATAATTAGAGCTTCGATCAAAACCTTGGAATAGAATGTTTCCTTTCTTGGTATTGTTAAATATTAGTTTATTATTGCTTTGTATAGTTTTATCTTGCTCAGTTCTCGTGAATTGATTCAGGTTAATAATTGTTGCAGATGGATTATGTGAGTAGATGAGGGAAATACTTGTAGTATATTGCATCGAATTGGTTATAAATATCTTTTTTGATACTTTTTACATTGTAAAACTCGGAAAGGGTCTTGTTGGAAATTTTAGAGGAGGGCCCATGTCGTTGTTTAATGTATTGTGGAGTAATGTTGTCTTAACTACTAAAACTTTGACTTGTTTTACTACTGTGAAAGAAATATGAAATTTGATTCCCGCATTGTTATATGTAGGATTTTTTTAACGGATTATAGGAATTCTAAGAACAATATAGCGGATT
Source organism: Taxus wallichiana var. yunnanensis (assembly GCA_018340775.1). NCBI lineage: Eukaryota > Viridiplantae > Streptophyta > Pinopsida > Cupressales > Taxaceae > Taxus > Taxus wallichiana. The sequence continues at coordinate 258,287,239 of CM031237.1, forward strand.
GAACAAGTTTTTACCTTCATGTTCCCTAATCATAATTTCATAGAATCATTTTGTCCCTTTCATTTTTGTGTCATGTTAGAAAGAATCGATGTAATCATGTGTAGTTTTATCAAAATAAGTAATTATAAAGTTCTCTAGGGATAAATTTTGTGTTGAAAACCCTTCTAGGACATTGTAATAATGCAATGCTAAACATTATAACATGGATGGGTATCCTTTAAAAATTTATAAAATATATATGTATATATGGGTAAAATATTGTAGATGCGAGCTTCTTGATAACATTTGGGTCCTTAGGTGATCAAAGAGGAAACTATCCTTTTAAAACAAATATATATACCTTGGGTTCCCCAAGCTAAGAAAATAAACCATTATCCTTATTGTCGGGAGTCCTTAAATGGTCTCAAGGTGAAATCAATGGTTAGATTTTAGAAGATAATAAGATTTAATAAGTAGGAGGAAATATTTTAAGAAACCATGTAATCTATCTCTCAACCATTGCAAAGTAAATTGTTTTCTTTTGTCAAACTCGTCAAGTGAAGCCTAGTAAAATTTCTAATCATTCTGGATAAATTCTTAGCCCCAATAAAATCCTAAAGGATAACTAATGAGATCTTAAAGATGAACCCATTTCGATCTTCTTCCCTAACTTCTTTTAAAAGTGCTTTGTAATCTTCTCTTAAGTGTTGATAAATGTTTAACCCTGGCACAAGGAGGTTATAATTCTAAATCTAAATGGTACCTTCCATCAACTAGAGCATGTGCTCACACCTTGTGAAATGGAGGCAAGAAACAATTTTCGGTATCTCGAGTAAGATTAATTAAACTTGAGAGAAACGTAAAATATTTTAAATCAATCAATTAAGAAAGTTATTGACATATTATAGAATGTTTCTCCTTCGAAAACTTGGTCTAAAGCTACGTAGTTAGTAGTATAGAAGAAATAAGTTTACCTTTGCAAAAGAATGGTGCGAATCAAAACATGAATCTTCTAAATCGTAATGTCAAGTTTGAAAGGAAAAATTTTGGTAAATACTTAACCTTAAAATTTGTTACACCGTGGGATGTACTTAATCTGTAATATGTGTAATGTGTTTTTACCATTACAATGTGTCTTGTTGAAGAGAAAATTGGATTGTTCATGTTGGGTGTTGAATGTTTCTTGTTGTCTATGTGGTCATCATTGTGTCTCAGATGTTCGAAGAGATAGTTGTAGTCATTGTGACCACCGGTTGTGTCATTCTATACTTCTAACGAGTCAAAAACAAAATTATCATGTACTTTGCTATGTTTTCTTGTGTGTCCGAAATAGTGGGCATTACACTTGGTATTAGAGCTGAGGTAGTCTACAACAACAAGTTTGAAGATATTTGACACTATATTTTGCAACCAATGTTATTATTAGCATTAATATCTTAAATTACACTAGTCAAAAATTATGTCACAAAATCTAGTACATAATTCACATATTATTTTTATCCACTCAATTTTTAAAGAGAGATACATCATTAAAATGAAGATTATATATATATCAAATTTAAAATCAGGTGTATTCTTGATTCAAGGTAAATGTCAAAATTAATATCAAATATTTCTTGGTATTTCCAAATTGATGGGAATGTTGATTGGTGTTGACCAGACTAATGGCTATTAGGGAAAAATCAAGATTAGTTTCTACATGCATTTGTATCTCTGTTTCGTAGGGGAACCAAAATACCTAAAAGAATATTTTTGAACTTCCCAAATGGTACTCGGGAATAGAAGATTCAAGTGGAGAGCTCAAGGATTTTCTATACAAAATGCTAAAAATCAGAGATAAACCATTGGAGTGCTATGATGATGAAGAGCCTAGTCCAGACTCATGACGAATTGGAGGAAGATATGGAGAGGGAAGAATCGATGCTACTTTTGTACAAATCGAGAAGGTTAAATTTGTGACTAATAGACGTGAGGATGCGGTTGTGAATACTAGGATGCAAGAGGAGGTTGGAACCAGTAATGGTGACTAGTAGAAATGGTTTAATGGGAGGGAAAAAGAGCTGAGCGGAAGGAAGTAATACATGGCCTCCTCTCTCGAACAAAGTGCATGACCTATAACTCCGAGAAGTTCTCGTAATTTTTTTAATCCTCTCGATGTCCATGTTTTTTTGAAGTAGGCATCTCTTAGATGATTGTGAGCATTCCGTGCACAAGGAAGAACTTACGTGGTGTAAGTATTCTATGCCATAAGATCTTGTAGTTATCCCAAATTTTGATTTGATTGAGGAACCATCAAACCCGTCTAGGGTAGACACTCCCCTATTCCAGAGAATGAGCCACAAAACTTTGATTCTTTCATCTCTCCTGGGATAGATTAGGTTTCTTATACCTAAGAGGTATTTACTACATCTATTATGGATTGTGCCCGGTCCGTGTTAAGGGTCACATTCCTATCAAAAATATTAAAATTAGTTTACCAATATTTGCGTAAGAAAGTAACGAGGATTATATGGTGGTGGAAAGGAAGAATAAAGGACATAAAAAATTAAACCCATCATTGTTTTAAAAGGATTGAGTGATGTACTACTTTTTGTTTTTATCACTTTTTCTAGTCTAGCGGCCTAATTTCGGAGCTCTTGTTCTTTTGCGAGTAGGTTTCTATTTAGTTGTGGGCCTGGTGTGTTGTTTTTAATTTCTATTTAGTAGTTTGGATGCTGCTTTGTTTGGCATCACATTGTATATCTAGGTTATTAGACCTTTTTCATCAAGTGCTCTTTTGTGTATCTAGGTTTTGACCATTTTGATATACTAGGGTATGGTCCCCATCAAAAACAATTTACCTTTAATAAAAACTCTACGATGACCTTTGAAATAAACCACATTTATCCAAAAACCTAACATAATTTTAAACAATAAAAATATTAATAGTTACATTACATTTAAATCATACTCAACCCTCTTTCAAAATCATTTAAAGAGTCCTCAAACCACACACACGATTCTCCAAGAAGAGATACACCATGATATTGTATGTATGGAACTACATATGATAATTTGGAAACTTTATTAATTATTTGTGTTGAGTTGGATTACTTTTTCTTGACATGGAGTTGATGTATCTTCATATGAGAAGTTAGAATCCTAATACTAGTTTGGAGTACTTCATACATATGTAGGGGATGATCGAATGTATTATTCTAATTTTAATTAGTATAAGAGTTCTTTACCTACCATTTTAGTGATTTGTAATTGAAATTTCCTTTAAATTTATAGGTGAATAAATGAGCATATTATATTTTATTATATATTGTTTCCTAATTATAATTTCACATTAATTCCAACCTACTATAACAAGACCTATTATATATGATGTAAAATTGGATAATCTATCACTACATGACCTTGTAGGAGACCATCATTTTTAGGGTTGAACCATTATATTATTTTTCCTAGAGATAGAGAATGTTTTTTTAAAACTATATGCATGATCCTTAGGAGTAATAGACTACTTGTGGTTGATATAAGAACTCTTTTAATTCGATGAATAGTGTACTAAGGAGAGAAAGTATCATAATAGGAACATAAATAGAATAAGATATAAAGATAGATTTAAGATAGGTGCAAATGCAGTCATGATTTAAGGACATGAATTATTAACAACATTATCTAGTGATAAATTATCAAATTTATTTGTCTCTATTTGGAGACATTTAAATTAGGAAACTTTCTTGAAGAAACATAATACCTAATCGTGTGAACACACTTTTTTATTTTCTTAAGATGATTTTTTCTTGAGATGATCAATTCGTTATAGGATAATCAATGTTAAACATATAACAAATAGTGTAGTCATTGTCCATATATAAATAATATAAATTTAACTAAACTTTAACAATCAATTTGAAAATTGAAAATTAAAATTAAATAAGGCATGGAAGCAATGCATTTATTTGACATATTAACATAGGATCTTATTATTAAATAACTTTAAGAGAGGCTCTATAATTACACCAATTCGAAGGATTTTAGTCATAAGTTCATAATTTACAAATTTAGTGTGAACCAAGTATTTGGGTGTCACTAAAACAATGTAAATATAACTAAAAGGGTATTGGTGGTTCCCAATATATGAAATTTTTCCTCAAAATGGAAGGATATGAATGGTTTCCCAAGGTATCAATATGACCAAATGTACTAAGGCTATAATTATGCCCAAAGTAAGACCATTCACCCATGGAATCACATCGATATAGATGAATCTAGATCTATCATGGAAGAAACAACAAAGTCTCTACAATATAGAGATAAAATTGAATTATCTCACACCAGTAGATCGAACTAATTCTATTCTAGGAAAAAATATTAGAATGTTGGATATCAATTGTGTATTCCTTATATAAAAATTGGGATCGGGAATCTCTTTTGACAAGATCGCACAAATAAGGAAAATACCCCTCGAGAGATGGTATGTGAATTGGGCATTAATGTCCTAGAAATAAATCTTCTTATAATATTTGTAAAATATAAACTTGTCTCCTTTATTTAACTCTTTGTCATATCCACTTCATTGTAGGGTTCATTTATTACACTTATAACTGCAAAATAAACGCTAGATACTTACAAAAAGTTTAAGAAAAAAATAGATGAAACAAATAATGCAGATGATTGAGTCGAATGAACGATATTGTCACCCAAATGTGATTTTCATTGAGCACTACACTACATTTCAGAATCTATAAATCTCTAGTGTGTTTTGATTCCATTGTGTCCCTTGAAGATAGGTTTCGATTATTGGAATCATACCAAGATAACAACATACAATTACCTTTCCCCAAGATAAATGTGTGAGATGGTATTTAAAAATAACCCTTCCTATGAGGTGAATAATTTAGCCCAAAGGTAGTCCTTGAATGTTTCTTTTTCCCAAGTAGTAGAATGTAAGTATTAGCCCCAAATTGTCTAGCCCCTAATGATAGTGACTAAGTCATGTATATATGATTCAATTGTTTGAATTTTATCATTCACAACTAGAAATACAAATAAAATAAATAAGAAATATTTTATAAAAGGTTCCAAATGATGTAGCATTTGAAATTCAATAAAATGAGATAAATGGAAAAAAGAAACCAAAAGTGATAGTAGCATATGGGTGTTCATTTCCTAATGGGCAGTAATTTCCAAGATGCTCGAAGGATGTAAAATAAAATACAGAGATGGGTCATATGTTCTTAAATTTTCAAAAGTAAAATGATAGTTTGAGAAAGGAAAATAACATTAGTGTAGAAAGGATAAATAATGTAAGAGTAAAATGTGAGTTATGACTTTCTAGTTTTCTTGCTTAGGAATCAGTAACGCCCACAAAAATGACATTCAAGGAACATGCTAAAACCATAAAATTTAACCCGAAGATTGTGGATTTTTTTTTTTTTATTAAGTTGAAATGTTATAAGGTTGTCAACCCTTAGAGTGCATTAAATTTACTTTCACCAATAATCTTTACTTTACAAGGGATGGACCAAGTCTAAGTTAAATGATTAAATATTCTTAATTTATCTCTAAGGTCAATTAATTAACATTTAACTAGGAGGGTACCACAATTTAATTTTCTTGGTTTAATGTTTTTACTCTGTTACAACCAACATTCCAACCTTAATACTTTACCTTTACTTAGTTACTATAATTCCATTATTTAAATAACTTAAAAGTCTATTTCATTACTTTTCTAAAACATACTAGGAACAATATTAGTGACTTTGCACACCGAGGTATTTAAATGGCCCCATTCACCCATCTACACATACCTTTAATTTGTATTTAAAACATCTATAAAATATATTCCTACTAAACAAATGTAGGGTTGATCCTCAACCCTTGGATCAATTCAATTGTGGCCCTTTAGGTCATAGGGTTCTAAACTAACCCTAAATATCTTTATGAACTTTTATTTAATTTCTTTCTTTACCAAAGTCTCCTAGTTTGGTCATTTTTTCTTTGTTTAATTTGAAAGTTGGAGAGAAGGAAGCCATGGGAGAAAGAAAGGAATAACTATGGAGGAGTCTACATTAAATGAAGTTTAGATTATTTTAGATGGTAGATTTATGATTGTAATTTATTTTATTCGGGATTGAAGGAATTTCCTTTTAAAATATGGTTTTATTACAAAATTATTTGTATTTGGAGTTCTTCATTTGGGGAAAACCCTACCTCTATTAATATAAATGAGTTTGATCACTTCTAGTTATCCATTTGAAGATTTATGTGCACCGTAAAATGAGATTTAGCCATCATTTAACAGGAGTTTAACTCCTACCTTTCCATGGTAGAGCTTGATACATGAGTCACACACCAAGCTTCTAGAATCCCAAATAATCAGCAAGAAGCTTCAACAAATCCACAAGCACTCCAAATCCTTCAACTCCAAAAATGCAAGAGCACAAACTAATGAAGTAACCCCCAAACAAGCAAAAGAACCTGAATAAATAGAAAAGAGAGGGGGAGGGTCATGTGGCTCCATATAAGATGCCACATCACTCATCCTCAACTCCACCTCCCAAGTCAAACCTCAACCCCAATGCACCATCAATTGGTGGGTGAAAGGAATGAAAATTTACTTACACACACAAACCAAGCCCACCCCCTAAGGAAAAATTTAATTACATGAAAGAAAGTGAAATTAAATTTTACCTTTTTGTCTTCCCAAAAAACCTAATGGGGTCTATTTTTGACACCTCAACCCATAGGTAGGGTTGGTATAGCAATTTGAGAGGTGTGGGACAAGTGTGAATTGTCCCACAAGCCTCCAAAATTGGCCCTTAAGGCCAAATTCGAATTTTCATGAAGGGGTAGAGTGTAAAACACTCAAGACCACAAGCACTCAACTTATAACACACAATCAAAGATCTATCTAATAAAATAAATGAATTCCTTTTGACCCATTAAATTTTAATTTAGTAAAAATATTAATCTACTAATCTAGACACAAATCAAGTAATTAATAAAAGGAGAATACATCACTATAAATCACATACTAAAATCAAATAAAGGAAACTAATAAAAGAGATAACACAAAACCCCTTGGTCACAATTTGGGGGTGATTCCCCTCCATGGGAACCCCTTAACAACAATTCAAACATACATACATAACAAAACACATGTTGTCATGGTGACCCTTGTTGAATTGATCTAGCATTCGAATGTGGTTGGTCTCCAATACCCTCGTTGTTTGTTTTGACATGTTTACCTACAAAACACATAACACATCCTTTGGTATTGTGGCCACGTCAAAATATCTAGGATAAAATATACAATATAAATCCACAATCATCGTATATGAATCAAAACATCATCTACGAAATAATGATATCATTTACAATTTTTAACAACATCTTGATTCTACATTTCATGAATATCCATATGATCACAAGATTAGTTCAATTGTTAAGGTATACTCAAAATGACAAAAGTATCGTGAGTCAGAAATATATATAACCATGTCAACAACATATCATCATCAATATAATTTTTCTCTAATAATCCACATACATCATACTAAGAATCAAAATCAACAACAGTCCAGTATCTCTAACATCTAACATCATGCTAAGTAATAAAAAACTACAATAATATCCATAACTATAGTTGACAATATTGGAATCAATAGTAAAAGTGTCGAAGGAAGTGGGCACTACATCCCCTCCCCTTAGACTCGAATTCCTCTGAAAGTCATTGAAATAGGTGTGAAGGCGGGCTTGTAGCAATGTAGCATCCTCCCATGTAGCCGTAGTATCATCATACTTGTTCCAATAGACTCAAAATTTGTCATTCTCTCTACCTTGAAGAAAGCAAAGTGTCCTACACTCTAAAATATGGACAGGCTCCACCATCACTCGCCCCTAATCCCGCACCCGCAAGGAGTCCAATCCACCACATGATGAGGGTCTACAATATACCTCCTAAGTACAAAAACATGAAAAACATCATGGATGCGAGACAAGCTAGATGGCAATGCTAGATGATAGGCTAAAGGGGAGATACGCTCCAAGATCTCAAAGGTACCCAAAAATCTACGAAAGCTTAGAACCTTTTCCATAATAGATAGGGCTCTTATGAGGTCCTACACAAAGAAAAACCTTCGTTCCCACCTCATAACTATGATTTTTCCTATAATGATCTGCATACAAATGCCTATCATGTGCCTCCTACAATCTTTACGATCATAACAACCTACTACTCCATATCCTATAGTAAAGCTAGTCCAAGAGGAACCTTATCCTCTAACTTGTCCCAACTAAGACGTGTCTGCACTCTCTATCATACGTTCCTAAAAATCATCCATGCCTATTGAACTCTAAAAACTATTATTGTAGGAAAACTCTACCAAGTACAAATACTCCTCCCATCTCAACGTATTATCCATGACGTACATCCTAAGCATGTCCTTCAAAATTTGATTCCCCCTCGGTCATCTGTCTCTGGGGTGATATGTTGTATCGATATTGATCTTCATCTTGAGAGCATGTTGCAAGGTAGTCCAGAAGTGGGATGTGTACAAAGGATCGCGGTCACAAATGATATTCCGTATAATCTGTGTAATCTAAAAATCTCATCAAGATAAACCCGTGCCTTTGTACTTAGATGTGTAGGTAGTCTTGAATGGAAGTGATGAGATGCGCAACCCGAGAAAATTCCTACACAAATCTTTTGGAGTATCCTACCAAACCCATGAAGTTGCACACCTCAATCACACTAGCGGTTTATCGGCCAATCCATGATAGCTTGAATCTTGGAAGGATCAACTGTGATACCTTCCCCATAAATTATGTGGCCCAAAGACTACTCCTCTATCTCAGAAAGAACGCACACTTCTCCAAGTTCCCATAAAGATGTTGTCGACACACGGACACTAAAGAACCTAGCGAAGGTCCCCCTCATGCTCCTCACACGTACGTGAGTATATCATAATCATATCAAGGAAAATGAGCACAAAACAATCTAAAATTTCCTAAATACCCAATTCATCAAACTCATAAACATTGCGAGGGCATTCGTTAGACCAAAAGGCACCACTATGAGCTCGTAGTGGCCATATCTCAAATCTTGAAAGTGGTCTTATGAATATCTACCTCGTGATCCTCAACCTGATGATACCCTGACTTAAGATCTATCTTGGAGAAAAATATGCTTCCCTTCATGTGATGAAATAAATCATCAATGCATGGAAGGGGTAACAATTCTTAATTGTTACTTTTTTCAGCCGGTGGTAATCAATACACAAGCGAAGAGATCCATCCTTATTCTTTACAAAATCACTGGTGCACCCCAAGGGGACACTAGGATGGATAAGGTGTTTCTCCAAAATTCCCTCAAGTTGTAAATTAAGCTCATAGAGCTCGGGGTAGTCATCTGATAAGGTGCTCGTGAGATAGGCTCTGCACCCAAAACCAAATCTATATGAAAATCTATCTCACGTGGGGGTGGTAACTCTGGTAGCTACCCTAGAAAAACATCAAAAAATCTCTCAAGATGTGATGGTCCTTTGGACTCATCCTTAGATTTGTCTCTAACCATAACAACATACATCCGACAATGCCATCGCACACAATGCTTAAGCTACATAGCAGAGATGCTACGAATGGAAGAAAACCTCCCTACTCCCCGCTATCACAAACTCAACTCCTCGATCATCTATACATGAAATAGTCTTATGGTAACAATCCATTCGGATGCAGTGTGTGTAGACAACCATTCCATGCCTAATATGACTCTATACAAACCCAAGGGAAGGATTCGAAGATCCGAGGTAGTGGTGAAGGGACCCAAATCCATTACACACTCCTTAACTAAGGAGTCTACAAAAATTTTGCTCAGAAGCCATTTAAACGTCCTAAATAAGACCCTTCCTAACTACCACTAGCCTGCAACACTCTACTAATGATGGTATAATAAAAGAATCGAGATGAACGAGAATCAAACAATATAGAAGCAGGAATACCACTAATGCCTGCATGTAATCTCTATCACGGTACTCTCGTGCTAATCCTAGCTTCGATTCACATTGTGTAGATCCAATGGCTACGTCCTATGTCACTAACAATAGGTTCGGGAAATATTTGTTTTATCCTTGTTACTAGGGTTCTTTGGGAACTCTCTCAAATGATGTCCAACAATGCCATAACCATAACAGCTGCCTGGGTCCTCTCGGTGAGATGCAACTCCGGCCGATACTCTAGAGGTATGTGTTATGGATCCTAACAACCCAACTATGGACTGTTGAGGTCTCGTGAACTAGTTCTTGCTAATTGAGCTCTCAGTGCACCCTGTGTCCTAATGGGACCACTAAGAGGAGGCCCCATACTCCATCCCCTCTGAGCGTCGAATCTCTTGAAGGACTAAATGGGGGTTGCATTTTTGTTATTCTCTTAACGTGGCTGTTGGGGTGGCCTTAATGAAGACTGTATTGAACCCTATCCACCTGAGAGCAGGAGGAGTTGATTCCCCCTCGACTTGTTATCTTGCATATCTTTGGATGAGGATCTGAACTCTGTCCATGTCCTCACAAGTCTTCCCTATGTACCCTCTATAATATAGGCCTTCTCCACATCATCTACTAATGTCGTGTGGAAGTGAATGTGCATTTGCACTACATAAATCCAAATTTAGGCCCCTAATGAACTTGTGAATTTATACCTGCTCATCCTTAGTTGAAATCGGAGTAGGTCCAAAAGCTGATTCTCATACTCAACTACGGTCATATATGCCTACTGTGAGGTTACCAAACTCGTCTATCCACTACTTGAATAAACCTCCTCGAAAATACCTGATCTGAACTGCTCCTCAAAACAGCTTCCAGGTAACTATCTCGAGTCAACATGGAGCTTTGCTCCTTGGTCCTCCACCAAACATCTGATCCATCCCTTAGAATAAGGATCGCAACGTGAGCTTTCATGTTACTAGTACAAGGCGAGCTTGAAGAATCCTCTCAAGCTCACCAACCAGGTGCCTCACCGAAACCCATCGTATCTCTAGAGTAGTGAGATGGTCTTAAATTCAGGATCTCCCGATGTGTTTTGTGGTGACAACTGATGACCCCTAGGTTTCTCTACATGCTACTCCCTCTGCCTAAGGCTCCGAGATTTGTCCCTATGTCTTGAAATCCTTTCTCCATGTCCTCTCTGTGGTGACTCTACCCTAGCCGACTCCACATGGAAGTTCTCCACCCCTGTGTTCCCCGTTGTTTTGAGGATATGCATGAGCCTCCCCACTGATGGCTCCATATCATGTCTAGTAAGTCGTCCTCCTAAGGACCCTCTGCATATCATTGCATTGACATCCTCAAGCATCTGTAAAATTTGAGGTAGAATGCCCGCTACCGCTTGTTGTGGAGGTGGTAAATCTAGGTCTATGTGAAAATACCCCTTGTCTTGTCCGTGCCTCCTTTATAGACTAAGGAGAGAGTTAGCTCGTTGCTCTACGTTTTTGTTTCCATTTTCTATGTTTTCTATATTATACAATTATCAGGATAGTGTGGTTTTCTAGGTGTAGAATATATATATATATATATATATATATATATATAATTATATAATTACACTAGGTTAAAATGTTCATGTCTCGGTATTTTATAGGTGTTCTAAGGATCTAAGATTTGAACCCATGGCTCGATACCAAGTGTAATACCCACAAAAATGACATTCTAGGAACATGCTAAAACCCTAAACACTTAACCCGAAAGTTGTGGCATTTTTTTTTGTTTAAGTTAAAAGGTTACAAGGTTGTCAACCCTTAGAGTGCATTAAATTTACTTTCACCAATAATCTTTACTTTACAAGGGATGGACCAAGTCTAAGTTAAATGATTAAATATTCTTAATTTATCTCTAAGGTCAATTAATTAACATTCAACTAGGAAGGTGCCATAATTTAATTTACTTGGTTTAATGTTTTTACTCCACAACTAACATTCCCACCTTAATACTTTACCTTATACTTAGTTACTATAATTCCATTATTTAAATAACTTAAAATTCCATTTCATTACTTTTCTAAAACATACTAGGAACTAGATTAGTGACTTTGCACACCAAGGTATTTAAATGGCCCCATTCACCCATCTACACATACCTTTAATTTTTATTTAAAACATCTATAAAATATATTCCTACCAAACAAATGTAGGGTTGATCCTCAACCCTTGGATCAATTCAATTGTGGCCACTAGATCCTAGGGTTCCAAACTAACCCTAAATATCCTTATGAATTTTTATTTAATCTCTTTCTTTACCCAAGTCTCCTCATTTGGTCACTTTTCCTTTGTTTAATTTGTAGGTTGGAGAGAAGGAAGCCATGGGAGCAAGAAAGGAAGAACTATGGAGGAGTCTACAAAGAAATCAATCTTAGATTAGTGTAGATTGTAGATTTATCATTGTAATTTATTTCATTCAAGGATTGAAGGGATTTCCTTTTCAAATATGGTTTTATTACAAAATTATTTGTATTTGGAGTTCTCCATTTGGGGAAAACCCTACCTCTATTAATATATATGAGTTTGAGCACTTCTAGTTATCCATTTGAAGATTTATGTGCTCTACACAATGAGATTTAGCCATTATTTGTTTGTTAGAGGTTTCCTTGTAAGTTTTACAAGATTATAATTTTGTTTTGACCAAGTTAAAATTTACAGGGCGTAGATTTACATTTTCGTAGTAAGTGACATAACCATCGCCTAGAGTTCAAAGTGATCTTGGGACTACCGCCCCACCCGGGTGATGATTCACGAATGCCTGCTTATCTCGCGCAGGTGGTTCACGAGACCGCTGCTCAGATAAGGTGGTGGCCCTGTTCTTAGAAACAAAACCAAAAAATAGAGATTTCTCAAGAAACAAAAAGTCACTGGGGTATTTTAAAATTCATTTTAAACTTGATTTTATGTGCCTAAAGTTTCAAGTTGTAATATTTAATTCCATATATTCATTCCATAGTTAAAATTACCCATTTTAAAGCATTATCTTTTCAATAAGTAACAAAAACAACTACCGGACAATTTTCATTTTATTCAATAAATTTTCCTCTAAGCCTAATAGTAAAAAGCAACTAGTTCTACTACTAGTATTGTTATTTTCCTTCCTACAAAATGCAACATTCCAACATAACAATATACTTCAAATTTGTTGCCTCTTTCCATTTTCACTACAACTTATTTGTTCAAATAACTACAAAAACTTTACTCCACGTTTAATTTTACTATGCATACATTATTAACATCTTACAACTTCTATGTTCCTTCTTTCTCATTTACAATAATACAACTTCACAATGAAGATAACTTTCTTTCTCACAATACAACTTTCAACTAAAATTTTACACAAGATTTCCATTTTGATTCTTTTCTTTCCATACTACAATTTAAAGAGAAGGGAAATTATACAACTCTTCAATGAACTTCTTCAAATAATATTACAACTTACAATACAACATTTCCTTTAAACAAAATACAATATTACAAATCTTCCACCTTGAGTGGGAATAACAAGAAGGTTTTATCACAAGTAAGGATTTCTTGAGGACACCAAAAATACTCCATGTTTCACATCACCAACAAGAGAGCTCCACCATGCTTCATTTGTTCACAAAAAAGGCAACACTCTCCACCCAACCAATAATCCAATGGGGAGGAGAAGCCATCCTCCTCATTGGCCCCCGAGCCCCAACCACATTGCAATGAAAAATGGATCCAACTCATGGAAACAAAACAAGCTTCCACATCACAATAAAATATTTTACAACCATACCAAAACACAAACAATACAACTACAATCACAAGAAGGAAAGCAACAAAATACACAAGGCTTCAAAATGCAAAATCCAAAGGAGCAAGATCTATGGGAAGGTCACTTATGCCTCCCAATGGGAAATGGGTGCCCACAAAAACCCTCCAATAAACATCTCAAAACCCCTACACACTCTTATTCCTCCCCAAGAACCCTCTAATGCCTCCCACATTCTCTTATGCCCATAACATCTTTTATGGGCCCCTAATAAAAATAGACCAAGTAAGAAATGCAAGCAATTTCTTGTCCAAGGTGAGGCACCCAACCCAACTCCCTCCAAAAACATGAAATAAACTCTTATTCCTCCCCACATGTAAGATCCCCATATTCCCCTCCTACACCATACTTAGGCAATCTACCCAAGCACCCAAGGAGCATACGAAAACACTCAAAAAACACACATATGTATACAAAATACAAGAAATCATATAACAAGAGTTTAGCTCCTACCTTTCCATGGTATAGCTTTATCCAAGAATCATATACAAAGCTTCTTCAATCCCAAACAATCATCAAGAAGCTCCAAAAATCCACAAGAACTCCAAAATCCTCTAACTCCAAAAATGCAAGAGCACAAAATAATGAAGTAACTCCCAAACAAGAAAACGAACTTGAATAAATCGAAAAGGGAGAGGGAGGGCGAGGTGGCTCCATGTAGGATGCCACATCACTCATCCTCAACTCCACCTTCCAAGTCAAACCTCAACCCCAATGCACCATAAATTGGTTGGTGAGAGGAATTATAATTTACTTACACACACAAACCAAGCCCACACCCCCTAAGGACAAAATTTAATTACATGAAAGAAAGTGAAATAAAAATATACCTTTTTGTCTTCCCCAAACACCTAATGTGGTCTATTTTTATCCCCCGATCCATAGGTATGGTTGGTATAGCAATTTAAGAGGTGTGGGACAAGTTTGACTTGTCCCACAAGCCTCCAAAATTTTCCCTTAAGGCCAAATTCGAATTTTCATGAAGGGGTTAGAGTGTCAATACTCAAGATCACAATCACTCAACTTATAACATAGAATCCAAGAGTTGTCTAATCAAATAAATGAATTCCTTTTGACCCATTCAAAATTAATTTAGTAAAGAGATCAATCTAGTAATCTATACTCAAATCAAGTAATTAATAAAGGGAGAATACATCACTATAAATCACATACAAAAATTAAATAAAGGAAACTAATAAAAGAGAATAACACACTGACCCCTTGGTAACAATTTGGAGGTGATTCCCCCATGGAAAATCCCTAACAAAAATTCAAACATACATATCAAAATACATGTTTCCATGGTTACCCTTGTTGAATTCATCTAGCATTCCAATGTTGTTGGTCTCCAATCCCCTCATTGTTTGTTGTGACATGTTTACCTGAAAAACACATAACACCTCCTTTGGCCTCATGGGCACATCAAAACATCTAGGATAAAATATACAATATAAATCCACAATCATTTGTATATGAATCAAAATATTATCTACGCAAGTAATGATATCATTTAAAATTTCTAACAACATCTCGATTCTACATTTCATGAATATCCATATGATCACAAGATTTGTTCAATTGTTAATGTCTACTCAAAATGATGAAATTATCGCGAGTCAAAATATATATAACCATGTAAACAACACATCATCATCAATATAAATTGTCTCTAATAATCCACATACATCATACTAAGAATCAAAATCAACAACAGTCTAGTATCCATAATATCTAAAATCATGCTAAGTCATAAAAAAATACAGTAATATCCATAAGTATAGTCAACAATATCGAAATCAATAGTAAAAGGTGTCGAAGGGAAGTGGGCACTACATGAATCATGCATATAATGACATATTTAGAGGTATGATGTAAATAGAAAGTGCATGATTTCATTAATATATTCACTAAAATTCAAAAGGGAATTGAGTACACTCATGCCCCTGACCATGCATTGTATTAGGTATTTTCAACCCTAACAAAATGTATAAACAATAATTGATGCCATGATTTCCGTATGATATCAAATTGAAAATGTGCATCCATGTAAAATAGAAAGTTTGTAACCGATTATTTGATGTACCATATATTTTTTCAGAAGATGTAATTAAATGTAAATTGAATCCATGTATCTATCCTAAAAGTTTTTGAGAGACTTATGAAAATATATATTCTCTTGAAAATTATGAATTTTGATATTATGATGTGCGCATAATTGTATCATACATTAATATAGTAACATATATTTTTATTAGATAGGGTAAACTTGAGTAGGGATTATGGCTCCAAGAATCCTTACAAAGAAATATGCATCGTGAAAACACCCAATAGTGAGCTAACAAGGGAAACCGGACCAATAAAGGAGTTAAATAGAATTATCTCAAAAAGACCGAGTCCAACGAGAAACAACCGGGAAGAGGAAAGTTCTCCCTAAAGGCAAGACAGTCCTGAAAGCAATAAGTTGTTCCGTTTAATTCTTTTGGATTGTACTATCTATCACCCATCTTCGAGATCAACCACAACCCCAAAAGTCTCCATGATGTAGTCTTTGTATTTCTCGCCCTCCCAAATGGAAAGGGCATTTAGGGAATCTAGATTGATTTGGGATTTACATGTTCAAAGCTTCATTTTATCTTAAATTTTAATCTAGACCTCCAAATTACCCAATGGGAATTCCACCACAACCTGTTATAACCTTTCTTGGATTATTTTTCTAGATTGACATTTTGGGAATTATTTTAAGCTATTATATTATATTTTATAACTTTTAATTTTTCATGTGTGCATGAATTATATTGATATTGTTGTGATAACCATATTTGTTGAATGCCATTTTGAGTTGAGTGAGACATACCATAACTTTCTTACCATAAAATAATTTAATATTTTCCATGTCATATATAACATATAATCATAGTTGAATTACATAGTTCAATAAATTTATGTGGCCACCATGTAAAACATATCCCAAAAAGAGATCGCATGACGAAATTCATTGGATAGGAGATAAAAAACAAAAAATAATTGAAGTATATGTATGCAAAAGCACATGAGTATACAAGTACAACAATCAATGACACCAAAAATTTCATAGAAAAATCAAAAGGGTCACATAAAAGGGAAAATCTATTTTGACATAAAAAACAAGGGGAAAATAAATGCAAAATAAAAGGAAGTTGAGGCTATAATAAGGGAAAAAATAGAGTGAAACACACATATAAGGCCAAGGACCACACACAAACGATAATTAAGAAGATAAAAATCTAATGTTTGAGGATAAAAATAAAGCAGGACATGGGGGCATGGATTAGGAGAGTGTATTCATATATAGTCCACACATGGTAGTCCCAAAATTCTAGATAAGTACAATATATAAAAACATTTAATATAATAAAAATAAGTATTTTAAATATATTTGTATAAAATACAAACTAATTAAACATGATATTGCAAAGGATTCCCATAGATTAGAAAGGACATTGAGTGAAGGGTAAGTCAAACATTTATAATCTTGTACATTGATGCATATATTGCATAATGAAATAATATGTCATGCTGACACATGTATAATATTAAATATGTTATTTATAGAACCACGTGAAAAATAACATTTTAAATAAAACATAGTAGATCAATTCATACTCAAGTCTTGATTTTATAATTATGTAATACTTAAATGTTTTTCTGTTTTTAAAATCATTTTCTAAGTATTTGTTGCCAAATTAGCACCATAAGTCTCTTTGGGGTACTAGTTACAATTTCTTAACTTGAAGGATTTTGATCACACTTTTAAAAACATTTTGGACATTGTTATGGTTTTAAACTTATCTAAGTTTCTTGCATAGGGTAGCTCTAGGTTCATAACAGATTGATGAAATTCAAATTAGTCAATTTTATGTTACTTTATGAAATAAGATAGTTAGAAACATATATTTTCCTTTTTTTCTATTTGGCCGGAAGATTGTCAACTTTATTGGAGAAAATGGATGCATTTGGAGGTCAATTAATATTATATACCTACTAACTTTTATAAAATTCAGCACCTCACTTAGATTAGTGACAAGAGTCCCCCATTCTTACTCGGGATATCTACAAAACTTCAAATATTTCCTCAAGAAACCAAATATTGCATGGTTTTGATTGAAACTAGGTGAGATCAATTAGGAAGTTGAAGTTGATTGAAGTTTATAGAAATATCTTGGCAAAAATCATGATAAGTGTTCGAGATTATGGCGTGGTAGCCATCAAACTACTCATCTTCTTTAATCTTCTCAAGAGTCAATTATGTCACATACGTTATAGAAACTTGGTAGTGCGGGCCAAGTGGAAAGTATTAGACCTTGTTTTATCCCATATTTGTTGACCACTATTCCTCTCACTCATGTAATTTCTTAATCAATGTGAACTGTGTAAAATATTGACCATCCCAGTCTAATCCTTACACTGAAAAACCTTGAACCTACAACCCCATGCCCCATTTCTCACGCCCCACCATCCTACTATGTGTTCACATATCAAAAAATATGACACATGTTATTTTCAAAAACCGCATAAACAATAATTTGACGGAATAAGTAATGACGTATTACGTTGTTACATATATAGGTAACAACATAATGTGTTGTTACCTATTTTGTCAAAAATCATATACACGCGATGGAAAATACTATTTTAATATTGTGCAAATGTATGCGATGGATAAACTCTTCCGTCTTTGACTATTTTTATTAAAGATATGAATTTTACAAGAAAATGATGCACGATATGTGGCATATGAGACACATGTCAATAATGAACACTTTAAGGAATTGACATAAATTTCTAATGGATAAGGCTTACATATTAAATCTTACATGATACCAATGACAGTATTAATCTATTATATAAGGAATAAGTACTAATAATATTTGCATATTTATGTCTCAAGGACCCAAGATTCTTCATGGCACAAATAAAAAATAAGTGTTGAAAATCAGTTAGTATGGACTCTTTGGAAGGTTATTGTAGACACCAATTTTTGATGTCATTCCTTGCCTTCACCCCACATTTTCTCTCCTTCATTAGGCTTACCCTTTCAAACCCCTTTTCAACCTAAATTTGAATAAATCTCATTTCCCAAAAAACTACATATTGATTAATCAATCTTAATTGGTTAATTGATCCCCTTTAAATCCTTAAATCTCATTATATGCTAATATCCAATTGATAATTAAATATTCTAAACTAATTCATATCACCCCACATAATAATTAAACACTCCAAAATTATTCAAATCATACAACCCACTCACAAATTAAATAATGCAAAATAATCCACATCGAATCCATTATTGCACCTAATCACTCAAATCATTATCCCCCCACTCACCTAATTAGGGTTACTTTATCAAACCCAAATTACTTGATAACCCATAAATTAACTCCATATCCATTTGCTATAAATACAGGCCTCCCCCTCTTTGAGATAACCTTTGACATTATAGCTCTTCAATTTTCATCATATCACCACTATTCCCTTGTAATGCCACTTGTATCATCATAATATCATCTTCATACCCTTGCGGTTCTCTTAGGGAGCCCATTTATTGGCATCCTTCCATATAAAACAAGAAGGTTTACAAATTCGTTTTGCAAGTTCCTCGCATCCACCAAATTTTCCATTGATTCATGTAGGTTTGGTTTGCTTTACATATATTTTGATTAGATCAATATCTCCTTTATACATCATCATTTTCAAGATATGTTATTTATCAATTTTTGCATGTTATCTATCTATATTTAATTTATATCATTTTTTCTTATCTAATGGGGTCTACATCCATGAAAATAAGGTAACACTTCACAGGAACTGACTTCATTAGGTAGCCCCCGCATATACCATCTAATCCATTTTTCTCTTAGTTTCCTCTGTTTTGCAGGTCTATCCAGCTTGCAGCAAGGACATTCACTTTGTGCCTTCTCATTTGCATCCATCAACTCTACAAGTACCTTAAACCCCACATATTTGAGGTTGCTTGATTTTCTTTGTTATCTAGCTCACTAATCTGGATAGGGACAAAGAAAAATCGATCAACATTTTGGCACGCTCGGTGGGACCGATCCCATATCTCGGTAATCTATTTTTACTTTAAAAATCTTGTGTAGATTTCGTACATATAACAACTATCCTTATTCATAGTTGTCATCCATTTAGATATCTTGTGAATATTTTGTTTTTAGGCTTACTTGCTTCGCAAGGGTTAGTATTGACTTAGCGAGTTCAATATGTTACTTCATAGTCCATATCTTCCTTGAGGCAAGAAAATTTGATTTTTGTTTTGATTTTGTTTCTTGTTTTCTAGTTCCACATTACTACATTTCTTCATTTTGTTAAGTAGATTTTATATAAACCTGTAAAAAACAAAAAAATCATACTTTGAGTTCTACTCGCATGGGAAATCCGTCTGAAAATAATCTTATTATTTGGCTTCTATTTTCAATCTTAGTTTTACAATTAATATATATTGTTTTTAAACAAATCATGCTTGTTAACATTTTTTAAACTAATATATATATATATATATATATATATATATATATATATATATATATATATAAACCAAATCCTAAACTACCCACCCACCCAGGCCCACCAGTAACTCGACCGGGATATCTACCCTTTGTACCTTGCCAACACCATCTCTTTGACTACCCCTTAGGAAATAAGGGATAGAATATGCGGAATAATCCCTCACAAGAATCACAAGAATAGAAACTAATATGTAGGAAATATTACAAATCTCAAATAAAAGTGCAGAAAAAAACAACACAACACAAAGAGAGCTTTTAATGTGGTTCACCCAATTTGGGCTACGTTCACCAAGAATAAATTTCTTAGATTTTATTACAAGCCACCGCTCTCTCAATACGATACCTGCATTTGTTTGGAGCTATGCTCAACAAACTCTACAGAATTCACACCGAATTCAAAACACATTTGCAATGTTTCATTAACCCTACCATATGCACAAAACCAAATAAGTAGACAACAACTTAAGCGGTTTTACCAAATCGTGGGTATAAAACCCATGGGCAAAAACCGTCCGATAAAATTATGGCTAAAAATTCCCACTCATATGAGAAAAGCACGTTTCCCAAAGAGTATATCGGGCACGTTTTAAGGCCAAATTATTTTTTTCTCGAGGGCAAGCACCCCTAAACCTCGCTGCACGGGGCTGCGGCTCCTGGACTCTCACTCGTGGCCCAACCCGGTCCCAAACCTTAGCGAGACAACTATGGAAATGTACAAGTACTCTTAGTTTACAGTCTTCAACACTTTCTCACATGAAAACAGGTCCACAACCTAACACCCTTCCCATCTACCCCTAGCTCCTCAACAAGCTACCATGTCCATTTCTATAACCAACCTTTGATAACATTGAGAGACAGTCCTCGTGAGAATTTGGCCAACAAAACTACAGGAGTATTGAGATAAGCCCCCAAAATTATGCTAGGATTAGATGTTTTGGTGGTATTTTAGGAAATGAGACTATTGAACACTATCAATATTTCTTATGTGTGACGTGAAGCACATTTGGTGCTCATGAAATCTACCTCTCTTGGACAAATTCATAATAATTTTTTACTGACAACATTTTATGGCCATTTTCCCACTACGTCGACCATCTTTCAGTCATCTCTCTTCCACACAACCCACATAACATTTACTTTAACCTAGTTTCCCACGTTCATTAACTCTCATCCGTTCCCCTGAGCCCGCTCTGTCAAAATCATTCCGGAAATTTAATTGTCCATCCTACACATGATATTATTTATTTGTTTTTCTCTGTATACTTTTCAACTTGAAATCTTTCCCGGTTTAAAAGCATATATTACTTCACAAGTCCTCCTGTCACTAATCCAACTTCATATAAGTCTAAATTCTCACGCACTAACTTATTTTCTTAAACACCAACTTATCCATTCACTCACATCCATGTTTCCCCTGGTCTCTCATATTTCCATTCACCAATAGCACAGGGTATTCTTCACAACACAATTGCATGCTCTACATGGGCCCAACTCACGTTTACAAGTTTACACATCTGAGTTTTGGGATAGAAAGTTGATTAGACAACTCCCTTATTGAACTTGTCTCTGAATCAACCCAATCATTTCGACTCAACTCTACAAACATTGTAAAATATCTTGATCCAGTTACATCGAATCGATCTGGGATTATCCCATAACCTGCAACAGATCGGAAATATGAATACATGACAAGCCAACTCACGAGTTGGCTAGAACATTTATTGCAAACCAATGGTTTCATTCAAACTCACCACCCCACCCACCAAATCTGGAGCTTACACCTGTCGATAACATGGTCGTAATTAGAATGCGATTGATATTGCTTTGACCTATTAATATTAATGCTCATTTTTAAGATCCTCTATCAATATAAACGAAGGGATAGCTGGTACTAAACGAAATATCCACCCAAGAATATTCACCTGCTCAGCCACACGGCTCCCTCCATCCACGTATAGCCCACCGAGCCATGTCTCCCTCATCCAAAGCTCCATACTCACCGTCAACCTTCTAAACCAATATAAAAATCATTGATCCTATCCTCTCCCTTCATAAAAAAATTAGATCACACTATATAAATTCACCACTACCAAAACACCATCGTCAACCACCACCAATACAACATAAATGCCAGCCTCGTTGATCCCATCCTCTCCCTTCACAAAACAATTAGATCACGCTATATAAATTCACCACCGCTAAAACACCATCATCAACCACCACCAATACAACATAACTGATTTGTTTTTATATCTTTCAAATCTATTAGATCATGTTATATCAATTCAAACACTTTCACTAATGCTATACTCACAGACCTATGATAATATCTACATATATGTTATCTTTGACATTCGGCCCTCCACTTTAGTCACGCTCACCCACCCTACTCCACTCGGGCTTTCCATTATGTTCATCTCATTATTCCCCTCGCATTTCTAATTTTAAATCAAATCGAATTTTTCTTCTTTAAAGTCCACATTCCTATCCTAAAAGTATACTCTCCCCACCCACAGTTCGGCTTTTCCTCTTCCACTTAAATACAACCGCCCCACATACTTATACTATTATGACCACCGCCCCATTACGAATGTGGGGTTAGATCTCACTTTATATAAGGTGCATGCACATTAGGAAGATGGTGGGGTTAACCGTGGACGGTTGGGCATAACATTAGTGGCCTAACCGATGGGCCATAGTGATGGAATTTATTTTATAAGGGTTGTGTTACATTTAACGATAAGATAGTAACTGTCTATTTGTCAATTTTAATCAACTAATGTATTTCCAAGTTTATTAAATAGTTTATTTCCTAGATTATATTTGTTTATATTGTCTATGGTTTATCTTATTTATCATTTCTTAGTTCCTTTAATAATTTATCATTTCGTTATTTGATAGTTTATCATTTCCTAGTTTATTTCTTAGTTTATAATCTATTTACAGCTTTCGTAGATTATTTACCCTTAGTAAACACAAAGATGTTGGACTACAATTTTTTTAATTAATTAATTAGATTAATTATTTTTATTTTTCTACAATGAAACTTTTTGTAAAAAAAATACTTCTAACATCTACATCATTTTTCTTGGCCACATCAACTAATTGCATTTAAAATATTTTTTAGGTGAGTCATGCGAGCTTGCGACCACCAAATTACACTATCAAAGATCACTTTTGAAACAAAACACATATCAAATACCATTCACCACACCCTTCTATCGCTTTTTCTACTCGGGAATGGTGTAACTTTAGAGTCACTAGACGTTCTTAGTCACTCGATTTTTGCTTTCCAACACATCGGTATCACGTGCAAGTAAGATAAAAAGGAAAAGGTCTATACATGTATTCCTCATTTTTCCCTATTTACTCCTTTCAAGCATTGCAATTTCCCTTTCTGTGTGTGCTTGCATTGAAAAGTCACACTTTGATTTGGTGTAAAAGAACCTTGTGTATCCTACTTTCTCACATAGTTTAAATAGGGTTTAACCTTTTGCATCTCATGTTACCACACACAACCTAGACTCACGAACAAAATCAACACAATCAAAACATCTCCTTACCCGGTTCATTGTTTGGGATTTCATCACCCAATAAAAAGCCTCCTGAGACTCTCCCTAGCCAAAACTACCGAAATTAGCCTTGATGTCATTCCTTAGGTGCCTTTATTATCCACTTTTCTTTTATTTTCACATATTCTAATTAATCATGATGATAAGAAACTTGTTGCTTGATTTGTTTGTTAATAAATTACATAAACAATGTTTGTCTATTTCATGCCTATTGTCACTCTTTCTCATATTGAATCAAAATAATGATTTTCTCTATCCAATTACATCACTTCCCTCATGATCACTCCTAAAAAGATTCCAAACTTGAGACCAACACTTCGGTTACCCAACCCCTTTTCTCCATGGTCTCGCTTCATGAGGACCATGTCATCCAAAATTAACCCTATCTTAGAACTAATCCTTTTGTCCCTCAACACTCCAACCTTTCTTGACCAACTACCTCCCTAACTCCGACTACATTAGAAACTCTTGGGCCTCCTTCTAACCCTATTTTTGACTTCTTACTTCATAATTCTCTGAAAAATCTCTCAATCCTATCAATATACTCAATTGGTGAATCATATTCCACGTATGTCAGTTTATGCCAACTTTATTCCATCCACCACTAGTGTGCCTATCCAACCATCTCAACCTCTTAGCTTTACATTCCTACCGATAATATGTTCCAATCATCTCAACCTCTTAACATTCATATCCCCGATCATCTTTTACTACAACAAATTTCTTAAACTCACTAATCACATCACGTCCCTATTTCTCAACATCAACCTTTGTAGTAACTTACCCAATCTCAACCCATGACATATATTAATCCTTATCAAATGATTCCCTAAACACCCACACATCTATAAATTAATCAACCATCTTATCAAATGATTCCACAAACATCCCACCCACAAGCTTATCAAGAACCATTCCATACCACACAATCAATCCAATCCCAACCTAACATTGTGTTAAATGATCCTATTCACACTTTTATGAATAGGCTGGCTAGTCTAGAAGCTGCTACCTTAGCACCCAAGGTTACTTTATCCTACGAACAAATCTGTAATGAACTCGATTCATATGTTAGTTCTATCAAACCTTACCCTCCTCATTAGGAGCTTCCCAAGTTCATTAAGTTCAACAACAAGGAAGATCCCTAGTAGCATCTTCATGTATTCAAACACACATGTTATCTTATTGCACATGATCAAGACCTAATGCTTTACACTTTCCCCATGTCCTTGGCCGGTCCCACGTTAGATTGGTACAATAGTATACCTCAATACTTGATATTTTCCTTCACCCAACTCATGTAGTTGTTCTTATAACACTTTTCAATCAACATTATGCAAACAATCACTATCACTGACCTATACACCATCCAAAAGTTTGAAGATGAGTCCATCGTGGAATTTTTCACATGATGGTGTGGCGTTATAAACCAACTATCCTTCTCTCTTCCACAAACTGAACTCATCAAACTCTTCTCATGTTCATGTGTGAAGCATATATCATCTACCTTGCAAATCCAATCATTCTGAACCTTTGATGAAGCCTTCACCATGGCTTGTAAACTCGAAACCCATGCCATTGAGCAAGGTCATCTTAAACTCAAATCGACCAAACCTAAAATTGAATTTACTAAACCATCCACACATAATGACACATTTAAGGTGTGGCCAACGCTGTGGTTATTAATTCCTCATCCACACCTACATCTAGCATGTGGCCTCAACAACAAGCCCCTAGACCATCTCCTAACTATACCCCCTTGGGGGAATCCTATAGTTTTGTATTTGAGAAGTTGATGGAAGTACACTCCATACAACCCATGGATGACTCGCATGACCCAAGCCTATTTGGTATCATGAATCCCACTATTGTAAATATCATCAAGTCAAAGGTCATGACATTGAGAAATGTCATTCCTTCAAAGATTATATCCAATAACTTATAAATCAAGGGGATATCCAAATGGACAACTCCACCACTTCACCTAGCCAACCCCTTGAACAAAATTATGCAACCTTTTCCTAATCAACCACCAAAAAATAAAGCCACCCCTTTTACATCTCAACTATCAAATGCTTACACCATTAACATTGTCAATCAATATCCCATCTCATGATTGAATTGCGCATGTTCCTACCTTAGACATTATTCCTAGTCCTTATTTGATACCTATCATATCCACAACTATCATGCCTATATCAAATTTTACTACTTGTCCTACACCTATATATGCTCCTAATATTATCTCATCCTAATCAACTTCGACTATACCATCTACTTCATGCACTTTGATCATGCCCTAATCTATCACATCAGATTCATCCTTAGCACCTATTTCAGCCCCATTGATATACACACATATCCCTACATCTCTCACATATTTTCCTTCACCCACATCTACATCAAACAAACCTATCCATACATCCACACCTACAACATCAACCCCATTCACAAACATATCATTCTTACCCCTCAAAATATTTATGAAACAACCATTCCCACTTACTTCTACACCCGATATTACTCCTACATTCTTGCATTACCTATCATATCTACTCCATCGGTTACCACATCCCCTTCATTAGATTTGACTACCTTACCTACATCCATTCCACCTTTACCCATTATACCATCCTTAGAGTCAATCCTAGTTCCTCCTTCTGCATTTTTTTCTATACCAACCACACCAACTACCTTTACCACATCCACATCGACTTCAACTATACATACCACTTCATCCACATCTATCATTCCCCAATTTGTCATATTCAATCTTGACAACTTCTACATCAAACATACCCATCACCACACCACTTACATCTCTAAATATCCCAATTATACCCACCTCCATATTGATCCCAACTACATCTATATCTAGCACATTAAAAATTTACTTATGTCTACCTCGACATCTTCATCACATATACCTACATCTTTCCCATGGAAAAATCACCTATTTTATCCCAATATCCTACACTAAATCCTTGAACATCTACCATTTCAACATCTATACAGAGACTACCACACCAATCACATCTTATCCATTTGCAAAGATATCAATGCAACCACTTGAAACATTTATAAAACTAGTGTCCATACCTAATACAAACACAAACCATATTCATGTATCCTCTCCAAAACAAACTGTTTCCACATTAACCAATCCAAAACCTACACAATCCACATCTCACATAGACCTCATTAATCGCATCATACAAACACCTCTTTCTCTATCAATATCCACCCCTACTTCATAATATTCAGATCCTTTAGTTGATATTATCATCATCCCTACCAAGGGTAAACCTTTTCGATCAAAAATAAGGCTCGTGGTAACCATCGCCTTGTGAGTCTCTTATGAATCCTCATAATAAGTTAGGTATTCCCTCTTTTCTATAACCCAATTTTAGGATGTCAATTTAAGGGCCAGTCCCTTCATCTAATACACCTCGTAACAATAAATCCCAATCCAAAAAATCTAACCCTCCTCTCAAAATTGATTCATATTTTAAGACATCTAATTCACCCATCCGATCTACGTCCACTTCTTCCCCTAACTCCAAGCAAAAATATTCTATCAAAACCCACAAGAGTTACCTTCCCCATGACACTTCGATTGGGTCCTACATAGACATCCTTCAAAATTTAATTCAAATATCTATCATCACACTTCCTCCCATTAAATATTTTAATCCCCATAGTCCAAATCCATCATGGTTCAATCCCAATTTCATTTGTACTTATCATCATACCCGCCATGACATTGAACATTGTAAGGCCTTTCAGACAATCATCCATAACCTTATTGAGAAATATAATTTCCTCATTCAGGGGAACATCCTTCTCCATCTACATCTAATCCAATTTGTATCCCATCCATTGGGTTTCCCACGATTCCTCCATCCACATCATCCCTTAACATCTCTCCTGCACATGACATTCCTCATACAGAAGGTCCTTCATTATTCATCAATATTGTTTATCTTGCCAATCACCCTTGTGGTCTCCGACCATTTATCCAATCCAAATCCAAAACAATCCTATCTAAACTCCTTCGACATCCACTAACTCATCTGCATCTAATATAATCTCCCTCACTAGGGGGACATCCTCCCCTCATCCTTAGCATCCCTTCTGCATCAATTCATCTCTTATCCATCCATACAACTTCCTTGATGTTGGGGGACTTCACTTTTGACATCGCCTTATTTAATCTCATCCAATCCATCTCATCCAATATTAAATCCAAATTAATCTTGTCCAAATCTTCATCTCTTTTTAAATCCCACTTTTGTGGCCATATTCATCTCTCCCTTGAGGACCATGTTTTTCATTTTAAGTCCACCATTGTGGCCATACATGTCCCTTTCTTCTGGGTGTGATATTTTTTTGCTTCCTTAATAATTTTGCATAGTTTTTATCTTCGCTCATATATATCATCATATCATATTGTATCATATCTTTCAATCACGCTCCTAACGCAACTAGATTGGACCTTACATTATCATGCATAAGTATGGGTCTGGGGTCTATCATTTGGCTTCCCTTGATGGTAAACCAAAGATAGAACCTCTTAATGCATTGCACTTATGACCATTCTACTATTATCATACCTACCAATGAGCACTTAGTTATATCCTTAGATCATTCCTCCATCATGAACCTCTTCCATCTATCACTATAATGATTTGGAATTATGTGGTTTTTCGTCACTTTCCTAGTCATGACCTTAAATATGGGCACCACGGCTCTATCCATAACATTGTTCTTATGGATAGGTTATTCCTTTTTGGTGAGAACTCCATGATCATTACATCCATCACCCTCCTATCTACCTATCGAAACCACATAAAGTTTAGGAGTGTCACTTATGCGATCATCTTCCCGTATTAAGTGGTCTACCTAGCTATACCTAGCTCTTCCCCATCAAATACAAAAAGAAAAAGAAAGTAAAAGTAATGGATGCTCCTATCTCATGCTATCTTATCCAAAAAATAGTGATCCATCAAAGGAAAATGTTCATAAAAAGCATATAATAAGTATAGATTGCTCCCTGAAGGACAACTATCATGCATATCTTATCCTGCCATCTAAAAGAAAAATCAAAAATCCCAAAGCAAAAGCAAAAATTAGACCATACCCTCAAAGGATGGCTACTCTCTTATCATGGTAGCGAAGGCTTCCCACATTGATCAACCTTCTACTATATTAACATCCTCAGAAAGCTTCCGCTTTGATCAAATTTCTCTTAGCAAACTTCCCACATTGATCAATTTTCTCTATTTCTCAGAGATGGGGCATAGTCCTAGGAAAAACAACATATGGAAAACCCTCTTATCGCATACAAAATACATCTTAAATGCCTTTATCGTGTCATCATTAGGTTTACGTGATTATTTCATCCATATTTACCTCATGGTAAATTGGTATGAATAATCGCTTGTTGTTGGTTATGTATTAGCACCTACTATTAGCTGAAAGTGCAATGCCTTGAGTGGTACCCTTTCATGTTTACCTTGAACCTGGTTCAAATAATGGTTTCGTGTATTCCCCTTTCTACGATTATGTGTCACTTATATCATTAAGGTCACCTTTTATCAAGATCGGATTCTTACAAATCAAATTTCAAACAATGAAATCTATATCCATATGTTTGACTTTAATTTTAGATAGCATATCTTACAATCATCCATAATTCTATGAATGCTCTCGCTAATACACTTTTCAGTTTGGGAATTCTAATTGATCTTTGTTGGAGTTTTTGTAGTCATTTTTTTACCCACCAAGAAAAACGGAACCTCATGCGCACCAGACCTATCACCAGTGGGCGCTAGGCGCTCACCAAGGCACGTGAGAGGGATCCGAGTCTCTCTTTTATGTGATTTTAGTGGAAGGAATAATTCATGATCTTGACTTAGTGATTTCGAAGACATGAGAAAGCTATAGAACTCGAAACGACTTCTATACCTCTTGGTCATATTAAAAGTAAAAGCACTTAACATAATTAACAAAACTAGGAAGTTGTAAATCCATAACTAGACTTAACATTCAAGTAAGTTTCATGATTATACAAGAACAAAAGCACAATAGAAATATGCAGTGTAATACGGAGAAAGGATCTTAATACAATTGTCATGGTAACTTTATCATATTCATTCATAGCATTAATTATACAACATCACGAAGGAGACCATAGTAATGCGCCATATCACGGATCCATACATGTATTCTCACAAAAATAATCATTCCCATTCCCTCATTACATTCTTCCTACAATCATCTACCCATTTTATCCCATAGTTCTCGTAGTAATTCGACAAAGCTCCACTATCTCACTTGTGTCTCTTTACTTTGCTAAGGAGCACATATAAATAGGCATCCGAGCTTCAACAAACTCCTTTGCAACCTCGGATCGGCCCCAAGTGTCAAGTTTTGGATAACCTCAGCGCATGCCCTTCGTATCATGATTAGCTTTTTGGATCTTCCTATCACAAGGTATATTCCTCCTAGGACACCTTTGTTGTTAGGCTGGAACCTTATCCAAATGGAACATATTCTTCATGTGTTACGTCCAACAGTCAAAAGCGACTAAGTCTCAAATCGTACTTTGTTGGCGCGCATCTTAGGTTCTCCAAGAACCCTTTTGAACCCTTCCTTACATGCCTTTACTTCCGCATTGCTACTATGTGCGCTTACGTGCCTTTAAGATTTAGTAGCTAAAGCGGGGGCCCAACGGTTTGCGAATACTACTTGAGGATCCTTCTCAAGGTGAGTATTATCCTGTGACTTCTTATCCCCCACCATAATTAACAATGTGTTTGATCCATTTATCTTGTCTCCTCATTTCCGCTCCTCACCACTTATCCCCACATCATCCTTCTCACCATTTATGTCCCCTTTCACCACTCTATGTATCTTCGTTTCCTTTCTTCATGATTTTCATTTTTCATTCTTCCTCTTTCAGCTTGACAATCTTACTTAACCAAACATATAGTCAGGGAATCTTAGTTAAGATATACCTTCTTCCTTAGATCCTCTTACTATAGAAATGTTTCCACCATCTCCTCTTCCATCAGACAAAAATCACCACCACAAACATCTTTCTACTTTGCCTCTTCCGCTTGACACTCTTGCATCTTCACTCCCATCACATGGGCATCCTAATTAAGGATTCCCCTCACACTCTCCATCCTACACCACATATGCTCCTCCATCCATTCATGTCACACTTCTTTGTTTCCTTATTTCCTTATTATCTTGTCATCTCACCTCTTGTTCCATTTTGGCATACACCACTCACTCTTTTATCATTCTTCTTAGCATCCATATTCTTCTTTGTAATCTTACTTAAACATGCTCTCCATATGGAAAATTCACTCAAGGGTTCTCCTTTATTCCATCTTTCCATACCCTTGACCACCAACTCCATCAATCACTTAGTTATTAACATTTTTCTTCTTCTTCTATTTGGAAATCTTACTTAACCACTTGTAGAACATGGAAATCTAATTAATAGTCCCTCTTAATGATTATTTGTCATCTTGCACTCCACCATCCCTCCACATTTTCAACATCCACATTTTATCGTCATTCCCCATCATCACATCCTCTCATGTCATCTTTCATTCTCGTAA
Source organism: Taxus wallichiana var. yunnanensis (assembly GCA_018340775.1). NCBI lineage: Eukaryota > Viridiplantae > Streptophyta > Pinopsida > Cupressales > Taxaceae > Taxus > Taxus wallichiana. The sequence continues at coordinate 258,318,816 of CM031237.1, forward strand.
ACACTACCTCCTACTTAACCACTTTTCATCTCGATCATCCCTCACTTGTCAGTCTTACTTAACCACTTCCATCGCATAATTATCTTACTTAAGGAGTTCCCTTAAGGTAGAATTATCATTCTATAATTGTCCTCGCCTCATTCTTCATTCCCTTCGTTGATTTTTCTTCCTCCTGGTTTTCCTCACCAACCAATTTTTCATCCTACCATTATCCTTTCTCAACCTATCCTATCATAGAATGCATCTCCTATCTTCCACTTATCACCATGTTCCTTTCCCCCATTTCCCCCTCCTTGATCCATCATCATTCATATTTCTTCCTACAATTTTTTTCATGTCTTGTTTCTTCATCTTTACCTCATTCATTCTCTCCTCACCTTCATCTTAGAAAAAATCGTTATCCCTCATTTATTTACTCTTTCCACTCCATCTTCTTGAGTTCTCCCACATATCCACCCCCATGTCTAACTACCATTATTGATGGTCTTCCCCTAACATTATTTCATCATCATCTTCCATTTCCATGCTAATAATTATTGGTGGACTTCTCCTAAAATTCACTCCTCCCCATTCTGCGTAGCCTTGTTCACTCTTTTTGACCTCCTCCATTTTCTCTTCATTCCTTCTTTCCCTGTGTACACCAATCATTATCGATGGACTTCTCCTAACGTCCCTTTATTGGAATTTCCTCTTCCATTCCTCATTTAATCTTTCCCTCTTCTCACTTTTCCTCCCATCCTTCCCTACTGATCATTATCAATGGAATTCTCTAAACATCCCTTCATTGGTGCTGCCTCTTCTATCCCTCCTCTATTTTTCCTCACCACCTCTCCATATTCTTTTCTTCCTTGCCAATTTATTTACAATATTCAACATACACCCTCTCTCTATTTTATCATCATTAACTTATCCTCATTTCGTGCATTTCCACATATTTTCCAATCCATGTCATTCATTTAATCTTTCTTTTCTTTATGTTCTGATAATGCTCACTCTTCATTGAATATCTCCATTCTTGGTCTTCTTCCTTCTGCATCATTTTATATGTTCTCCTCCCTTCCTTTCTACTCCTCGTCTTATTTCACTTCCTTTATGTCATCTTATTCCCATTTTTACTTGGCATTTCCTTCTTACTTCCTCATTGATAACCTAACTCTTTAGCATTGTTCGATAATTTTTATCATCTCATAAATCGACATGCATTTCCATGTAGTTTGTTTCATTTTATTTACCTTCAATTTCCTCACCATGATATGATTCCTTCAATCTTCTCCATGTATCTACTATGTAATTTCTTCTTCCCCTATCATTTTTACCTTCTTACTTCCTACCATATTTTTCTCTAAAAACCCTACCTTTTTCTCCATTCTATCACAATTTCTCTTCCTTTATGTGATCTTCTCCACATTTTATTTCTCTATTCTAGTTTCTTTATTTTCTATATTCTATCATCTCTTTCATTTTCTTTCGATTCTTCAACTTTTTCATCTCATTCACTTTTCCATCATCTCACACATACTTTCATTTTGGATATTTTTCTACCTTTTTTGTTCATTTTTGTCATCTTCTCTCATCTTGTCTTCTCCTTTCTTGTTTATCCTTCCTTCCCTTCTCCTCTCCTCCATATTTTTTATACTCTTCCTCCTCTTTCATACCATTTTTATCCTCTTCCATATATGTCAAGTTCCATACCCTTGTCTCCTTAATCTTTAACCTTTCTTTCTCTTCTCATGATCAACCACTACTCTGTTCATTCCTTTTTTATGCGACTCTTACTCATTGCGTACTTCAACACATCCTCACATGTATCATTCATAGTTGATTCTGATATTTCTTCATTTTTACACCACCCTTGACCCATTTCATTACACCCCATTCTTGTCCTCCTCTCTGCAGCATTGACCTCTCCTCTTTTCAAGAGGTTTGTCACCTCTTCTATCCTTGTTAGATTTATCAAAGGGGTATATTCATATCCATTTCTAATCATTTCCTCACATGGTATTTTTTTCTTTGAGCATATCATAACCACCATCACCTATCACCTTTTCCCTCACAAGTTTTTGCTCTACGTTTTCTTGGAAAACATTGATCATAATCTTAACCCTGTTTTCATGAATCAACATTTGTTCTACTTTCTTCTTCTAGTCTTTTCTTGTCAACAAAACATCTTCCTTAGGAAATCTCTCTTCAATACTATTCACCCCCTCACCTAGGGCATATTACCTCACCATTGTATTCCAACTCAACTTTTCAGCCACTCTTTGTGTCCTATGCTAGGACACCTTTGTTTTCATCCTCATCCTTGTGGATGCATAGTTTTCACTCGATTCCTCATGTACGAAGGATTTAACATATTTTTTCATTTCATTACACATACTTTGGTGCTTTCCTATGACTCATTGGTCATCCCATCCTACATACACATTGCGGTGGTCTTCACCCACTCCTTTGGTCCATAGAACGTTGTCGCCCATCTCCATTGAGACCACAATTGTCCTCTATCGATGTGATATTGGAGTCACCGCCATGTTTTTCATTATTATTTTGATCCTTTTTGCCTGGGGCATCTTGCCTTGGTTATGCGTTTACCCATATTTTATTCGAAACTGACTGTAAAATCTATCTCTTTCAAACTTGTGATTAAATTCCTTTATGTTGTCAATCCCAAGTTTTAGGGGGAACACTCAATCAATCATATTTTTAATACTTCATCATTTTTATCTCATGGCTTTCCCAATGCAAATAACTCATCAAAAAGGGGAAAATGTAGACACCAAGTTTTGGTATCATTCCTCCCCTTCACCCCATGTTTTCTCTCCTTCATTAGGCTTACCCATTCGAATCCCTTTCCCCCTAAATTTGAATAAATCCCATTTCCCACCGACACTACATATTTAATTAATCAATCTTAATTGGTTAAGTGATCTCCTTGAAATCCCTAAATCTCTTTATATGCTAATATCCAAATGATAATTAAACATTCTAAACTAATTCATATCACCCCACCTAATAATTAAATACTCCAAAATCATTCAAATCATGCACCCTAGCCCACCCGACCAATTAAATAATGCAAAATAATCCACATCAAATCAATTTTTACACCTAATCACTCAAATAATGTGCCCCCACTCACCTAATCAGGGTTACTTTTTCAAACCTAGATTACCTGATAACCCCTAATTTAATGCCATCTCCGGCTATAAATACATGCCTTCCCCCTCTTTCACATAAGTAATAATTCATAGAAAAACTATGACATTATAGCTCTCGATTTGCATTTGTGATGTCACTTTTATCACCAAAATATAATCCTCATACCCTTTTGCTTCTCTTATTAAGCCCATTTCTTGGCATCCATCCATCTACAAAAAGAATGTTTATAGGTTTGTTTTACAAGTTCCTCACATCAACCAAATTTTCTATTGATTCATGCAAATTTGGTTTTCTTTACACTTATTTTGATTAGATTAGTAGCTCCTTTATACATAAACATTTTTCAAGTTCTATTGTTTAAAATTTTCTACATCTTCTCGGTATATCTTTTATTTATATCATTTTCTCGTATCTAACGGGCTTCACATATGTGAAAGGAAGGTAACACTTCCTCGAACCGACTTCATCGAATATCCCCCATGTATGCCATCTAATCCATTTTCTCTTAGTTTCCTCTATTTCATAGGTCTATCTAGCTTAGAAGCGATGACATTCACTTTTTCCTATCCATTTGTATTCATCAGCTCTATGGGTACCTTAAACCCCACATCTTTAAGGTTGTTTGATTTTCTTTTTATACGGATCACTAATGCGGGACAGGACAAAAAAATTCGATCAACAATTAGAGTATTATTTCTTCCTTCTACATTCCCTACATCTATCGATAGAATACATGTGGCAATCTTTATGCATGGAAGAGATATGTTGAGCTGAATTTTCATTGTAGTATGCTCCCAAAGTTTTTAATTTTTCATCCTCATCTAGTGCATTTTTGAGCTCGGGAGTGTCATGACCTAGATGAATGGTAGACCATAAATTACTTGTTTTTAGCCATATATTTCAACTTGAGGGTCTATTTGGACAAAAATAGTTGTCTTTAAAGAGTAATTTAGAGGGATTCACCTTGAAATTATTTTTAGAGGAAGAGGTTAAGAGATATAAGATATTTTAGCAGCAAAATTTTAAGTCATTTGTGGTATTTTTCTTATCCGAGCGTAGCTAATAATATTCTTAATGAATCCAAATTGATCCTTTTGTGAAATTATGTATTTGAGGAAACATAGTCCTTATCCCACCAACATGCATAAGGAGGAATTTAATTCTCTGTTTTGCAAGAATGAAGCTATTGTAGTAGTCCCGACATGTAATCATGGCTATTTGTAACAAGTAGCACTACTTAAAATGGGAGTGTTTTGACACAATAATAGATATAATACTTAACTAGAATGTCTTAAATAGAGACAATAAAAAAGTTATATATTGTCTCTATTATTGTCTTAAAGAGGGTGTTTATAATATTGTCTCTAATTATTATCTCTCAAGAGACAATATAGATTGATACATATTTTGTCTCTTAAGTAACAATATCATTTTTTTACCTCTAGAGACAATATCATTTTCGTTTATCTACATACAATATCATTATTGTGTCCCTAGAGATGATAAATAATACTAATTTAAATTTTTTTCATCTCTCTAGAGACGATACAAATTTAAAGAATGAAAAATCTGAATTTCAAGAATAAATAATAACCAAATATTATATCGCAATCAATGGCTACATATCGTTTATGATATCGATTGGTATCGTAATTAATATTATAAATTAAAATCAATTTGATTTGAATCTTGTGAGTAATAAAAGGGTCAAAAACATTTTATTAATATAAAATAAGATAAAATATAAAAGGGTGTCTAAATGCCAATAACCATTGAAAAATAATGATAAAATACAAAAGGGTTCCAAAATATTGTTAACCTTTAATAGACAATATTAACACCTGTATCTATTACCAGCTTCAAGTGATCCGTGTACTTCACTAGTACTCCTTTAAGGTTATTTTTCTTAAATTTTATTTTTAGAAACTATCTCTCCACCTATAGTTTTCATATTCATGTTCTTCGCTTTGACTTTCTCAAATTTGATACGAGTTCTCTACTATCATTAGCAGCGAAGGTGCATTGGATTATGAGATATTAAGAACACATATTTTACTCTAGTTCTGCCAAAAGTATTCACAAATTACATTTAAACCAAGACAATAATTAAAACCTCACACAAAACTAATAAGCTAAGTTACGCACTCATATACCAGTATGATAAAATCCATGTTTTTCTGCCATTCCCAAAGCACATAAATATCCAAGTGGTCATCTGTAAGTGCCATGCAAGTAAAAAAATATTTGTTCATAGTCCTTGTAGAAAAACATTGAGTCTATAAATTAAAATGGCAGTGAGAAATAAGAGAAGTGTACCACTAAAAAGATATCCTAGTGATTAGAGAGTATCCAGGAACATACAAGTGTATTTAGGGTATAAAATAAGGAATGTTAAAAATGAGATATACTCAACACTTTTTGGTTCTAATCACAAGTCCCTAAAATAAGAAACAAAATTATCAACCTTCTTGAAAGAATAATTATACACATTCTATATAAATATATACTAAGAAGAGAATAAGATGAAATAACTACAAAAAAATCATTAGGGAGGCATTCACAAAATTGAGAGGATCATGCTTGAAATTAAAGCCAATAACTATCTAGATCTGTAAATATTAACTGCAAGTAACATAACAAATAATCAATTATCAAAACATGTGTTGACAAGTAATGAATATATATCGAGTTTGTCTGATGAAACAAGAAGAATTATTGGTATTGAATCAAAGAAATATGATGAACACAGTACTAACATAGGTGACAGGAAAAGTGTAAGTGAAGTAATATTTCTTGCCCAATAAACCACAAAATTACCTCAATTAATATGTAATCGTTTCTCTTTATTCCAATGAACTCTAAGGGTGTTCAACCGACATAATCCCATAGAATTGTTTTTACACATTCTATTGTGGTTGAAACAAAGCCCCAAAAATCCAAATATTATATTCAAATCATATAGGTAATCATATATAAAATATTTATTCCCAATAAAATAATAATATTAGTTAATATTCTCATAATCGTCATTATAATAATTTTAGTTATAATTTTCATTAGATAATATAAACAAAAAATGCTAGGTTACAAAAGAAGTAAATTCTAAGAAAATAAAAAGAAGAATGACCACTCGAAACATCAGTAAATTAGATTCAACAAACCTATAAGAGGGGAACAAAATAGATGCAATATACAGGTTTGATCATTGATTTATGTGCTACCCTTGAAGACAAGGACCCCTAGCAATATAACCTATTTATAAATGCAAGACCTCAAACGCAGTTAAAGGGACTGTACAATTCTAATCATTCTACAGGATCATCTTTGAAACACATGGCATATAAACAATTCATTAAGTTGGTAAGAAAAAAGGAAACGAGATATAAAATATACTAGCCCTAATTACTCCATGGCTCAACATGAAGGACGTGAAGAAGATTGTACACATCCTCCAAATTATTCTGCAACAGTAAAAAAATTAGAATACTCAAGTTAGGAAGAATACAAGCATTTCACCAATAATATACTTGATTTTTAAACATATTTTCCCTTAGACTAGACAATTAGGTTAGATTTATCTCCATTTGAAGGTATGATTTAACGCATAATGGTGCTGATAATAGCACAACTATTAACAAGAGCTATCTTTAGTAGAGTTCCCCATAACGTTCTTTTCTACCTACTTATTGGTTACATTGAACCTAAATATGTAAGAACATCAAGGATTAATGAGAAATCTGATGTATACGGTTACAAAATTCTTCTTCTTGAGTTGCTGTCAAGAAGGAAGCTGTGGAAAATCACTCAATTTTTCTTTAGTTGGTAAGATTTTAGTTTTTTAATTTTCTTTTGGAACTTATGCTCTACATTGTTTAATTATTTTAAAGGTGTTTTGTGTAGAACATCGAGAAATCAAATTTTCATGGAGTTGTCTTTAACATTGGCATGTGAACACATATTCTATCAATAGAAGACAAGCTGCGTAGTCATGGAAGCTGTTGATACAAAATTTGTAAAAACCTTAAAACATATAAAAGTGTGGCAAAAATTCTTTTGAAGAAAAATTTGATCTTGGGAATTTTGTTCCTTTTCCACTTTCCCAAGAGGGATTTGTTTGTCAAAGCTAAATCAATCCACTTTTGATACTACAAGTAGTACACTCTTATCTTTGCTACCCAAATTTATTTTTAAGGGGAAAAATTGGTTTTTGGGAATTTTGTTTCATTTCCACTTGCCCATATACATATACATATACATATACATATACATATACATATACATATACATATACATATACATATACATATACATATATATACATACATACATATATATATATATATATATATATATACATATATATACATACATACATACATATACATATACATACATACATATATATATATATATATATATATATATATATATATATATATATATGTATGTATGCATGTATGTATGTATGTATGTATGTATGTATGTATGTATGTATGTATGTATGTATGTATGTATGTATGTATGTATGTATGTATGTATGTATGTATATGTCTATATATATAATTTTTTTATTATGGATTTGGGATTATTAGGAAAACACGGGGATAATATTCATACGGCGGTCTGTGGAAGGTGAGAGAGGGCCAAAACATGTTATTATAGGGGGAAAATAATGTGGTGTGGCGGCCACACCACAATAGCATTTGTTGTAGCTGTAGCCACACCACATTATTAGAGATTAGTTGCAAGAGGTTTTGACCACGCCCCCTCCCAACTCCCACATTTTTTTATCTTTAACAAAATCGGCACAACCATATGCATTTTAGATAAACACACACACACAATTGTTGGGTGAATCCAAAATAATGATATAACTTCGGGTTGTATTCTTAATATTTTCCTGCATTTACAAAGTATACCATATTTAAAAAATGGTGGAACATATTTCAATCGCCAATAATAAATAAGTAGAAATTTATATATATTGACATAGCTAAATTTTTCCATTTTTAAAATATTTATCAGAGATTTTCTGGAAGGCTTTTACCATGAAACTAATTTTATTGGAATATCCTAAACATTTTTATAACAGATTTATTTATTTATGGAGGAATAATAGTAAGAAAAACATTCACCGTATAATTACCAATTGCATTTCACAAAAAGAAAGGATGGGTTTCTTATGAAGCTAAAAAAAACTCATACATTCTTTTTCAAGTTCAATATAATAAGAGAAAAGTTCAAAATGAAATGATCCGTTTAAGGGTCAAAACAAGAATAATACTTAATTATTTTCTTCCAACATAATTAAAATTTTAACCACTAAAACAATGTTATTTATTTCCATATCTTCTATAAATAAAAGAAGCATTTGATACACCAAAATAATATATAATGAGACTTGTCCCTCTTATTACAACAAACAAGACAAATAGGGTAACAACAATAAACAAAGGTGAACGCAATCATTCATTTAATTTCCCAAATATTATTTTCAACATGCAAAATATTACAATCTTTCCATTTCACTATTTAAGTATTACGATAATAATTTTTCAAGAATGCAAGACTACACATATATTTCTCATTTTTCAGTTTTTGTAAACAAATACATAGGCTAGAATCAAAGTTTATTTTATCATACAAAAGTCAAGATTACCATTCAACAATATTTATTCTAAAAGAAGGATCCAAAACATAATCAACTAATTCATTTGATAATGCTTACACCACATTCAAAAAAGTAATAATAGAAAAACTTTACAACATGATGGAATAATATTTCAACATGTTGTAAAGAAAGAATAAAGAACACTACAATAACAAGAAAAAAATATTACAAAATGACCAACATTCCTTCCCAAAGTTGATGGATTAAATCAACTTATACAATGTAAGATAGAATATTTACTTCAAGATATGAACCCTTTATAATGGCTAATACATCATTACAAAATCCCAATAAAATCCAAGTGGAAAATACTCCAAAAATTTTGAGAACAACATTCCATGGTAATAAAATGTATTTTCCAACATCCAAGTAAAATCCGTAAGCTCCATATGCAAAAATTATATCCGAAGAAGAAGAATAAGGGTCCTAGTTACATCCCAACCTATTGGGATGATTACATTCCATCTCAATACATGAAGGACAAGCTATCCTCCCTCCAATCCCATGGTAAAGAGAACATACATGCCTTGGTTTTGCAAAAGTGAATAGGGAAATGATAACATACATGCAAGAAAACTTATAACATACACAAAACAAAAAATAAACAACACATAACAGAGAAGATCCATGCTTTCTTGAAAAATGGGGAAGAGTGAAAAGAATCCAATATGAACCAAGTGGTGAATCTAACCATATGAAAAAGAAAGTAAATATCAAAAACCCAACTTATCTCTCCAAATAAAAAAACCCTCCTTATTTCTCGAACCCATGCACCTAGCCACTTCATTGGAAGGCTTGTCAAACCATTATTATTTCCTTGCCAATGATTGGGAAAGAAGTCCAAACCACATGAAAATATTATCCACATATCAAACTTTATGAAGAGAGGAATAAACAAGACCATCATGGCTTTCACATCAAGCTATGTGGTGAGAAGTGTATTCCTCCCTCTTCCCCAACATGTAAAATTCCTTAACAAAATGTGATGGATGGAACAAAAAGACAATAATAAAGCTTCACAAAAACACATAATCGACATATAAAAACACAAAAAAACACCATTTTATTTCATAAACACAAGATATTTTCCATAAGAAAAAAATTAGAAGAACAAGGAGGCCTACCTCAAACAAGCTCTCCAAAAACTCTATGCAATCCAAAATCCAAAGCTCCAAGCTCCACAAACACACCCAAAATATCCAACACCCAAAATGCAAGAATGACCAAAAAGTCCCAACCCCTCTCCATGAGGGAATATTAAAATAAAACCAATAAAAAATTCCCCAAATGAGAGGGTGACATGTGTCACCCTTCTCATCTCCCCACACAAAGATTCCAAAAAAAATCAAGAATAAAACAACTCTCATTTTGGAGGTAAACTCCAAATTTCCCAAAATGTGATTAAAACCAAAACCTTTACAACTTTTAATAAACAAAAAAACCAACTCACTTACAAGAAAGTGATGTGTGAGGGTAAAATGGAAAATGTGTTTGTCAATCCTAAAATGGCCCCTCAAGGTTGTGAGAGTGGATACGATGATAGGATAACATTCTCTCATGGTTCTTTGGTAGGGCTACAAGACCTCTCCCATCTCCGAGTGTCCTGTTGACGTGGCTCCAAGTGTGTGCCTTGTATGGTTGTGTATCCTCTCCCTGATAAACATACTCCTTTGTTAGCTAATGATGTGTTGCAAGACGTTGTTGCACAACACCTATCGGTTGAAGAATCACCTACAAGATATGTAGTCAAGCTCGGGAGTACGCGACTTGGGCATAAGGCGATCTACATATCAAGTCCCTAATGGATCAAAGTATCGAAGGTGACATCTGTGTATGGATTGAAATGGCAGGTTATTAAGTTGTGAAGGTAGAAGAAATGGTATAATTTGTTTTTGTTTATTTACTTAACATTTATTAATTAATTATAAAGTATCACTCAGAGCGTCCGGTGTACTGAACACGTGCTTTGTTACTAAATATAGTGCCCCATTTATGGAACTAGTATACCCACAAAAATTGCTAAAAATTTGGCTAAATATTTTACTTTTTTATTTTTAGAAAGGTAATTAAATTAAATTTACCTACTCACTCTAACATTTTCAGTAGAAGGTCTAATATTAGTACGTATTAATTTTATTTAATAAAATTATTAATGGTGAAGCACTATTTCATCTTCCCAAATCATTTAATTCAAACCATTCCAAAGTTACTATTTATTTATTCCTTGGTAAATAAAAATGTTACTTTATTTAAAATATTTCTTATGAAATTAGGTGTACCCTTTTGAAATATAACACTAGGTTAATTTCCACACAACTTAGATAAGGCACTTTATTTTAAAAATTTTCCCTAAGGTCTTCAACTAATATTTATCCACCCCATGTTATATTCACCCATCCCCATTTAATTAATTCACTCTATCCCATTTAAATCCCATAGCTAACGAAAGTTGTAGGGATCATCTTTTTCATTTGGATCAATTAAATCCAAGCCATTAATCCTAGGGATTTTAGAGATGCTCTAATCCTTCACTAAAGGATTTCCTTTCCTTTCTTTTAATTGCTTGTTTTCTATTTTCCTTTTCATTGTGGTTTGTGTAGGTAGGGCTTGAGAAGGAAGAGGAAGAAGAATGGAGTGGAAAGTGATGGAGAATCATGGAATTCCATTCCATGGAGAATTATGATCTATTTAATTTTATTTATGTAGGGAAATGATTTACCCTACTTGGGTTTCTTATTTTCTTATTTATTAACAATTTCCATTGCAAAACCCAGAGTTTTAATCTCTCTTGAAAGTGTATTTATATAGATCTATATACCTATTCTTATATATATATGTATGTATGTATGTATGTATGTATGTATGTATTATAGATTCAAGATTATTAAAAACATAGGGTTTATATTCATGTGCTGGCCTATGGAAGGTGATAGAGGGCCATGGAATACTATTATATGAGAAAAGATTGTGGTGTGGCTAAAACACACCACATTATTAGAGATTAGTGGTAGGGGTTCGTCCGCCCCAAAACTCACACATTTTCTTGTTTAACAAAAATTTGCATAGCCATATCCAATATTTATTTTTTTCTATATATAAATAAAAACAACACACACACACACACACACACACACAATTTTTGGGTGAATCTAAAATAATGACATAATTTTGGGTTGTATTCTTAATATTTTCCTACGTTTACTGATTATACCATATTTTAATAAAAAGGTGGAACATATTTCAATTGGCATAAATGAATAAGTGCATATATCCTTTTTTTAATATTTATCAGAGATAATACAAAAGGCTTTCACCATGGAACCAAATTTATTGGAATCTCCTAAATATGGTTTTTAATAACAAATTTATATATTTATGCAAGAATAGTAGTAAGAAATAACATTGGCAAAATAACTAACATATGCATCTCATAACACAAAGGGATGGGTTTTTATGAAGCTACAACACACCTAATACATTATTTTTCTATTTCAACATAATAAGAGAAAAATTGAAATTTAAAGGATTAGTTAAATGGTCAAAACTAGACTAATGCTTCATTATTTTCTTCCAGCATAATTAAAATTTCAACCACTAAAATATTGATATTTATTTCCATATCTTATATAAATAAATAAAAACATTTGATACATCAAAATAATATATAATGAGACTTGTCCCTCTTATTAAAAAAACAAGACAAATAGGATAATAACAACAAGCCAAGATAAGCATCATCATTCATTTAATCCCCCAAATCTTCTTTTCAACATGCAAAATAATAGAATCCTTCCATTCCACAATTTAAGTTTTATAGTTATACTTTTAAAATAATGCAAGACTATGTATATATTTCTCTTTTTGTAATTTTTAAAAAAATACATAGGATGGAATAAAATCTTCTTTTATCCTGCATGATATTCAAGATTACCATATAACAAGATTTATTCTCAAGAAAGGATTCAAAACATAACTAACTCATTCATTTGAAAATGTTTACACCACATTCACAAAAGTAATAATAATTTTTTTAAAAAATTACGTAATAGGATTTAAAAATTATCTAAAGAAAGTATAAAGAACACTAGAACAAGATTACAAAAGGACTAGCGAGTCCTTCCCAAAGAAAATAGCTCAACCTAACTCAGACAATGCAAAATACAATATTTATCCCAATATATGAACCCTTTATAATGGTTAATACATCAAATTACAAAATCCTAATAAAATCCAAGTGGAAAAGCCTCCCAAAATTTAGGGAACAACATTCAAAGGTATTAAATTTTTTCCAGCATCAAGCAAAATCCACAAGCTCCATACACCAAAATTATATCTGAAGCATAAGAAGGAAAGGCCCATTTATCTAATAACATATTGGCATATTTACATGTCATCTCCAATATATGGAGGACATGTTATCCTACCTCCAATCAATGGGAGAAACAACATAAATGCCTCGATTTTTACAAGTGAATAGGGAAGGGAGAACATACATGCAAGAACATTTATCACATACACAAAGCAAAAATCAAACAATAGATAAGGGAGAAGCTCCATGCTTTCCCCCAAAATGGGGAAGAGTGGTAAGAAACCAATATGAACCAAGTGGTGAATCCAACCATAGGAAACACAAAGTAAAGATCTATGCAACCTCCTTATCTCTCCAAAAAAAAAACCCCTCCTTATCTCTCCAACCCATGCACAAACCCTCCTCCTTGGAAATATTTTAAAACTATGATCATTTCCTTACCAAGGTTCGGGAAAGAATTCCAAACCATATGAAATTGTTTACCCCACATCAAACCATATTAGGGGAGGAATAAAGAAGACCATCATGCATTACCCATCAAGACATGTGGTGAGATGGGTATTTCATCTTCTTCCCCAACACTCCAAAATCCATCACAAAGCATGATGGATGGAGAAAAATACAATAAAAAAGTTTCACAACAAACCCACAATACAACATAGAACAACAAAAACAAAACACCATTTTCATTTCATAAGAAAGATATATTTTCCATAAGATTAAAAAAGTAAAATAACAAGGAGGCATGCCTCAAAAAAGTTCTCCAACAACTATATGCCATCCAAAATCCAAATCTCCAAGCTCCACAAGCACACATATAATCTCCAACCCAAAATTCAAGAATGACCAAAAAAATCGCAACCCCTCTCCATGAGGGAATATTAAAATAAAACCCGATTAAAAATTCTCCTAATTAAGAGGGTGGCATGTGTAACCCTTATCATCTCCCCACACAAATATTCCAAAAACAAAATCAAGAATAAAAAAACTCTCATTCAGAGGTAAACTCATTTTTTAAAAATGTGATTAAAATCAAAACCTCTAGAACTTTTTAATAAACACAAAAACCAACTCACTTACAAGAAAGTGATGTGTGAGGAACTCCCATTTGGCCTTGAAAAGAGACCCCCTACCCATAGGTAGGGTCTAAGGGGTCCTTTTCCATGATAGGGAAGCTCCCAAAATGAAAAGTGATCACCAAAATTTCCACTTTTAGCCCAAATCCGAGTTTGGGCTAAATGGCACAAGAGTTGAGGTGGTGGGGCCCACCCAAGTGTCACTTAAGTGGTCCCATGCCTCTAAAAACACACTTAATTAACATTAAACGAAAAATTGTAGAAGCAGGACAACTAGGTCCCTAAACTAGCTCAAACAAAACTAAATAAACTAGAAAATAATAAAATATACAAGTAGGGATAACCCATGGTGCCCAATTACAACATGCAACAACAAATAAGGCTTCACATAATCAAACATGACTAGGATTCAACCTATTTGGTTGTTATCTCTTGATAGTGCACCTGTGTAGAGAGATGGCTACATGTTTTCTAAGATTTCACGAATGATCTCTCTCTTTTGTAGATATAATGGAAACACCTCGGGTATGTGGGTATACCTATTTCAAGGTGAGTCTCGGTATCAAGGCTGGTTCCTTCTTGGTGTATACTAAACTACTTTGTGTGAGTTTTTAGGGTAAAAGATGATTTGTAAAAATGATTCAAACTAAGGTGATACACAAAATTTGTATGAGGGCTTTGGTGAGTATATGCACAATTGATCATGTGAAGGATTCTTGATGCATGAACCAATAGTTTTTTTCGAATATCTAAGGGAAAAACACTTGATTGTGACCGAGGGAAGATCACAACAATGCTAATAAGTTAACATGCACATTAAAATTTAAGCGAGAAAGGACTAAAAATTTGCAGCAGCGAGGGTAAGGTGGTTGATCGGGAATTTTCATTCACAAGATTAATATAATATACATGAGACTCAGTAAAGTAACTTGGAAAGGTAGAAAACACTTCACACTCGGAGGAAAAACTAGAAAAATTTGCTTCAATACTCATATATCCAAAATCCCTCAGGAAGAATCCCTTATGCTTTGAAAGGCACACAATATATAGCAAAATAAACTTTCCACTCTTCCTAAAAATAGACTAAGGTTTTAGTCACCCATGCATCCTAATTTTATCCTTTATTTAATAATAAATAAAGGGATAAAATAATACAAACTAGAGCATGCAATTAAAAATAGGAATTAATAGCCTTGTTTACAATGCAGTCAAACTGAAGTTGACTGTTCTATTTTTAAGAAAAGAATGGGTGAATAATTTGCTAATAATAAAATTGCTTGCTAGGCAAGTCTCCCTCCTTTGAGCATGCAAATTCGTCTTCTTCTCTATTCTGTCTTCTTGTGAAGCATGCAAAAAATACAACTCTCTACCTGTGAGAAAATAATTACAACACTTAGAAATATTTGCAAAATAATTACTCCTGTGGGGACCACCTATTATGTGCACATCTCCTTTAAAAAAATGGTCACATGAGTGACACTTTGCAACTCCACTCCAACCTCCTTGTGGGGACCACCTTTAACTCGCTTGGTTTGGCCACCTTGGTGGACTTTAGCATATAAAAGGGCATGTTTCGAATACACATGGGGAACTTGTAATAGTTATCACCATATAATATTTGACCACCTTTGATAACATATATGGCTCTTATAATATTCAGCCACTTTTGACTATTGTTTCTTTGTCAGCTTCTGCATTTGAAAGGACCCAATGATTATACCTAAAAGACTAACCTTTTAGGTGATCATGCCGGCATGTATGGTCAGATTTATTTGTTTTGGATCAACTATAGTCAGACTTTACAAGTCATAATGCAATGATAATTTGAAAGACACGTGGGCTGGCCCCTTCCCACGGTGACTCACCCTTGGCATGTTGGTCGGTGGCAATTTAACCCCACCCTAATTAGGGTTTTATGAAAGCTCACCACGTATATGAATTGTTTAACCCTGGTTGGGTTTGGTCCTTGATGAAGACCATCGATCTCTGTCCCTGATGGACTTGCACCATTGATCCTAGCCCTCGGTTAGGGTTATGGTCTGTATTAAATGTTTGTTGGTGGGAGGCTAACCATGGTTATTATTTGATCTCTGTGCATGATATTTGGCCATTTGATCGTTGTACTTGGCAAATCGGAGCCATCAATTCTTGACCCTTGGTTAGGGTTAGGTTAAGCCAAATTGCTAGTGGGTGAATTAAAACACTCGAACTCGTCCATTTTTATCATTTTTGCATCGGTTTCGAGTGAAGCAGTGCTGGAAATTTTTTTTTCATCCGCCATGGTTGAGGATTAAGAAGCTCGGATTAGTCCATTTTTGGCCTTCTTGGGGCTCCTTCTCTGCTAACCTGCTCATACTCTGTTATCGGGCTTCATGGTGGGCACTTTCTGGTTCTTAGAGCTTTATCTAGTTTATGTTTTTTTATGGCCATGAGAGCTCAACATTGATATTTCTCTATCATTTTGAGATTTGGGTGCTTAGCTTCTGTGGAGGGAATCATAAGTTTGACTTCCTTGAGTTTTCGTGGTCGTGACTTGGTCATTCTCGAAGCTTTTGCAATTTGACTTTCTGTACTCTCGGAACTCTATGAGATTTTTCAAAAATAACCACCATCAGTCTGTTCGAGCTTGGTCTTTTGAGGTTTGTCTGGTTGTACATTTGATTGTTTCTGATCTCTGTGAGTTGTTCTTTATTCTCTGGATACTTGTGTTGTTTCTTGACCTCCAAGAAATATTAATAATCAGTTCTTTCTTTGTATTTCTTGTGTTTTCATGGCTTGACCTTGGTCATTCCGAGTTGAAACTCTTTTGGGTTTGTTCCTCTTAGCTCTGAACTCGATGAGATCTCAAGTGTCTTCTCGGCTTCGATTTTACCAGTGAGTATTTACTTCTCCTTTTGATTCGGCAACCTCTTAATGGGTTTGTAAAAGAAAGATCTGTACTTTACTTGTTGTGATTGATTTGTCTTTTCTTGCTAAAACCTCAATGACATTTGTTAAGCTCTTAAGTTTGATGTTAGAGATTCTATCTCTATTTCGAATGTGCTTATGGTATGAATACTCTGTTTTTCTTAATATTGATAAGCTTGTATCACCATAGCTTACCTGGTTATCAATGTTAGTTTTCTCTGAATGACTGTGGAGGGTTTGCTAGATAGTTTACATTCTAGGTATTCCATATTTTGCTTTGCTATCCCTGGATCTAGATTTCTCATTGAGAGTTTTATCTGTATATCTTTGTGGGCCTATGTTTTCTCTGTTTATTTTAGGCACTAAGGATTTGTATTTGGTTCTCAATGTCTTTTCAAAAATCTGAAGGTGATCTCTTTATTTGACCACTTTAGCTGTGATGTTTGCATGGAAATTTTGGCAACATACATCCCTTCTTCTGTGTGTCATCATTATTTTACTTGGAGTGCCGTGAACGACTGCTATGTTATAATCAAATTTTCATTTTTATGGCTCAAAGTGTGCTTACTTTTACTCTGTTCGATGCTTATATGTAAGGTGGTTGTAGGTGCTTCCTCCATTGTTGTAATCTCTCTTTGTTTTCTTATCGAATATTGACCATTCTGAGCTTTGCAAGGTTCATTGATGTTGTTTCTTGATACATGTAGTCCATACTTTTGAATTCTGAGGGTGATTCTATAACTTGTATATACGATCTTAGTCCCATGTGAAGGTTAAATATTTGGGTATGAATTCTGCTCACTGAATTATTAGTGTTATAGTTGTATGCTTCCTTTTGAATTGACCCTTTGTAACCTGCAAGTTTCACTTATACTCTTTGATATCTGCAGTAATTTTAAGCAATTCTTGATCTATTTTGATGTCACTATTAGGCATAAGCCTTGATTTAGATACTTTATTATGTTACTTTCACTGCATTTCTTTGATTTTAGTTTGATATAGATCGTTAGAAAAGTTGTAAATGCCGATTTTACTACAGCGAAGCTCGACCAAAATTTTTCTAGAATTATTTCTCTTCCAAAACATTTTAAACTGGAAATGTTCCTTGCAAGCAAGTATCCCCTCTTATTATGAAAAATTTGAGCTCATGAAGACCCATAGCTTAATCTGGTCTTTTTTATGGCTACTTATATGATAATCATTCATGCACTTTGTGTCTTCTAGAGCTTACTTTAAACTGCTTTCTGCATCTATTTTTAATGTCATCATGAGATAGATTATTTTGTTCACTCGTAATGGCTTGTTTCTGTTGTAGATGAGTACTACCTTGCTTGAATGAATGTAATTCATCGATATTGTGGTAATTATGTGCTCTCATATCTGCTTTATCTTGAAAAATGCAACTTAGAAAAGCTGAAATTTGTAAGATTATCTTGGAATTTCAATTCCCTTTAGCTGTTATAAAGAATTGTTTTTCTGCATTATATACTGTATTTCCTTTCATTACAACTTTGATATGTATGCTGAAAAATCTGAAATGTTGATTTTATAAGGTGAAAGCCTTGTCAAAATTTTTCCGAATATTCTCTCTCATCCTATTTTAGTTGTAATCCTTTTTTCTTTTAGCTTCAGCTTGTTGAAATCTGATTCTCCCTCTTCTTTGCAAACTAAAAAATGTACTTCTATCTTCCATTCTCTCTTCTGAGCTCTAACCTCTTCCATTTGCAGAATGTTTGTTGAACTTTGAGTTACACTTTTTCTTCTTCTTAGCATGTACTTATGACTTATTTATTTATTTCTTTGGCTGCAACCTATACCTGCACATTTAGGAAAACAATTAGGAAATATTTAGGCTTTTGGCCTCTCTTATGTCCATGTTTTTTTTTTCTTTCGAGTGATTAAAGTATGCATGCGTTTGTCCTTCAAGTAGAATACATCTCATGTTTAGGGAAGATTCATATGCACGAGGTAGGATAGTGTAGGAATATGGTTTGATCCATAAGCTAAGTAATCGATGGTTGACTTGTTTTTGTTTTTCAAGTACCATGACTTAAGGATAAAGGATTTGGATAGGAGATGCTCCGCACAAAGATGAATATACAAGGAAATGATGGTTTCACCCTCATAATCATCTGTTTTCCCCTTCATGCATGTGTATCTTTTCTTTTTAGTAGTTTTACTTTACTTTTTAGTTACATCCCAGAGCTTGTGTAGGAAACATTTGACTATCCTTGTGAATAAAAAATTGAATTCTATAAATTATTTGTATATCTCTTTTCGCATTTCTACTTTCTGTATGGATTGTATAATGAACTAAACAACTCATTAACATAATTGAATGTCTCAATCATAAAGGAAAAACATTGAATATAACTCGTAACATTCAATAATGAACTATGATTTCCTATGATACTGGACTTATGTTTGTTGTTCCAAAACTTTACACTTCACCTACTCTATAAGCTGGATGTCCTCATCAAGACAAAAAAATATTCTTCGTGGCTTGTGTTTTTTTCTTTGAGGATATTCATGAAATTTCAGACTATGTGATCTGTTACATTTTGTAACAACACACATAGCTATAGATTTCATATAATCTTTTAAATAAATCAGTGGTAACCTTATCATCTAATATAATCTCCCATAGCTTAGGTATACTTCACCAATGCTATCCATTGTAACAAAGTTTTGAGTTGCCCATTTTTGCACAAGTGTAAAATTGTCAACATTGGCCACTTATGTAAATCTGAAGTGTAGCTTTGAAACCCACATTATCCTATACCTTGTAATCTGCACACTTAATGTAAAAATAAACATTCATGTCTAATAAAATATAACAATTATACGGTCTCAATACATCATGGACAAATAAAACATGCTAACTATATAAGATAATGTAGGTATAAAATGGATAACACTAATCATATACATCCATACTAATTAAAAATATATTAACAATATAAGTAACATATGATGAAATCTAATTAGCCATTACAATTCAAATGATAACCAAGTATATGAAAAAACCATAAATAAATCCATCACATGTGAAATGAAGTCAACTATAACATAATATGCTGATATCCAAAATCATAACATGCAAGAGCTAAGAAATAACCACAATACTAGCTTGGCGCTATGTGCCCAAATCACACAAGTGTCATCAAACGAACCATAATAAAACATATCAAAATCAAATGACACTAAAGTCCATGTTCATCGTCAATAGGATTAATGAGTCCACAAATAAACTATCGTAAGAAGGGGTGGCATTATATCCCCTCTCCTAAAATTAGATTTCCTCCAGAAGTTGGAAGAGATAAGGATATCAAGCCCTCAATGGTGTAACATCCTCCCATGTAGTTTTTGTCTCATCATATTTGTCCCACTTGCACTCTAACCTAGTCCAAGTCTCACTTCTAAAGTGTCAACCTTTGATCCTCTAGGATGTACATGGGCTCCAGTCTCCACTATCCTTCATCGTCCACCTATAATGTCGACCAATCTAATACATGATAAATATCATGCACATATCTACGTAATACTAAAATATAAAACACATCGTGGGCCCATGTAAGGCATGGTGGCAAAGATAAGTGGTAGGCAACTGGACCTATGACCTCCAAGATCTCAAATGGCCCCACAAAATGAGGTCGAAGCTTATAATACTTTCCATTGGGCTCTTATGTGGACGAACCCTCAAGAATATTTTGTCACCCACTTCAAAGTTACGATCGGTCCTCTTGGTGTCCGCATACGCCTTCTTACATGCTCTATCCTGCTCAAAATCTTCCTAATCAATATAACCTCTTGCTCTAAGTCATGTAGGTAAGCCGCCAAAGTACCACCCCTGTTGTATATCCTATCCCAACTCGGAGGTGTTATGTAAGGTCACCAACAAAAATCATGATAGGGCGTTATACTAATAGAACTATTATAGGTGTTGTTATATACAAACTCAAACAGTGTAGGTAATCCTACCTCGTCTTCGCGGGTTCATCACATACATCCTCAACATGTCCTTAAGTACTGATTATCCCTCTTGTATGCCCATCTTCCTTTGGGTGATATGCTGAATTGAAATTAATCTATGTTCCCATAGAGGTCTCAAAGGAAGTCTAGAAATATAAAGTGTAAATAGTGTCCTTGTCATTGAATATGGTCTTGAGAATCTGCATACAATATAACAATATCCTCCATAAAAATTTGTAGATGGATAGTTAATTATTGGTTACCTTGGTTGGGGAAAAATGCACAACCTTGGTTAGCTTTTCCACATGATGACCATAATAGCATTATTGAGCTGATGTTCCATTTCCACTTGGGATTGTTTCTAGGATATAATAATACTACATGATGAGAATGTTCAGCCTTGATCCTTTGACACTAAAATCAAAGAGCTACAAAATCTATTATATCCCTTCAAGAACTGACCAATAATATAACTCTCTCAAATTGACATGCATCTTATTCACTCTAGATGTGCTACGTATGGGAATCGATGAGCCTTTAAAATAATGAAGCTTAGAATATCACCTATCTTAGGCACATAAATGCACCTCTGAAATCAAAGTAATCAAATCTGATTCTAAAATACAACTTGAACATATGCCCTCTATGCGACCATGTGACTCAAAAATCTACCAAGCACCCTCATATAATCTATGTCCTAAAAGATGTTGAATAATATTTCCTCAAAGATTCGACTCTAGTGTCATGGAAGCAATCACATGTCATCGTCTACTAATTACATATGCAAAAACATCCTCCTTTACTTTTATATACTGGACATGCATGTCATACTCACATCAGAAATCCACCCCAAATCATTGCGAGTATTGAGGTTCGATCGTGAGAAGATATGCTAAAGACTTTAATGATCTTTCCTCAAAATGAATGGTGTACATAAAATAAAATGATGCCAATGCACTAGAGCATGAAAAATTGTTGCAAGATCCAAGTCGTGGGTAAGATAGTTAAGCTCATAATATTTGAGCTTACGTGACTCAAAAGTAATAACCCGATGCTCTATAAAAGAACTACTCACAGTACCACTAATGAAGCATTAATGTAAACCACAAAATCCTCTGTTATATTAGGAACTGCTAAGATAGATATTTTGGTCAATATCTCCTTGAGAAAATTTAAATCCTATTCACACTTTTATGACCAGTCAAATTTCTTCCCTTTTTGTGAAGAGAAGTAATAGGATGTGCAATCCTAGAAAATTCTTATACAAACCTATAGTAATACCTTGTTAATCCCATGAAAATCCTCACCTCAGTAACTAATGTGGGCATTGTCTATTCAAGAATAGCTCATATCTTAGAGGGATCTACCGAGATACCCTCTCCTTAAATGATGTGACCCAAGTTCGGAGTATCCATATGAAAGAAACTACACTTTTCTAAGTTCAAAACAAATTTTGATCCTAAAAACCTATAGTACTTGTCTCAAATAATCCTCATGTTCCTCCTGTGGACATGAATAAACCAATATATCGTCTAGGAACACCTAGAAAAAATTATCCAAAAAGGTACAACGGTGAAGTCATAATTCCCATATCAAGTTTGAAAATCTATCTTGTGATTATCTCGCATCTAAAATGAAAAAATGATAATAACATGACTTGAGAGAAATCTTGGAGAACACCCTAACACCCCTTATCTAATAAAATATGTCAACAATCCTCAAAAGTCATCTAGGACATTGGTCAAGCCAAAAGGTAAAAAAATGAAGTCATAATGCCCATATGAATTTTGAAAATCTATCTTGTAAATATACGCATCATACGAAATCACAAATGATAATTTCCTAACTTGAGATCAATCTTAGATAATATCCTAGTACCCCTCATCTAATCAAATAAGTCATCAATCCTCGAAAGTGGACAACAATTCTTAATTTTCACCTTATTGAGCTTCTCGAAATCAACACAAATCTGAGAGAATTTTCCTTCTTATTCACAAAAATAACTAGTGCTCCCCATGGGGACATGTGCTAGGGATAATAAGGACCATCTACAATAACCCCTTTATTTGAATCTTAAGCTTATGAATTTCTAGAGTTGTCATCTAATAAGGTTCCCCAAAGAATGGTGTTATTCTTGACACTAAGTCTATGGTGAAATCCACCTCTTTGTGGGGTAAAAACCCAATAAGCTGACCTAGAAATACATATGAAAACTCCCTCGATAATACACGCTCATTAAGAGGTGAATTCTATGAAGTACTCTCTGATCAATCATTGATTGTAATAAGAAAAACATAAAACCCTTGCACAAGCTCTGCTTGTGTTTATTTTTCGAGATCATATGCGGGAGATAAGTCCCTTAATCTGTAGATAACAACTCGAGTTCCAAAAGTCATCCGAAATTCAATGATATTCCCTATATAGTCTACTTTGTCCCAATGAGACTCAAGCCAATCCATTCCCAGAAAAACCTTGTAGGATCCTAACGGTAACACTCAAAGGTCCAAGGTAGTGGATAATAATCTTGTGTCAAGTATATAACTCTCAGTAGGTATCCACTATGCATTTGGCCCCATAGGCTAACTCGACCTGCTTAACTATTTGGTTACCAAGCCACCACTATCCCAAACTTTTCCACGATAGAAGGTGATATAAATGAATCTAATGCATACGAATCAATGAGAATTAAGACGTAAATACCCCTAATAGTACTTTTCATCTTGATAACCATGGCACGATGCTTGGCATGGCGTTATCTACTTCTATGTAGAAACAATGGGTGCGTCGTACATATGCCACTTTTTGCTGAGATATGGGATCTCTTTATCTATTAGTGGTGGAGAGGTTTATACGGAAAAATACGCTAATAGTGATGATGGGACCAAAAATGAAACATCCTAATGCACCTCTACGAGAAGTCATCCCTCCTATACTCTTATGTAATGAACCTACTTTCCCAAGCCTAATAGATTGTTGAGTGTGGGATGGATCTACCCAGGTACCGTACCTCTTGTCTCAACCCCACTAAAACCTCCTTTAACTCCTCCTCTCTACATGCTATGTATCTACCAAGTCCTCTACTATTGGTGAGCATGATGTTGTGATTTTTGTTGTGTGTGCGAAGGATGCCTTGATACTAAATTTAGAGGCACAATTACGCTTTACAAGGAAGTGATGTACCGCATGACCTATGATCCTCAAATTTAAGAATCTTCTCCATATAATTTCCCTTATTCATGTATCTATTCTCTTGGGCCCTATTCTTGTTCTCCCCATCTTGGTAGTCATTCTATATGGCCTCTAAAGTTTTAGAGGGGATAACATCCTGATGGAACTAACTATATCCGCATTTAGTCCTGAATAAATATGTTGACTTGCAATTTTTCATTTTTTATATTATCCACATACTATAACAAGTTGAGAAATCTACTCTCGTACTACACAACCATTCATGGGCCTGTTGTACATCATGGAACTCATCAATCCTCTTCTTAACAAAGTGCTCAAACATGTAACACACCTAAAATAAATCCTACAATATCTCCAAAGTCACTTTATCTCTATTCCTATGAAGCTTTCAATCCTCATTCCTCCACCATATGTATGTTGCGTCATGGAGGAGATGTGTAGTGAACCTATCCTTGACATTGCTCTCATATGAGTGCAATCCGAAGAAACTATTGAGGCAAAGAAGCATGACTTGGAAAAAACCAATCCAAGGTGCCTTTGTAAGTAGGTGGTTACAGGAAGAAAGAAATCCCTAATCACACTTCCTGTGTCTCGATCCTAACGGTGATACCAAACCATCCTCTATACTAGAAAATTAGTTTTCCATCCTGAAATGGCCCCTCAAGGTTGTGAGAGTGGATACAACGATCGAAGGAAATTCTCTAATGGTTAATGGAAGGGCTATAAGACCATCTATGAGTATCATGTTGATGTGGCTCCAAGTGTGCACCCTAGTTTGGTTGTATATCCTCTCCTGAGGAACATACTCCTTTTTCAGCTCATGATGCGCTTCAAGATGTTTCTACACAACACGTATCATCTGCTGAATCACCTCCAAGATTTGTTGTCGAGCTCGGGGTACGCGGCTTGGGTGTGGCTTGATCTACATCTCAAGTCCCTAATGGATCGTAGAGTATCAAAGGTGAAATCCTATGTATGAAATGAAATGGTAGCTTATTAAGTTGTGAAGGTAGTAGAAATAATTTAATTTGTTTTTGTGTATTGACTTAACCTTTATTAATAAATTATAAAGTTTCACTTATAGCGCACAGTGTATAAACTTGTGCTCTGTTACTAAATGTAGTGCCCAATTTAATGACACTAGTTTACCCACAAAAAAGGTTAAAAATTTGGCTAAATTTTTACTTTTTAATTTTGGAAATGTAATAAATTTAATTTTATCTACTCACTATAACATTGTCGGTGAAGGTATAATATTAGTATGTATTAATTTTATTTAATAAAATTATTAATGACCAAAGCACTATTTCATCTTCCCAAATAATTTAATTCAAACCATTCAAAAGTAACACTATTTATTTATTCCCATGATAAATAAAAAATTTACTTTATTAAAAATATTTCTAAGAAAATAGGTCCACCCTTTTAAAATATAACATTAGAATAATTTCGACAAAACTTAGATAAGGAAATTTATTTTAAAAGTTTTCCCTAAGGTCTTTCACTTATATTTGTCCACCCCATGTAGTATTCAACCATACCCATTGTATTATTTCATTCTATCCCACTTAAATCCCATAACTAAAAAGACAACTATAGGGATGATCTTTGTCATTTGGATCAATTAAATCAAAGCCATTGATACTAGGGCTTGCATCAGATTCCTTAATCCTCCAGTAAAGGATTTCCTTTCCTTTCTTTTCATTTCTTGTTTTCTATTTTCCTTTTCATTTGGGTTTGTGTAGGTAGGGTTTGGAAGACGGTAGGAAAAATAATGGATTGGAAAGTGATGGAGAATCGTACAATTCCATTCTATGGAGAAGAATGATCTATTTTATTTTATTTATGTAGGGAAATGATTTACCCTACCAGGTTTCCTTATTTTTCTTATTTCTTAACAAATTCCACTTTGCCAAAACCCATAGTTTTAATATCCATTACAAGAGTATGTATAGATCTATATACCTACTCTTATATATATAAATATTACAAATTTAAGATTATTAAAAAACGTAGGGTTTATATTCATATGGCGGTCTATGGAAGGTGAGAGGGCCATGACATACTATTAGAGAAGAAAATAATGTGGTGTGGCCCCAACCATACCACATTATTAGAGATTAGTGGCAAGGAGTTAAATCCATACCAAAACTCACACTTTTTTTTTGTTTAACAAAAATTTGCATAGCCATATCCGCTATTTATTTATTTTCTATATATAAAAACACACACACAATCACACAAACACACACACACACACACACACACAATTTTTGGGTGAATCTAAAATAATGACATAACTTCGAGTTGTATTATTAATATTTTCCTATGTTTCTACAGTATACCCGATTTCAATAAAGAGGTGGAACACATTTCAATTTGCATAAACGAATAATTGTATATCTCCTTTTTTTAATTTTTATGAGAGATAATACGGAAGGCTTTCACCATGAAACCAATTTTATTGGAATCTCCTAATTTTTTTATTATAACAGATTTAGATATTTATGCAAGATTAGTAGTAAAAAAACCATTAACCATATAATTAACATATGCATCTCACAACATCAAGGGATGGGTTGTTTATGAAGCTAAACACACCTAATACATTATTTTTCAAGTTCAACATAATAAGAGAAATTTTGAAATTTAAAGGATCAAATTTAAAGGGTCAAAACTAGACTAATACTTCATTATTTTCTTCCATCATAATTAAAAGTTCAACCACTAAAATATTGGTCTTTATTTCCATATCTTATATAAATAAATAAAATATTTGATACACTAAAATAATTTTCTAATGAGACTCGTCCCTCTTATTACAAAAAAAAGCAAATGAGGTAATAGCAACAAGCAAAGGTAAGCACAATCATTCATTTAATCGCCCAAATCTTCTTTTCAACATACGAAATAAAAAAATCCTTCCATTCCACAATTTAAGTCTTACAATTATACTTTTAAAATAATGCAAGACTACATATATATTTTCTCTTTTGCAATATTTTTAAACAAATACATAAGATGGAATAAAATCATATTTTCTCATGCAAAATTCAATATTACCATACAACAAGGTTTATTCTTGAGAAAGGATCCAAAACATAATTAACTCATTCATTTGACAATGTTTACACCACATTCACAAAAGTAATAATAGAAAAACTTTACAACATGACGTAATAGGATTTAAAAATTCAGCAAAGAAAGAACAAAGAACACTAGAACAAGAAGACAATAAGATTACAAAAGGACCAGCAGTCCTTCCCAAAGAAAATAGCTCAACTTAACTCATACTGATTCAAAATACAATATTTATCCCAAGATATGAACCCTTTGCAATGGTTAATACATCAAATTACAAAATCCTAATAAAATCCAAGTGGAAAAGCCTCCCAAAATTTTGGGAACAACATGCAAAGGTATTAAAAATAATTCCAACATCCAAGAAAAATCCACAACCTCATGAAGATATTTTAAAACTATCATCATTTCCTTGCCAAGGTTGGGGAAAGAATTCCAAACCATATGAGGAGGCATAAATAAGACCATCATGCATTACCCATCAAGCCATGTGGTTAGATGGGTATTTCTTCATCTTCCCCTACACTCAAAAATCCATTACAAACCATTATGCATGGAGAAAAATACAATAACAAAGTTTCACAAGACACCCATAATCCTACAAATACAACACAAACAAAACACAATTTTAATTTCATAAGCACAAGATATTTCCATAAGAAAAAAGGTAAAAGAACAAAGTGGCATACCTTAATAAAATTCTCCAACAACTCTATGCGATTCACAATCCAAAGCTCCAAGATCCACAAGCACACCTATAATCTCCAACACCAAAAATTCAAGAATGATAGAAAATTTCCCAACCCCTCTCCATCGGTGAATATTAAAATAAAACCGATAAAAAATATCCTAAATGAGAGAGTGACATGTGTAAAGCTTCTCATTTCCCCACACAAATATTCCAAAACAAAATCAAGAATAAAAACTCTCATTGGAGGTAAACTCAATTTTTTAAAATGTGATTAAAACCAAAACATCTACAAATTTTAATAAACAAAAAAACTAACTCACTTAAAATAAAGGGATGTGTGAGGAACTCCCATTTGGACTTTAAAAGATACCCCCTCCCCATAGATAGGGTCCAATGTGTCCTTTTCCTTGATAGGAAGCTCCCAAAATTAAAAGTGATCACAAACATTGCCACTTTTGGCCCAAATTCCAATTTGGGGTAAATGGCATAAGATTTAAAATGGTGGTACCCACCCAAGTGTAACTTAGGTGGTCCCATACCTCAAACAACACACTTAATTAACATTAAACGAAAATTTGTAGAATTAGGGACCACTAGGTCCCTAAACTAACTCAAAGAAAATTAAATAAATTACAAAATAATAACATTTACGGGTAGGGATCACTCATTGTGCCCCATTGCGAGATGCAAAAAAATAAGGATTCAAACAAGCAATCATGGCTAGTATTTAGCCTAGTTAGCCACTTCTATAAAACCAAAGTGTAGCTCGAAACACACATTCTCCTATGCCCTATAAAATATAACAATTAAAAAAATCTCAATAAATCGTGCACAAATGAAACATTCTAAATATATAATATAATGTCGGTATGAAATGGAAAATGATAATCATATGCATCTATACTAATTCAAAATATATTAACCATCTAAGTAACACTTGACGACATCAATTAACCATTAGAATTATTATCATAAACAAGTATATGATGAAGCCATAGATAAATCCATCACATGTGAAATGAAGTCAATTTGTAACATAATATGGTGATATGAAAAATCATAACATGAATGCACTAAGAAATAGACACAATACTAGGTTGGGATATGTGCCCAAATCACCACAAGCATCCATAGATGAAGCATAATAAAACATATAGAAATCAAATGATG
The DNA here is from genome assembly GCA_018340775.1 of Taxus wallichiana var. yunnanensis. Classification (NCBI taxonomy): domain Eukaryota; kingdom Viridiplantae; phylum Streptophyta; class Pinopsida; order Cupressales; family Taxaceae; genus Taxus; species Taxus wallichiana. The sequence continues at coordinate 258,348,038 of CM031237.1, forward strand.
TTAAAGTCCATGTCCATCATCAATAGGAGTAATTATTCAACAAATAAACTATTTTAAGAAGTGGTGACACTACATAGAAATACACTCTTATGATGTTATTAAATTAGATCCCACTTTAAAAAAGGTGATAAGAAGGTTCTATATCAAGTTCGAGATAGCATATAAAGAGAGGCTAAATTAAAACCTTATGTAGTACTTCCATGATCAACAACAAAACCATTTATTAGCTTCTGATGCACCTCCACTATAGAAGAATCTGAATAATTTTCAGATTATTTAAGTTTGTAAAAGAGGTCCTTTTCCACAAACTATGAGAATGCATTGAAGAATAAGGCTGGAGGAGATATACCAATTCTACCCCTTTTATCTTAGGTAGAAAACATTCAGAAACCAAGATATACAGACATATGTCAACCCTTCTATTTTCTCTCTAATTGAATACAGTAAAAATAACTGACATGCTTCTATTTTGGAAGTAAAAGGTTTTTTGAAAAACAAAATACCTGTTGTTGTACCTTTGCTCATGTTCTCGCTTCTTCCTTATATCAAATTTTCTAGATTCAAACTTCTCTATACTCATTATATGTCAAGAATTGTGAGTATCAATGTTATAGTCTATATAATCCCTAAATTTAAAATAGTTGTAATTAGAGACAATCTATTTAATCCATTTATAAGTATATTAAATTTAAGCATGTTTTCATCAATTCTATATAGGAACACCTTACCTTTGAACAGGAGGAACAAAACCTTGCATATATCCTTGTGTTTCATATATGTTTGGTTGCATCATGGCTCCAAAAGATGTGTCACAGGGATGTAGTCCATAACCCATGTATGGAAAAACACTTCCACCAGATTCCATGTATCCATCCACACCCCATTGTTTCCAGTAAGGATTATATGTAGTGGGAGCATAAGGCATCATAGGGCCTTCGACCCCAAAATCCTGAGCTGCTCTCAACTGGGTCTCATTTGTTGCACAAAAGGAATATACCAAGCATTAATTCCTAATAAAATTATTTATCTATAAGTTGGAAAGGAAGTGATATTTAAAGATATATCATTAAAAAAAGATACACCAATTCCATGTGCCAATACATAAATTTAAATTTCTATGGATCTACATTTATAATAAGATTTACGTCTGAAGTTTTGGTAGCTAATGAAGTTATTTGAGACATGTTTCATCCACTCCAAGAAACAAAACTAGACATGAAAGGATGTAGCAATGGAGAATATGTATGGACAAAGGAGACAACTAACATCGCTAATCAAAAATTTAAATGATACTTGAAAGGTTTTCCTATGTATGAACCACAATGACAAGTTCAAGAAATGTACAGACCCATAAAATAGTAAAATGGATAACCCAAAAAGTTTTCCAAACTGATACAAAATAAAAACAACTTACCTAAATGGATGTTTGAACCATCGAACAAAAACATTTACTCATACAAGCTCTGCCACATCATAACTTTCCCTATCCAAGACAAAACAACAAAACCCGACATGCAAAGAAAGATGAATTGATCTCTCTTTCATTAATTCATGTAAGAGGTGTTTATAAATCCTTATAACTCAGTTGCATATATGTAAGGATATACCCCTTGGATTGATGTGTAAGAATTTGAAAGGATCTGAAGTTACAGCTTGCTAAATCCTAGAGTAGTGGGATGACTGTATAGCTGAATGTAGAAGTAAAACATGTTAACTAAGAAAGTTTTAAACAGAAAGAAAATATTGGAGAGCATCATAGAGGTTCTAGAATGAACCAATAATGTCTCATGTGTATTGTAGAGATTCCGGAGAAGATCTGCAATGTTTAAAGTTCTATATTTTATCATGTTTCGGGAGATTCCCATTTATGTTTGATTATCAAGGCACAAATGCATTGAGTGACATAGGCAAGGAGGAAAAAAATTATTCCTCTACCAACATGGTAAGAAATTAGAAATTACATTTTTATTTTTACACATTCAATTCGGGATAACTATTTGAGTTATCAAAAAACTTCTAAGTATGGGTTGATCTTCATACTACATATGTGAAATCCTTCCAACATGACAAACAATTGTGAGGTTTGTTGCCAACGCCAATAGTAGCCTCCTCACCTACTATGAGTTTGAGAGTCTAATTTCTCAAGGCCTCATAGGTGGTCAAAATGACTTGGTGGTAGGCCTCCTATAGGAGCATCGAACAAAGAAGAAACTGTTATGAAAAATTTATTGTGGAGTAAAGGACATTCTAATACACCACTAATTTTAGATCAAAAATATTCAAGCTGAGTGGTGAGTTTTTAATGCCAATCAATAAATGAGGGTTTTTTTATATTTCAGGAAGGGCATGTATTCAAGGTCTACTATATGAACACACACTAATTTATTAGGGACCTTTCTAAGATGCATATTGCCACATGGCATAGATGATTCAGACTAATTACTTCAAATCAAGTTTTCTTTATCTCTATCCTAGTTTATAGCATATGCATGAAAATTTTATGGTGGCATAAGAAATCAGTTTTGAAATAAAATTGATTAATATGGGTGAATGGACAATAGGAAAATTTCACATGCCAAAAGATCTGTATTTTTAATCATTGAATGAATTTCCCAAATCCATACTTGCAGTATATTTGGGATATAATTCATGGGCATTAACGAGACCAATTTATTTTTAGCTAATATGTTAAGAAGGTAATCATTTCTAAATGACACAGGCAATGTTAAAGGAAGATAAAGCTCTTTGTTAATTTTAAGGGATTTTTTTACAATAATGTAAATTCCTTTCTTTATAAAAAAAATCATTTTTTATATCATGAAAATAAGGAAAATGAATTATTGTTAAGCATTACGGATATAAAAAAACATCAAGCAAGCAAAAGATGTACCCTTTAGATTTATAAATATTCCCTCTACTCTATCCTTATAAAATAAATTCTCGGTTCCACAAAATGTGTGGAAACCCATCTTGCTTCAACTGGACTACAAGCTACAACATATAAAGTTACTACCATGTAAAATGTATAAGAATATATCAATAATGAGTGTTATTAATGAAGCCCCAATTCAAAAAATAAATCTAAAATATTAACTATTGTTGAAGAAAAATGGTATAAAAGGCACATCATTTTGATAGAATAGTCAAACTCATATCAACACACTAAAAGTTTTATACCAAATCTCTTCATGAATTTTCAATACAATATTACCTCAACATAATTTTAAAAACATTAAAACTCTAGCCATATTTTGAAAAGAAAAATAATAATATTTATCCAAAGAAGATAAATGGTAATCCATACATTTTTTATGTGTATCCATTATATACCATTTAGATGGGTTGTAGAAGGTTTGGAAAATAAATCCCTTGTTACTAAATCATATCCTACTACACAAGATGTTCATATTTCATCCTTTCATACAGATGCTGATCTGCTAACAAAATATCCTTTCACGTAACTGATCATTATTGCTAAAGGTGACGTTGTGATACAACATATTTTTTTCACAAGCTCTTTTTGTATATCAACATGAACATAACTCTTTTTCCAGCTCCTTGCTTAGATACCTAATTCAAATAAAAAAATTTAGAACAACGAAAAGGTATCGGGTCCTCTCATTTTTAAAAGCCCAAAGAAATGGATTAACTACATGCTAATATCAAAAATCAATTATTATTCCTAATTTCATGCCTGTGGAGAAAGGAAAGTGTAGATCTTCGAATTTATTCCTCTAAAAACATACAAAAAAATATAGATAAAATTCCCTAGAATTCAAGCAACAAAGCACGATGAAAACGTTAGTTTTGTGAGAGAATGTGATTTTTGTTTATCATATTTAGCTATGTAAATACCCATTAAAATTGAAAAAGAAAAACCCCATGTAATCTATCTTTTATAATGAGCTATGAACCTTTGAGTTGTCAAATTGTCTTCTTGGCATGTGCAAATAGGCTCTAAATTATATTGCCTATGTAGATCTATTTTGGTGATGTAATGAAGAGACCATTGAATTATCTACATTATTCTTAATACTAACCCTTCCTTTCTAAGTGTATTTTTATCTAAAATTTCTCAAAGCATCTCAAATCTAACTCTCTTTAGAAGAATAAAGAGAAGTGTTTTATACATGTTACTTATCTTTGAAGCCTTAAAGGGTTTTTATGACATTCCCATACCTTATATTCCCATGCCATCTAGAAACAATTTCTCTTATTTTTTGCAAACCCAAATGCAGATACCCCTGTTTCTTAAAACTAGAAAATAAAACATCTATTATCATTACTCTAAAAATCTTAATGAGATCACGAATTTTAAAAAATATTATTTATGGGGATTACCTTCCTAAAATACCCACATGTTGAACCCATAGATCTACGGATGTTATTAATGGTCTCAAATCATCTAGTTTGGTTTTGAAATAAATGGCTACCCATAAAAATAAATGGTTACCTAGAAAATATAACAACTTTACAGTCAAATCATCTCCAGGAATCTCTTTTATCCCTTATCACTATCATGTACAATATCTTTTTTCGAAAGCATGGCCACCATTTTTATTCATTTAGATGCATTACAAACCAATGGGAAGATCGGGGATGCGATAATGAGGGATTTAATCACATTTTCAATATTTTGTACTCTTTTATGTAAGCACAAAAGAATCCATGACATGGAAATCACAGGCATGAACATTCCTTTCCTTGGAAACTGGAGAAGAGAATGGTGGAGACAGTTATAGGGAAGCTATGATTTGGAAGCCTAAATTATTTACATTCTCTACCACCCTACTTAATCTTATCTTTCTTTACTTTATTTTTTTCTCCTAGAATAAAGAGAAAAAATGTTAAAAATTTGAAATTCAAATTGACTAAAATATTATATATAGTGTTAAAGTGTAGTTACACACACACACACACACACACACACACACACACACACACACACACACACACACACACACGGTTGTTTCTTTGCCATATCCTCTTCCATAAGACGAAAATCACTATCACAAACATCTTTCTGCTCTACCTTTTCCACTTAACTCTCTTGCATCATCACTCCCACCACATGTGCATCCAAATTAAGGATTCCCCTCAAAATATCCATCCTACACAACTTATGTTCCTTCATCAATTCTTGTCACACTCCTCTGTAGCCTTATTTCCTTATTATCACATCCTCTCATCTCTTGTTCCTTTTGGTGTGTGGGATCCTATGTGTCCTCCACTCACATATGGAGGGTCATCTCACATGGCTTAGGTTTAGGGTTATGTTTAGGGTTCGCTTGTGTGTCATGCACTAGGGTTAATTGAGCATGCTAAGACACATTCGTTTATGATTTATGAGCATGCCAAGACACTTTTTGTCTTTCCTCTATGTGTAAGCTTTATTTTTTTAGCAATTTATTCCATGGTTGATCGATCCTTGTGATTACATTGGAGCTATTATGATTCCATTTGAGTGCAAATACTTTGTGGTGCATTGTTTCGATTCGATTCTCGCAAACTCTTTCATTTTATCAGATCAAATATTGAGTAAACATGCATTCATCATCTAAGTTATGATTACTCTTGGTTTCGTTATTTTTTTACTCATGTAATTTTTTTGATCATTAGATTTTGGAATCTTGCTAACATTTTTAACAAGCTATTCTTGGAAATTTGTTTGATTTGTTGTGTTCTTCATGCATGTGCAGGTATTCTTGAAGCTTTCAGGGGTTTTACAACTACATTTAGCTAATCGCAATGACTAAATCGGTATATCGATTAAAATAAGAGGTTATTTTATGGTTTTTAATATTTTATTGAACTAAAAAAATTTAGATCTCTATTTTTTTCTGGTTTCTCTGTGTTTGCATGCTAGTTTTGCGAATCCAGGTTCAAAATTTCGGTTTGAAGGTGTGTTTTGGTGTTCTACTCCACCGAGCTCCTTCAACTCTCCCTCAAGCTCTCGGCTTGGTCCGATCTCTTTTGGCTTGTGTTTTTTTCTTGGCGAGTTACCTCATGTCTACCTTGAGTGATTATCTTTTTTTTTTTGTGTGTGGTGCTTTTCCCGAATTGTTTTCTCGCACAAGTGAGTGTATTCTCCTCCATGTAGCTTCCTTTTCTTGCTTTGCACCAAGCTCGTGCTCCTCGGCCTATATTGAGTCACTTCCCTACGTTTCCCACTGTGAAGTCTCCTCGCCGTGTCCTTCCTTTGGCCCTAACTTGCCTCTCGGCTTCCTTCTCTCACTCGCCCCCATAAGTCTACACTCCCACATGGGGCTTCATCCCCTACCACATGTTGGGTCACCTGCTCCCTACGCGTGCCCTGAGCCCCGAGCCCATCTACACCTCGGCCCACTCTCCAACGGATTCAAACCACGATCCACGTCGGGATCCTCGCTTTTCCCTCAACTGCCGAGCCCAACTCGGGATCCTCCCATGGTCTCCCTCCAACTCGGGATTTCAACAATGGTAAGTTGTTAAAAATTATTTATGGTATGTTTTTTTATTTTTTGTGGGAAATCTTTTCAAGTTGAAAAATCCAAATGGAGGTAATTTTAAAGTGGGCATTTAAATTTATTTAAGGCAAGTTTTTAAAAATTTCATTTAGGGTGGATTTTTTTAAAAAGGAAATAAATTTAAATAGTTAATTAGGATTTAATTTTAATTAGATCTTAATTAGTATTCCTTTATTAATCATAATTAATTAGATTTAATTATATTAAATCTAGTTTTATTAATTACGAATCTAATTTATTTATCTTTTACGATTAGTAATAATTTAAATCATCTTTTAAATTAACGTTAATTATCATTTTTACTCCCATAGCTTTAAAATTAGCTATATTGGACGTTTCAAAATGGTAATTTTTAGGCGTTATTGTCGATTTTTTTTACTCATCATGCACTCAAGTGTGCAGTGACACTCTAAGCACCTATTTTCCTTCCAAGCACTTTTCTGGCATTCTAAAGATCATCAGGACTCATCTTGAGTTCATCTAAAACTTGTATTTACCCTTATTATTGCTTGCGACTAGTGAGCGCATCCACCACAATTTGCAACAAGTGAGGGTATCCATTGGGATGTGAGACATTATTTCTCATAACCAAGATTTGATTTCACCTACTTCCTAATTTTTCACAATTTTTATTGTATACGGTGTCACTTTTGCGCTCCACGAAACACGATTGTGGTCTCCTCTCTTACATGTTATTACGTTGATTGCAAGATGAGCTACCAACTATTTCAAGATGCACGCTAGAACTGATTGTATTCAATGCACTAAACTATAAAGTGCCAAAAGTAGGGGGTTTCTATATTGTCTTGGGTGGTTGTGATTCTTTTATGCATTCCTTCTCTCTCTCTTCACAATGGATGCTTATTCACTTCCTTTACTTATACCATTAAATTTTTTTGAATGGAGCTCGAAAATAATTATGAAACTAAAATGTAAAGGGTTATTGTATGATGGAAAAGTGACAAGTGAGCATGGGAATCTACAAGTAAATCTTCCTCGCACCCAACCTCTTGAGGTTGTGTCGAGACGGCCGGTGGGGATGGAATATACGTGGGGTAAAGATAAACTAGTTAGGAAATCTTATGTCTTCAACGCGTACTAATGGAATCTGTGAATCTAAGGCAAAGAAGGCCCTCCTAACTTGAACCGGTGTGATAGATCGGTTGGCGAGGATGACTGCTCGAAGGCTCCAATCAATATTGAGCTCCGGTGTGATCCAATCTATAGGTTGTGGGATACGCGGAAGATAACTGTGGGTGCTTCGTATATGTCTCTCGACAAGGTCATGAAAATGGAAGGCGGATATATGGTGGATTCTATGGTCGATTCTCTGGTCTAGTCCAGAAATCCTTAGCTTGATTAGCTATTATGTCTAGTGAGGATAATTGTGTGATAATGGTTGGTGGAAGTGGAGAGGACCTAAATACTAATGTGCATAAACCAACATCAACGTCTGATTGACCTGTGGGCTCGTTGGGTTGTGGGATCTATGGATCACAGCTGTAAATTTGTGGTTGTTGTGGACCTCCTATGGTCATGTGTAGAATTAATCCCTAATCCCTAGTATCTAGTAGTCGTATGCCTTTTCGGCCTCTATATTTAGAACTAAAAGTTATGCAATCTTCTCAGAGTACCTTACAGGCATTCTGGCAACCTGAATTCTTAAGCTAGTGTCTATGTCAATGAAGATATCTCTTGCATTTGGCTATGGGACCAAAGGATCACAACTGAATGTTTTCTCTCTTTCAAGCCCTTCTACACTCATGCGGATATCTATTTAGGGCAATCTGTAGTTTGATTGGTTTGTCCAAAACGTATGTGCTCTTTTGTCTTCTATGTTTAATCCTCTTAGCTGTGGGCTGATTTATTGTAGGTCTATTGTTTGTTCGAGGAAGACTTGTATTCTAATATTTTGTTCTATGTCAGTTATTGCTGTAACAAGATTGGGTTGAGGCACGATTGGCTCGAATACATTTTCTCTGGGCTCCCTAGGTCCCGTGATTGTCATACAAAAGGAAATAATATAAATCTAACTAAAGCAAAGCAAGCTAATTATGCAAAGTATATCTACAGCATATATAAATTCTCTATTTTTTGTATTTTTGATAGAATATTTAACAGAATTATGATAGCATCTATTTAATATATCTAGAAAATGACAATTAATCTAATATCAGAATTAAAAAAAAAAAAGCGAGGTAGCAGAGTATAGCTAGTTAATACTGTGCAATTTTCAATCTACTCTAAATAATTAAATAACCGATCTAATTTAATTAAAAGACTCTTGATCCTACCTCGAAGTGAGGAATGAATCATAGTTTCTCATAAACTATCAATCCCCATGACTTCTTGGCGATATCAAAAGTGAGATTAAGCTGAAATGAAATGATTCATTACTTCATTTGATATATTTTAACTAGAACTTTGAAAGCTTAAACCTAGATTTTACGAAAAGTGGTGAATCCGATTATGTGTGGCTTTGTCCCTCGGTGTGGTCTCCTTATTTCTTCGTGCTCACGTGAATCTAGAAAATTTTGTAATGCTAACATCAACGGGAGCGAGGTATTAGAACAATGGCAGCCTTTAATGTAGACCAAATATAATGCGAGTAGGAGAGGGATAGCGCAAGAGAACGAGCTTGGATTATGAAATTCCTAGCGGGATTTCTCGCAAGTCATACAACACAAAACATCCAGAACCGAAACTATATTTCTTGACAGAACAAAACCGCAACTCTAATGGATTCAGATGAAAATGAAACTATCCTACCTCAATTGATTGTATGAAATAGTAACAACACTAGCACAAGAAGATCACGTGGCTTCTAAATAGTAAAACGAAACTAACTATGCATGGAACAAATAAAACTAATACAATTCCTAAGCAAGAAATGAAAGATTGAATTCTGAAATGAGAGGATGAGGCGCGATTTTGAGGGCCATTTGCTTGAAAACAAACCAGCTATTTATAGAGTTCCCATTTACCCAAAGGTGAAATCCAATTTGAACTCTTTTACAATAAACAATGGAGAAACACTATTACAGGGAACCAAAATCATAAATACAAGAAAAAATGGATGAGAAAAGTTGGTAAAAGTTGAAAATTTACGTGAGTCATGATTAAAAGAACATTGTGGAAAAACGCGTGAAGGACCGCCGCCTGCAGGCGGCGGTGGTTTTGTTATCGAAGACCAAAATGCAAAGGAAAAGAGGGAGAAAGAGAAAAAAAAAGCACACGGAGGATAAGCGGGGCATGCAGGATGTTGATTTACACTTGGAGAGCTTTTCCGGATCCACAACACCCTACGAGGAGACCTATAATATCATTGGGGCACATGTAACATTGTTCGGTGGTGCAAGGTGCCCTACAATTTTGGGTACGTACATATTGCCCCCAGAGAAGCATTTTAGCCATAAAGAGGCGTAAAATGGTGGGTCCAGTATGGCGGTCCCAAAATGGGAAGTTAGAAATTATACCTAACACGTTCCAGGTGTGTCGAAATGACGCCATTCAAAATTCCGCTACTGCAAAATGAAAAGAGGACTCAAGTGCAGATAGATAAAATAAATCAAAAAATAAATACTAAAATAATATGAAATGAGGACTTACCATTTTGCGGGGATAAGTACTTACCTCCGTCGGCACTCCAAACCTGCGAAAAGGGCATTCAAAATGAGTCAAGATGCTATATATGTAAAAATGGGCCCATTTTCCTATTCATTTGCACATGTCGATTTGATTGATTTTGAGCTCTAGGACCCATGGTGACGTTTTTGACGAGAGTATAGTCAAAATGTTCGTGACGAGATAGTGATCATGCCTCCACGAGCGGAACATCGACCCATGAGATCACAGGTTAGTTCTTCTTGATTTAATGTTTTTACCCCAAAATGATGAAATCTTTGTCATGGGGGGATTATTTTTGAAAATGTCGGTGTTAATAGGGTCACTTATGGGGGCACCTAATGGGTAGGCTTTGTTTTAGTCAAAATAGTCATTTTTTGTGTTTTTATGCATTTTTAGGGCACGTGACACATTTGGAAATGCGGGACCCAACCACCGCCCTGAGCAGGGTGGTGGTTATAGACCGCCATTGCCCTTTAAGGTGGCGATTCTAGAAATGCCACCCCTTCAGGTGGCGGTCCTTCTGAGAATGCCAAAACAACATTGTTTTGAACCCGTTTTGCATTTTTAGTATTCTCATATGCTTTAATGATTTTTCCAATGTAATTTGAATACTAAATTACTCCTTTTTGTGTGTTTTTAGGTGTATGCGAAGAAGGAGGAATATATCAGATGGAGCTGAGAGAGAGAGTGTGACTAGCTTCTAGTAGTGTTGGATGTACTTTCTCAGGCTGAGCAGGATACTCTTTAGAGGGCCGGCATATTACGTATATCACGGGTTCCTCATGTCGCACCTTCTAGTCACATACTTTGTGACTTGTTTTCGTATTGGGATGCTAATCGGAACACTTTCGATTTCCAGGAGTCAAGGGTGAGTGGACTATCACCCTGGAGGATGTCTACCACATCTTGGAAGTCTCGGTCATCGAGAGATGACTTACACTTGAGAGAAAGAGGGTGATGGGCTCGAGATAGCTCAGTGGGCTACATATATGGGAGACACAGTTGTCTCCATTGGTTTGAAGAAGGGGGTGAGGGTCCATTCCATTCCTAGCTTTCCTATCCCTTTGATTCATCAGGCCATTATGGGGATCCTTGCCTCGAGATTGATCGGGGACAAGGGAGGGGACACCTTACTCTATTGTTGGTCCCCTATTATTCCACAGATTGAGGCACATGGTCGGACTTATGCCAGGGAGCCGATATACTTGGGACCACCTATCATGACTTGTATAGGGTGGTTCGCTTACCAGGAAATTCTTTGAGCCATCGACCCTGGTTATGATCTAGATCTATGAGCATATCGTCCCTTATGGGAGAGGCGTAGAGGTGGACGAGAGATGTTGGTGCTTAGAGCACCCCACCAACCGACCGCTTGCTTCACGACTCACCGATGATATGGAGGCCACACCTTATCAGGCCATGGCAGGGTTGTGGGACGAGGATACCCTCACTTTGATTTCCTACTCTACTACAGGGCAACTTGTGGATAGAATGGGGAAGGTGGAGACACCCCTTTGATTGAGTGCTTCAGAAATTTGGCCTTGCTTACATTGGTATGCTTCCTCCGGTGGTGCCAATGTTTAGATCAATTCGGGAGGCTAGGGGAGGTCTTAGAGGCCAAGGTTGGACTATTATTACTCCTAGTGTCCCTATTGCAGCCGAGAGCATGGTACGCACTCGAGGAGAGCCGGTGCTCCTCGGGCACCTTTACTTTGGATCACAGCCAGCCCTACCCACGGATGGCACGACCCCATTGATATAGACTCCGAGTCTGAGGAGTTCATAGGGGGAGATACGGAGGAGGAGACCAAGGATATGGAGGTCGGCGAGTCGGGTGGAGAGGAGGATAGCGATCCGCGTGTCATGACACTTAGGAGATTTTACAGGTGAGAGGCGGAGGAGAGTGCGGATAGGGTGATCCTAGTCTCGGAGGAGTTTCCCTCTTAGGACCTAGGTGGAGAGGATGAGTCCATAGTAAGACATTATGTTTCCCTAAGCATAGGAGGAGGACATCGTCGGCGGCGAGCACAACATCGTGGTAGGTGCTGATCCTAGGGATCCCTCTTGGAGGCCGGAGATCTACGTGAGTTGTCACCATTCTCTTAATATTTTTTTTAGCTAGGATTTCCTTAGTTGCTACCTCTCTTTTTGTTCATTCTGGTTTTACCTTTTGATCATTTTCTAATTTGTTTTTCTCCTTTTCTTGCAGAGCTGTTGATGAGTGGTGAGACCTAATTCCCCATGTATGTACCGATACCATGATGATCCCCATGGAGAAGAATCGACCGAGCTATCCGTGGAGGTAGGGGAGCCTTCGGTGATCCGGTAGGCATGTCAATGTCTTTGTCCTTGTCGGCATGTGGCAAAGATGGTGACTACCCTCCATACCGAGTTAAGCGGGTATAGGAAAACAAAGCGCTTAATGAGGAGTCACTCTCATAGCGAGGTTGCAGCTGCTCCTCGGGACCGTGAGCCCTCGGTGCATTCGGAGTGCCAACATAGCCGAGTCCTAGACATGGTCATGCACCTTGGAGGATCTCATAGGGGTTGAGAGGCCACTTGGCTCTTTTTTTAGTGACTCTTAGATTGTTTATATGATTTATTTTGTATTTCCCAGGATCATTGAGTGTTTTGACCATGCCTAGTGCATGATGGCATTGTACATAAAACTTGATTATATATATATATATACACACTTCTTTTGGATCAAAATCTTGGTATTTAGGATTTTGTGATTCGTTTCCACATGTATATTATAATGTTTTTTTATATGCTTTTTAGAATGTATGCAATGGATAACAAATGACACAAATGCTTTCCTTCTTTCTTTTTGTATTTCATAATGCTGATATATGATAATGTAGACACAATGTGATTTTGAACTTTAGCTTTCATAAGAAATTTTTCCGGTACTTCATATTGTTTTGAAAAAATGTAATGATAAACTGGTATGATGAGCAGATGTACTTGCCCCACTCCTAACTCCACGCAACTAGTAAGATGAGAGGGCTCACCACCGAGAGCTAAAAAGGGCACAAGCTATGAGGTGTGTTGAGATGGAAATGATGAGAGATAGACAAAGAGTTGGTGGACACAAATTAGGATGCTACAAACCTACTCTACTCAAGTGACTCCATAGTTTAGAATGTGACTTGTTTGTAGTTTATCTAGACTTGGATCCATAGATGGCCACTTGGTTGACAAAATCTGGTTTTCAAGGTTTTGAACTCTCTTGGAATTTTGGACATCTGATTCATTTATTTATGACTCAAGATTTCAAAGGTTTGTTTGAACTGTTTTCTTGTGACCTTCAATGTTTGCTATAAAAAAACCCCTGCACCTTGCCCCATGATACTAGTAGGAAGCATAGGCTTATCACCATGGATCGAGGCACGGGCGATTAAGGGCATTCCCATCCTTTCCCAACCCTACGTCACTAGTAAGAGACGTAAGCTCATCACCGAAGGTTGGTAGGGAAAGGAAATGTGTAAAAATAAAATTTTCTATTTGATCTACATTTGACTTATTTATTTGAGCAAAATGTCAGTATGTTTTTATTTCTAAAGAGATCTATATACGAGATAGTTGTGACATAATGAATCTTCTAGAAAATACCATAGGTAAGACATCTATCCTAGGAAGAAACAAAAGTGAGAACAAGCACGAGGCCTTGGTATGGATACGTTAAGACTTTGTCATATCTAGCTTTTAATTGATGAAATGATTGAAATAGGTGATGATGTTATGAAAATGAAGAAGTATGATTGGAATGCTTCGCTTGATACCATCAGAAATTTGTAATGAATTGCTTAAGAGCAATTCCTTGATCACAATATGTTTACGTAACGAGTGAACAAAATGAACCTAACTACATGAAGATGCAATGTAGATATAATTATACAAATAGTGCTGGTTGCTTATGCATAGTTGTGACATAATGAATCTTCTAGAAAATACCATAGGTAAGACATCTATCCTAAGAAGAAACAAAAGTGAGAACATGCACGAGGCCTTGGTATGGATACGTTAAGATTTTTTCATATCTAGCTTTTAATTGATGAAATGATTCTGAAATAGGTGATGATGTTATGAAAATGAAGAAGTATGATTGGAATGCTTACACAATACCATCGAAATTTGTAATGAATTGCTTAAGAGAAATTCCTTGATCACAAAATTTTTACGTAACGAGTGAACAAATGAACCTAACTACATGAAGATGCAATGTAGATATAATTATACAAATAGTGTTGGTTTCTTATGCATAGAATCATTTAAGATGCAAGGAATTGAATCTTTCATTGAATTCCTCGCCTTCAATGTACATAAGAGATACGCACCATTTCCATAGTCTTTCATGATTTGGTATGGGCCCAAACATTTGGGACGGAATTTCCTTCCTTCACTAGGTCTTCTTATCGACCCGGTTGTCTAGTCTTAGAACTAGATCTCCTTCATATATTTCTCATTCATAGACCTTTTTGTTATACTGCCGGCACATCCAGACATCATAGACTCTACGCCACTACTCGGCATTTAACTTTGGCCTCATCTAGGCTTTCTAGTTGGGAGAGGTGTGCTTCTCTATAAGCTTCTTCATCCGAGAATCCCTTGTAGTGAGATGCGAGAGAATGGGTATTTCAACCTCAAGTGGGAGAACTGATTCTTCTCACGAATACCAATGAGAAAGGAGTTGCTCTATTGGTGTTATTATTGAGGTTTGGTGGGCCTACAAGGCTAGATATAACTTTAAATGTCAATCTGTTTGTTTTCTTTTACCGTTTTGAGGAGAATAGCTTTCAACGTCTTGTTTGTTGCTTCAGCCTGCCCGTTGGCTTGAGGGTAATATAGGGAGACCATATGATGGTTTATTTTAAATTTATTGCATAACTCACGGACCTTGTCATTCTTAAAGGAAGTGTCATTATCTGAGATAATGATTTGTGGGACACCATACCTGCAAATGATCTGGTTCAAAATGAACTTGGCGATCATGGCACCTGGTACAGTGGTAAGAGGCATAGCCTCTACCCATTTGGTAAAATATTCGGTGGCCGTGATTATGAAGTTATGGCCATCCATTGATGAGGGAGATAATTTCCCTATCAAATCTAGACCCCATGTAGAAAAGGGCCATGGAGTCGCGATTGGTTATAGAGTCTTGGCCGACATGTGAATCTCGTGGGAAAATTCTTGGCATTTATGGCACTGCGTACAAACTCTACTGCGTCGTGTTCTAGAGTGGGCCAAAAATAGCCCATCCGATGTATTTTGCGGGTAGTGGCATGACCTCCAAAATGGCCACCACATATTCCTTTGTAGGATTCATAGAGAATATTCTTGTATTCTTCTCGTGTCAACACACCTTAGAAGCATTCCATCGAAAGCCTTATGATAGAGCACTTGTTTTATAATAACATATTTAGGTACGATAATGCATAACCACTTTCTTTGTTGTGGTGTAACACCTTACGGATATGTATGGTCCATGATATAATTAATAATATCGGTATACCAAGGACATTTAGTGATGGGAGGTCTAGTTTTGATGTAATATATGCATTCATCGGAAAATCTAGATCAACTAGATCGCCTTCATCTAACAGTTGTTGGCTAACCAATCTATAATTATTTATCCCTTAGCAGAATTTTGGTTTACAAAAGTTAATTTGAATTCACCCATTAAGGTTATAAAGCATCTAGCCTTTTTAGACAAGGACCCTTGTGTGAGGAAAGTTCATAAATTGTTTTTTTACAATGACCCTTGTTTCTTTGTTTAGCATGTAATGTCTTAAGCATTTGGTTGTGAAGACTATGGAAAGACATTCTCATTCTACTTGTGTATAACGTGTTTCATAATCGAGCAACGTTTGGATACTAAAATAGATCCACGTTCTCATTTATTGTCATCTTCTTGAGCCAACATGCAAAGGCTAGCGAGACATCGTAGCTCATGAATATGACATCAAGGATGATCTGGTCTAGGGGGCATTAACGTGGGAGGAGACAGTAAGAAGTGTTTAACTACTTGAAGGCCTCATGGCATTCCTCTATCCAAATAATGCAACAATCCTTTTTCAACAAATTGTTGATCGAATGGACATCAAAACTTAAGTCCTGGAATGAATCTCGGATTGCACCAAGCTTTCGAGAAATGATCTAATGCTAGAATAAATCGATGGTGGGATCATCTCAAGAACAACCTAGATTTTGGTTGGGTCCACATCAATCCCTCGTGATGATATAATGTAGCCTAGGAGTTTCCCTTGTGTCACACCAAATACGCATTTTTCGGGTTTAGCGTGACTCCATATTCGATCAAACGTGAAAGAATGATCTTGAGCACTTCCAGGGTGATCACAACGCTTCGACCTTGGCAACAAGTCATCTACATAGGATTCCATGATTTTATGAATAAGATCGTGAAATACGTATGTCATTGCCGTTGGTAT
Source organism: Taxus wallichiana var. yunnanensis (assembly GCA_018340775.1). Taxonomy (NCBI): domain Eukaryota; kingdom Viridiplantae; phylum Streptophyta; class Pinopsida; order Cupressales; family Taxaceae; genus Taxus; species Taxus wallichiana. The sequence goes on from CM031237.1 coordinate 258,364,623, forward strand.
GTAGCACTAACGTTCTTGAGACCGAACGACATAACAACGTAGAAATAAGTTCCCGAGGGTTATAAATGTCGTTTTGGCTTGGTCTTGTTTAGATATTCCGATTTGATTGTATCTCGAGAATCCATCCATGAGAGACAAAAGATCAAATCTAGCATTGTTCAAATCAACGATGACGTCAATGGATGGTAATGGGAAGTCATCCTTGGGGAACGCTTTGTTAATGTCTTAGAAATCTATGCGAGATGCGTATCTTCCCATTATTTTTGAGAAGCGGGAATGATATTAGATTCCCACTAAGAGTAATCGTGGTTTGATGAACCCTACATGGAGAAGTTTCATTACCTCTTCCTTCACCATGAGAGCTACCTTGGGTTTCATTGGTCTCGATTTTTGTTTAATTGGCTTTGCATCTGATTTGGTGACGAGGTTATGTACCGCGATGTGCAGTGTAATTCCCATCATTTCTTTATAATTAAATGCAAAATCCTTTTGATGTTCTTTGAGGATTTGAGTGTGTATTTCTATCTCTTTTGGAGTTAACGAAGATCCTAGTTTCAAGATCTTTGGTTCTTCCTCCATTCCGATGTTAATATCAATCGTTTCTTCGATTAAAGAAGCATTACCTTCTTCAAACTTAGGCGGGGCTGGAGGTAGTTCTAGATCTTCTCCATTCTCTACCGCATATATGTCAAGCTCCTTTTGTGGGGGAAGCTCTATCATGGGATTTCCAAAGTAAGAGGATGAATGTGGGATTAAGGAAAAATCTACCATGTGATGGGTGAGATGTAACTATGCATAGGCGTTTAGGTAATCAAGAGTGGCTCTATCACTATTAACATGATCTAAGATAAGTGCGTTAGAAGAAGGTTTGTTGATGTTTTATTTACTAATTGTTCGGTGCGAAGGGATACCATGAAACGGTGTCTTCTAACTCATTGTTTGGAGTGAAACGTGAAGTGAGGTTCTTATCAAATCTATGAGAAGGTTTCGTTCTTGTGGGATTGCCTCAATGGATATGAAGTTAAATCCTTTGCTCAAATCTAATATGATGTTTTGTAGATTTGTAAGTGTTCGGCTCTAGTCTAATACACCTCATAGACTTGGTTTCTACTAATTGTGAGTGACTCCTAACACTCGATGTCATTAACACCGATCCTTTTAGCTATGATGAGACCAAGGAGGATGGATTCGTACTCAATGCCATTGTTTGTACATTGAAATTTAATTTAAAGGCGAATGCGTAGGATCTTTCCCTCGGGAGAAGTAAAGATCACACCTGCCCTAGCCCCATAACGACATCTAGCTCCATCAAAATGGAGAGTCAATATTTACTTGGGAAGATAGATGTTGGGACATTTTGTTACATATATTTTTCCGCTTCGGTTACTTACACCATGCAGATTTCCTCTACTGGAAGAGAACCACCTCCTAAGGTACATCCCATACCCATGCAATCAAATGGTAGGAAAATTGGCAAATCTTGCTCTAGTAATTCGACAATTTTTTGCAGTAGTTCCTAATGACACTGTTTCTACAACATTAGCCTCATCCTTAAGTGCTGATATGTTCTTGAGTAGGTTCATAACTTCTAACTCTATTGTAGGTATCAACTTTTCTTTTGGTTTTGAGTCGATTGGTTTGTTAAGTTGGTTTTTTGGGAGGTCAAACTCAAAGTGAATGCCTGGCCTTTTCTTCAGGTCTGCTAGGTGTATATTGAATGGTTTCGGATCACCTTTTGCTATGAATATCTTTCCTAAGTGCAAGAATCTTATTTCTTGAAATAACATAGAAGGGATTGCCTTCATACGGTGTATCCATGGTCGGTCGAGGATCATATTATAGTTGGTTTCCGATCTATAATATAAAACTCAGTGAGGATTGTTTTGGGTCCTAAGGTGACTGGTAGTATTATAGTCCCAATTGAAGTGGCTTTAAGGCTATCATATCCTCTTAGTGTATTATGAGTCGTGGAGCAATTTATTTCTCCATACCCTAGCTTTTGAAGGAAAGAGAAGGGGACTATGTTAACTACTACCTCATCGTCAACCATTACACTTTTAACATAATTGTTATAAACCCACACTTGTAAATGTAGGGTTGGATCGCACGCTACGTGTAATCTCAAAGATCTCTGTTGGTATTTTGTTTATGTCGAATATAAACTCGGTATCCCTACCCAGCTGCCCTAGAGGGTAGATATCAAAATCTATATGGTTTACTTGTTTCGGGAGGTGGAGTGATGTTAATTAAATGACCTAAACCTAATTCTTCTAAAAGAGCAGCCCTATGGGTAAGAGATTTCTTCAACAAGTCCAAAAGGAGATGTGTGAGAAGGTATTTGTTAGGTCATTAATTAAATCATAGGCACCTACGGGTTTTACTAATGTTTGTTGAATGTTATCTATCTCTAGCGGGTAATTTGGATTTGGCTAAGAAGAATACTCTCATGTCCTTGTTATGGCTTCCACGTGTAGCTCAGTGTCTAACTCCACTAGACCGACTATCTTGGGTCATGGCTGATTTCAAGGCTTCATGATCATTGTTTTCTGTCATTACACCCTTGTTCATCCCATTTGGATTTAATTTTTTATTATTGTGATTTGGGAGCGGATCATTGAAGATCTTGAGGGGTGCATTTTGAGGGGAGACTGCTCCCGTGAAAGTATTTGGCACGAGATGATGTAGGATCTGCTAAGAACATATCTATGAAAAGTTGTCTTTGTTCCTCTAGCAAACATTGCATGAATTTATTGTAATCACGGCAAGTCCTAGTGTCATGGCCTCGAATTTTGTGGAAACCACAATACGAGTTAGGATTGTAATTCCTAGGTTGCTGGTTTGGTGTGTGTTGTGGTCCAAAACTCTGATTAAACTGTTGATTATTAGGATTAAAGTTTTGTGTTTGTTGTCTTTGGTTTTGGTTTTGGTTTTGATATCCAGTTGTGTTTTGTCTTGGACCCTATGTTTGGATCTTCCGTTGTTGTTGTTGTTGTTGTGGATGATTAAAATCCACTACGTTGATTGTTGGGGTAAAATTGTTGTTTCGTTGACTATTAACCGGTGGTGGAGCATTTACAACATTTTCCTTTTTAGCTTGGTCGATTACTCCATCTGTTGTCACTCCGTGATTCTTGTTAAGTATTTTAGGTCCTTGATTGGCATTTATTATACTAGGATAGGTCGTAGTGTTTTGATTGGGGATGATTAACCTCCCATTTGTTCCATATGTCTTGTAATCGCTATCTATTGCAGCTTGATCTATTCATAGGGCTCTCTCAAGTACTTCATCATAATTTCTTAGCTAGAACTTGGACTTCTTCCTTTATCTCTCTCTTTGAGAGAATGAAGGAATAAATCGCATAGTTCCATCTGATCCATGTTTGGAGCACTTGCAGAAGAATAAAGGACTGTACGCCATCTTTGGATGAAATGAGAAACAGATTCATTGTGTTCTTGCTTAATATGCAAGAATTCCTTGATTCCTGTTCTCAACAGTTTTTTCATGTCGAATGCCTTGATGAACTCTGAAACGAGTTGTTTAAATGAATGGATGGAGGCTTCAGGTATTTTGTAATACCAATCGAGGGCAATGCCCTCTAAAGTTTTGGGGAATATTTTAGCAACAACTCCATCCCAAGGGAGCAGTTCTCGAATGGCTGTGGCATAGGCCTTGATATGTGCATTCGGGTCTCCCTCCCCTTTGTATTTGGGAAAATCGGGAAGAGGTCTTGGAAGCATGATGCTTCGTATGGTGAAGTCTAAAGGTTCTTTCAAATATTCGAATAAGTTTCTATCGCATAGGTTTTGACCATCGATGGCACTTGCTGAGGGGGTGGAGGTGGGATGGTTTTTGATATGGTGTAGCATATGCATTTGTAGGGGCATAAGGAAATCCTTGTGGTTGAGCGAACATCTTTGGGAGAAGAGAACATATCTCCTTGTGGTGACTTGGAATACATTTTTAGTATGGAGGATTATTTCAAGGAATGGATTATTTTGTACTAGAGTGGGAGGTACCATATTTTCCACCGGAGTGGCATTAGCAAACATGGTTCTAGTTGGCATTTGTTGTGAATACTGAGGAGGCATGCCCAACGTGCCTATTCCCATGAGGAGGTCTACTTGGCTAGGATGATGTGGAGGTTGGGACTTCTACTTGCCCAAAATATGAATTCTGATATGCTTGAGAAAGTTCCAGCCCTTTAACCTTTTCAACCAAGGCTGAAATGACCTCTATTGGTGAAGACACAGTATTTTTCCTTACTGGTGTTTTTATATCATTTGAGGTTGCGAAGGGTATGATACCTTTGCTATGAATTGGTCATTATCCTGCCAAACTTCACCAAGGGAATTTCCCATAGGTGGAGGAATGGGGGTATTTTCCTAGAACAGAGTATCAAATTGTACTTGTAAGCTCCTCTTTGGTGGATACATGTTTTGGAAGTGTTTCTCATTTTTAGCGAAGCATGCTAAGTATTCCTCATCCAAGAAAGGGAGTGGATCTAGTTGTCTACTGATCTGTGGTCTGAATAATACCCGAGAAGATGAAATAGATTCTCCAGTAAACGTCATATTATTAGAGCTTGAAGGCTCTGGTTGTTGTGTAACTAATCAAACTCCTCAATTCGGAATGAAGAACTTGAGCTAGCTCTTTGAGGGGGAGTTTGAGATGATAAGTAATTATTTGAATAGTTATCAGCCCATGCAGAAAGCGAGGGTGATGGTTGTCTATTTGTTTGACTATAGCTTGTTTCAAGACCTGAAAGAGGTCTGCCATATGCATCGTATCCCGACATATTCGGGGGGTATATGAATACCTGTAGAATAATGGGAAAGAGTGAAGGTGGATGGAAGAAATGAAAATAAAAGATGAAGAACTATTTGATTCATGTTAGGTTCACCAATTTTGTACGATGGAAAAGTGACAAGCAAGCATGGGAATCTATAAGTAACTCTTCCTCACACCCGACCTCCCAGGTCGTGCAAGAGCTTGATCGGTGGGGATGGAATATACATGAGGTATAGACAAACTAGTTAGGAAATCTTATGTCTTCGATGTGTACTAATGGAATCTGCAAATCTAAGGCAAAGAAGGCCCTCCTAACTTGAACCAAAGGTGTGATAGATCGGTCAGCGAGGATGATTGCTCAAAGGCTCGAATCAATATCAAGCTCTGGTGTGATCTGATCTATAGGTTGTGGGATACGCGGAAGATAACCTATGGGTGCTTCGTATATGTCTCCCGACAAGGTCATGAAAATGGAAGGTGGATATATGGTGGATTCTATGGTCGATTCTCTGGTCTAGTCTAGAAATCCTTAGCTAGATTAGTTGTTATGTCTAGTGAGGATAATTGTGCGATAATGGTTGGTGGAAGTGGAGAGGATCTAAATACTAATGTGCGTAAACCAACATCAACGTCTGATTGACCTATGGGCTCATTGGGTTGTGGGATATGTGGATCATAGCCATAAATTCGTGGTCGTTGTGGACCTCCTATGGTCATGTGCAAAATTAATCCCTAATCCCTAGTATCTAGTAGTCATATGCCTTTTCGGCCTCTATATTTAGAACTAAAAGTTGTGCGATCTTCTCGAGTACCTTACGGGCGTGCAGCGCAACTGAATTCTTAAGCTAGTGTCTATGTCAATGAAGATATCTCTCTGCATCAGGTGTGGGACCAAAGGATCGCAACCGAACGTTTTCTCTCTTTCAGACCCTTCTACGGTCACACGGATATCTGTTTAGGGCAATCTGTAGTTTGGTTGGTTTGTCCAAAATTTATGTGCTCTCTCGTCTTCTATGTTTAATCCTCTTAGCTTGTGGGCTGATTTCTTGTAGGTTTGTTGTTGTTCGGAAGACTTGGATTCTAATATTTTGGTGTATGTCGGTTATTGCTTTAACAAGATTGGGTTGAGGCACGATTGGCTCAAATATGTATTCTCTGGGCTCCCTAGGTCTTGTGATTGTCATACAAAAGGAAACAATATAAATCTAACTAAAGCAAAGAAAGCTAATTATGCAAAGTATATCTACAACATATATAAATTCTCTATTTTTGTATTTTTGAGAGAATATTTAATAGAATTAGGATAACAACTATTTAATATATCGAGGAAGCGACAATTAATCTAATAATAGAATTTAAAACAAACAAGGTAGGTTGAGTATAGCTACTTGTTTGTGTAATTGTGAATCTACTCTAAATAATTAAATAACCAATCTAATTTAATTGAAAGACTCTCAATCCTACCTCGGAAGTGCCAAACTTCACCAAGGGAATTTCCCATAGGTGGAGGAATGGGGGTATTTTCTAGAACAGTATCAAATTGTACTTGTAAGCTCCCTACTTGGTGGATACATGTTTTGGAAGTGTTTCTCATTTTTAGCAAAGCATGCTAAGTATTCCTCATCCAAGAAAGGGAGTGGATCTAGCATCTCTTGATACGTGGTGCGAATAATACCTGAGGAGATGAAATAGATTCTCTAATGAACGTCATATTATTAGAGCTTGAAGGCTCTGGTTGTTGTGCAAGTGATCAAACTCCTCAATTGGAATGAAGAACTTGAGCTAGCTCTTTGAGGGGGAGTTTAAGATGATAAGTAATTATTTGAATAGTTATCGGCCCATGCGAAGCGAGGGTGATGGTTGTCTATTTGTTTGACTATAGCTTGTTTCAAGACACGAAAGAGGTTTTCCATATGCATCGTATCCCGACATATTCGGGGGTATATGAATACCTGTAGAATAATGGGAAAGAGTGAAGGTGGATGGAAGAAATGAAAATAAAAGAGGAAGAACTGTTTGATTCACGTTGGGTTCACCAATTTTGTACGATGGAAAAGTGACAAGCAAGCATGGGAATCTATAAGTAACTCTTCCTCACACCCGACCTCCCGAGGTCGTGCCAAGAAAGTCGGTGGGGATGGAATATACATGAGGTATAGACAAACTAGTTAGGAAATCTTATGTCTTCGATGTGTACTAATGGAATCAGTAAATGTAAGGCAAAGAAGGCCCTCTAACTTGAACCAATGTGATAGATCGGTCGGCGAGGATGATTGCTCAAAGGCTCAAATCAATATCAAGCTCCGGTGTGATCGATCTATAGGTTGTGGGATACGCGGAAGATAACCTATAGGTGCTTCAGTATATGTCTCCGACAAGGTCATGAAAATAGAAGGTGGATATATGGTGGATTCTATGGTCGATTATGCGGTCTAGTCAAGAAATCCTTAGCTAGATTAGTTATTATGTCTAGTGAGGATAATTGTGCAATAATGGTTGGTGGAAGTGGAGAGGATCTAAATACTAATGTGCGTAAACCAACATCAACGTCTGATTGACCTATGGGCTCATTGGGTTGTGGGATATGTGGATCATAGCCATAAATTCGTGGTCGTTGTGGACCTCCTATGGTCATGTGCATAATCAATCCCTAATCCCTAGTATCTAGTAGTCGTATGCCTTTTCGGCCTCGATATTTAGAACTAAAAGTTGTGCGATCTTCTCAGAGTACCTTACAGGCATTCTGCAACCTGAATTCTTAATCTAGTGTCTATGTCAATGAAGATATCTCCGCATCGGCTATGGGACCAAAGGATCACAACCGAATGTTTTCTCTCTTTCAAGCCCTTTCGATCACGTGGATATCTGTTTAGGGCAATCTGTAGTTTGGTTGGTTTGTCAAAAATTTATGTGCTCTCTCGTCTTCTATGTTTAATCCTCTTAGCTTTGTGGGCTGATTTCTTGTAGGTTTGTTGTTTGTTCGGAAGACTTGGATTCTAATATTTTGGTGTATGTCGAGTTATTGCTTTTAACAAGATTGGGTTGAGGCACGATTGGCTCAAATATGTATTCTCTGGGCTCCCTAGGTCCCGTGATTGTCATACAAAAGGAAATAATATAAATCTAACTAAAGCAAAGTAAACTAATTATGCAAAGTATATCTATAACATATATAAATTCTCTATTTTTGTATTTTTGACAGAATATTTAATAGAATTAAGATAACAACTATTTAATATATCTAGAAAATGACAATTAATCTAATAACAGAATTTAAAACAAACAAGGTAGCCGAGTATAGCTACTTGTTTGTGTAATTGTGAATCTACTCTAAATAATTAAATAACCGATCTAATTTAATTGAAAGACTCTCAATCCTACCTCAGAAGTGAGGAATGAATCATAGTTTCTCAGAAATTATCAATCCCCATGACTTCCTGGTGATATCGAAAGTGAGATTAAGCTGAAATGAAATGATTCGATTACTTTATTTGATATATTTTCTTGAACTTTGAAATCTTGAACCTAGATTTTGCGGAAAAGTGGTGAATCCGATTATGTGTGGCTTTGTCCCTCGGTGTGGTCTCCTCGTTTCTTCGTGCTCACGTGAATCCGAGAAAAGTGTGTAATGCTAACATCAAAAAGATCGGGTATTGGAACAATGACGGCCTTTAATGTAGACCAAATATAATGCGAGTAGGATAGGGATAGTGCAAGAGAATGAGCTTGGCTTATGCGATTCCTAGCGAGGATTTCTTTGCGAGTCGTACAACACAAAACATCAGAACACGAAAGCTGTCTTTCTTGATGAACAAAACCTGCAACTCTAATGGCTTCAGACTGAAAATGAAACTATCCTACCTCAATTGATTGTATGAAACAGTAACAACACTAGCACAAGAAGATCATGTGGCTTCTAAATAGCAAAACAACACTAACTATGCATGCAACAAATAAAACTAATACAATTCCTAAGCAAGAACTGAAAGACTAAATTCTGAAATGAGAGGATGAGGGGCATAGTTTTGAGAGGCCATTTGCTTGAAAACCAACCAACTATTTATAGAATTCCCATTTACCCAAAGGTGAAATCCAATTTGAACTCTTTTACAATAAACAATGGAGAAACACTATTACAGGGAACCAGAATCATAAATACAAGCAAAAACAGATGAAAAGGTTGGTAAAAGTTTAAAATTTATGCGAGTCGTGATTAAAATCATGTTGTGGAAAACGTGTGAAGGACCGCCGCCACTGCACAGGCGGCGATCACGAGACCGCCGCCCGGGAAGGGTGGCGGTTTCGATCTTGAAGACCAAAACACAAAGGAAAGAGGGGAAAGAGCAAAACAAAGCATGCGAGAGGCTAAGAGGGGCATGCGGGATGTTGATGTACACTTGGACATCTTTTCCATATCCCAAACACCTTGGGAGGAGACCTATATCATCATTGGGGCACGTGTAACATTGTTTCGGCATTGTAGTACCCTACTGATTTTGGAGTACGTACGGTTATTCCGCATCACCATGAGGCGAGCTGAACCAGGACCACGACCCTAAAAATCTAAGTGGTAAACCATCGTGATGAAGCTTTAGGTCTTCTTTGCATGTCAGTTTCTCTTGACTTGATCTTCCACATTGAGTAAATCAGAAGCACCTAATTTTGTGTGGAAAATGTTAGATGGAATGTTTGGACAACAAGATGAAATGAGAGTGCATGAGTTTGAAAATGAACTACTAGGATTAAATCCTTGCGACTTTGAAAACCTAGAAGCCTTCTTCTCAAAATTTGTCCACACGATATTTTTGCTAAAGCAATTTCAAGTAGAGAAGAAAGATTCCCAATTGATCTTGTTTATTATTTCTAAGCTAGGTCTCGAATACTCCGTCTTTGTGTTAACTATTTACGCTAAAAAAGCTACCTTGGGAAAGGATTGGAATATTCCCTCCTTTGACTATTTTTCGTCCCAACTCATTTGAGAACAGGAAAAACTCATTCAAATAGGGTCTCTTAAATCCAATTCACATGCCCTTGTAGAAATTACTAGTAAAGAAAAGAAGACTGATATAGTGATAGTGAAAAGGATCAACCTAAGAAGGAAACCAAGACCAAAACTAAATTTAACATGAACGCTTTGACTTCTGAGCCTAGAGAAAAGAAAGACAAGTTTTTGTGTTCCTATTGCAAGAAATATGGTCATAAAGAGCATCTATGTATGAGAAAACAAATTGATCACCTTACTCATTTACTTGAGAAAAATCAAATAGGTGTTCCTGAGTCTATCAAACAAAATGCTCCAAAGGCCGAGTCTTCTACTACAAGAGAGTCTAAATCTGATAAGAAGAAAGGGAAGGCCCTCGTAGCTCGAGTTTCTCCTTCATTGACGTGGATTATAGATTCCGGTGCCTCACACCACATGGCTTCTTCACATGTTGAGTTCTCCAACATCAAACCTTGTGATATGTCCCAAATCACGTTGGGTGATAACACGAAGTGTCAGTTTCTGGTAGTGGATCAGTAGAGATAGATGGGGAACATTTAACCAAGTGTTGAGTGTTCTTGATCTCTCTACCAATCTCCTATCGCTTTACAAAATTACTCACCTTGGTGAATTAATGTGAGTGGAATTTGATCCTAACTCGACGATTATTCGTGAGCTTAACAATGATACTCTGATAGGTGAGGGAAAGGTAGATCACCATTCATGTTTGTATACCTTTTCCCACTTTACTTCTGATTCGACGCCCACTTCATTGCTTGATATTGAGAGAAGCGTTAAGTCCTATTTGACTTCTACTTCTCTACCTACTGAGGTTCTTTAGCTCTCTGATTCGGATTCTGACTCCTCAGATGATGATGTTGTTGAGCGTGCTCCTCTTCTTGACCCTCATACTTGTGATTCTTTCGATTACGATGAGTAGTGATGATGAGGACTATGTCCCTTCTCACTCGAGATTGATTCTCCTATTCCTCTTTGGGCTAGGAAAACTTTGCAAAGTGCTTTGGAGATTTAGTTGGAGATACTTCGGATATGAGAAATACTAACCTTGATTTCATTGGACCCCACTCTTTCTTCATCGTGATTCTAATTCGGTTGTCTCCTCTGTTTCTTTGTGTCATAATAATTCCCCTTGACACGAGACTCACTTGGTTCTACTTCGATGATGAGGATTATGCATCCGGTTCGATATCGAGACTACTATAAAGGACTCTTCTCCTCCTCTCACTATTAAAGAGAGTGTTGACACATCCCACATCTCATCGAGATATTGAGCGAGTCTCCTATACTCTGATAGCATACGGTCATCACACCCACCTCTTTTCCACCTTTAGTGTGTGAGGACCCTTTCATTCCTCATCCATCTATCGGTATTTTAGAAGAGTTCATCATCTCTGTTGTTGGGAGTGCCCCTTCTGGGACTCTTACCACTTCCACTTTTCGGAGACTTTCATTGATCCACCCTTGTTTGTGGATCCATTTTATGTCATGGGGGATGTTTTGTTTCCTTCACATCAGTTGGACATCCTTTCTACATTTGTTCAACCTTCATACTCTGACAATTCTACACTCATGACATTACCTTCGGCTCCTTCACACTCACTTGCTAGACCTATGTCACACTTTCATGGACTAGACTCAGAGTTCTTCATGCTACTCTCTTCAGTTTCCTTCATGGAGTGGGAAGATTTCCAACACATCTTTTCTATCCTTCCTAAGGGAAGACACACAGTTCGGTGTGGATGGCTCTTCTTTAGTCTAGAGGTAGAGGATCTCATCATCGACATTCTTCTGGGAGACTTCTTAGAGTTACAGAGTTCAGATCCATCCATGGAATCTTCCGCATCCATCTCATCTCCCTCTTCTTCTCTTTTTTTCATCTTTCGAGAGATTTCCCTTTTGTACATGGGTACCTTTACAGGCTAGTCTATGGCTAGGACCCATCTTTGGCATATTTCTTAGATTAGAGAGTATTTTGTTCTCTTGTGGTGGATGTTTTTCCCACTAGGTTTTCCTTCACTGCTTGGGACTTCTTTTTGTGCATGGGTACCTCATCAGGCTTTGTGTCGGGACCCATTTATCTTCTTCTTCTTCTTCTAGGAAGATGTTGTTTGTATATGGGCACCTTATCAGGCCTTTAGTTGTCGGCCCCATTGACACATCTTTCTTAGTTGTTTAGGAGTTTCTTATTGTTCTCTCTAACTCATTATAGTTGTTTCACCAACTTCAATGAAAAGAAATTTGTTGGTGTGTGGGGTCTGTGTGTCCTCCACTCACATATGGAGGGTCATCTCATATGGGTTAGGTTTAGGGTTTGCTTATGTGTCGGGCACTAGGGTTACTCAGCACCCTATATGTACCACTTCATTTCGATTTATGAGCATGCCAAGACACTCTGTTGTCTTTCCTCTATTTGCAAGCTTTATTTCTGTTGAGCAATTTCTTTCATTATTAATCAATTCTTGTAATTACACTATTTGGAGATATCATGATCCCATTTGAGTGCAACTACTTCATGGTAAATCATTTCTAATTCGATTATCGTAAGCGAGGGGTGTTGGTGTGTGGGATCCTATGTGTCCTCCAATGGGATAGGTTTAGGGTTTTCTTGTTTGTCATGCACTAGGGTTACTCAACACCCTCTATGTACCCTTTCATTTTTATTTATGAGCATGCCAAGATACTCCATTGTCTTTCCTCTATGTGTAAGCTTTATTTATGTTGTGCAAGTTCTTCCATGTTAATCGATCTTTGTGATTTCATTGGAGCTATCAAAATTTCATTTGGGTGAAACTACTTCATGGTGCATTGTTTCTATTTAATTCTCACAAACTCTTTCAGTTCCATTTTGGCATACAACACTCATTATTTTCTCATTCTTACTAGTATCCATCTTCTTCTTAGTAATATTCATTACACATGCTCACCGTATGGAAAATTCACTTAGGGGTTCTCCTTGATCCATCTTGACATACCCTCTACCCACCAACTCCATCAATCACTTAATTATTCCCATCATTATTCTTCTTCGGTGTGGCGATCTTACTTAACCACTCCTGCAGCATGGAAATCTTAATTAAGAGTCTCTCTTAATGATTATTTGTCATCTTTCACTCCCCCATTACTCCACATTCTCACCATCCACATTTTCTTGTCATCCCCCATAGTCACATCCTCTCATATCCTCTTTCATTCTCGTAAACACTACCCCTTACTTGACCACTTTTCATCTCCATCATCCCTTACTTTCCAATCTTACTTAAGCACTTGGTCGCATAATTGTCTTACTTAAAGAGTTCCCTTTAGGTAGACTTATCATTCGGACTTCTCCCTTGCCTCATTCTTCATTCACTCTGTTGATTTTTTTCTTCCTCCTGGTCTTCCTTACTAACCACATTATCATCCTACCATTATCCTTTCTCAACATATCCTATCATAGAATGCATCTCCTATCTTCCACTTATCACCATGTTCCTTTCCCCCATTTTCCCCTCCTTGACCCATCATCATTCATCTTGCTTCCCATAATTTTTTTCATGTCGTATTTCTTCATCTTTACCTCATTCATCCTCTCCTTGCCTTTATCTTAGCATAAATCATTATCCCTCCTTTATTTACTCTTTCCACTCTATCTTCTCGAGTTCTCCCACATATCCACCTCCATGGATGACTACCATTATTGATGGTCTTCCCCTACATTATTTCATCATCTTCTTCTATTTCCACGCTAACAATTATTGGTGTACTTCTCCTAAAATTCACTCATCCCCATTTTCTACTCACATCTTCACTCTTTTTGGCGTCCTCCATTTTCTCTTCATTCCTTCTTTCTCTTGTGTATATCGATCATTATCTATGGACTTCTCCTAGCATCCATTCATCGCCATTTCCTCATTTAATTTTTACATCTTCTCACTTTTCCTCCAATTCTTCCCTCACCGATCATTATCGGTTGACTTCTCAAACGTCCCTTCATTGGTTTTTCCTCTTCTATCCCTCCCTCTGTTTTCCTCACCACCTCTCCATATTCCATTCTTCCTTACCAATTTCCTTAAAATATTCATCATACACCCTATCTCTATTTTATCATCATCAAATTATCCTCATTTCATGCATCTCAACATATTTTCCAATCTATGCCATTCCTTTCATATTTCTTCTCTTTACGTTCACGATCTGCTCACTCTTCATTGAATATTTCTATTGTTGGTCTCCTTCCTTCTACATCATTTTCTCTGTCGTCCTCCCTTCCTTTCTAATCTTCATCTTATTTCACTTCCTTTGTGTCATCTTCTTCCCCTTTTTAATTTGTGTTTCCTTCTTAATTCCCCATGGATAACGACTCTTTAGCATTGTTTGATAATTTTAATCATCTCACCATCGACATCCATTTCCATGTAGTTTGTTCAATATTCTTTACCTTGAAATCCTCACCATATTATGATTCCTTTAATATTATCCATTTATCTACTATGTCATTTCTTCTTCCCCTATAATTTTTACCTTCCTTTTCTCTAAAAAGCCTATCTTTTTCTCCATTCTCTCACAGTTTCTCTTCCTTTCTATGATCTTCTCCACTTTTTCTTTCTCTCTTCTAGTTTCTTTCTTTTCTATATTTTATCATCTCTTTCATTTTCTTTCAGTTCTTCATGTTTTTCATCTCATTCACTTTTCCATCATCTCACACATACTTCTTTAATTATTCAATTTGCCTTCATTTTGGATATTTTTCTACCTTTTTATTTTCTTTTGTCACCTTCTCTCATCTTGTCTTCTCCTTTTTCCTTCATCCTTCCTTCCCTTCTCCTCTCGTCCATATTTTTTATCCTATTCCACCTCTTTCATCCCCCTTTTATCCTCTTCCATATATGTCAAGTTCCATACCCTTGTGTACTTCAACTTTCACCTTTCTTTCTCTTCTCATAATCAACCACTACTCATGTTCATTTCTTTTTTATGATACTCTTACTCATTACATCCTTCAACACATCCTCACTTCTAGCATTCTGATCGATTCTTATATTTCTCCATTCTTGCACCACCAGTGATCCATTTTCTTACACCCCATTCTCATCCTCCTCTCTACAACATTGACCTCTCCTCTTTTCGAGAGCTCTTTCGCTTCTTCTATCCTTGTTATCCCTCTTGAAGGGGCATATTCATATCTATTTCTAATCATTTCCTCACATGATGTTTTTTCTTTGAAGATACCATAACGACCATCACTTATCACTGTTCCCTCACAACTTCTTGTTATACTTTTTTCTTGGAAAATACCGATCATAATCTTCCCCCTCTTTACATGAATCAACGTTTTTTCTACTTTTTTATTCTAGTCTTTTCTTTTTAACAAAACATCTTACTTAAGAACTATCTCTTCAATACTATTCACCTCGCCACAGGGTATATTACCTCACCAACCGTATTCCTACTCAACATTTTCAGCCGCTTATTCATGTCCTATCCGCAACACCTTTGTTTTCATCCTAATCCTTGTGGATGCATTTTTTTGTATCCATTTCTCAAATAATATGTTGACAAGTAATGAATATATATTGAGTTTGTCTTTATGAAAAAAACTTATTGGTATTGAATCATATAAATATGCTAAATATAGGTGAAAGGAAAAGCACAAGTGAAGTAATATTTCTTACACAACAAACCGTGCAATATTACCTCGTTAATATGTAGCTGTTTCTCTTGATTCCAAGGAACTCTAAGTTTTTTCAACCGACATAAGCCCATAGAAAGTTTTTTACACATTCTATTGTGGTTATACATATCCCCGCAAATCCTACAACTAAAATATTATATTCAAATCATACAGGTAATCATATATAAAATATTTATTCCCAATAAAATAATAATATTAGTTAATATTCTCATAATCGTCATTGTAATCATTTTAGTTGTAATCTTCATTAAATCATACAGGTCAGAAATGGTAGGTTACAAAAGAAGTAAATTCTAAACAAATAAAAAGAAGAATGGCCACTGGAAATATCTTACAACTAAAGACAGGAAAGAAACATCAGTAAATTACATTCAACAAACCTATGAGAGGGGAACAAAATAGAGGCAATATACAAGTTTCATCATAGATTTATGTGCTACCCTTGAAGAAAAGGACCCCTAGTAATATAACCTATTTATAAATGCAAGACCTCAAACATAGTTAAAGGGACTATACAATTCTAATCATTCTACAGGATCATATTTGAACCACATGGCATATAAATAATCCATTAAGTTGGTAACAAAAATAAAATGAGATATAAAATATTCTAGCCCTTGTTACTCCATGGCTTAACACAAAGGAAGTGAAGAAGATTGTACACATCATCCAAATTATTCTGCAACGGTAAAAAAATTGAATA
This sequence comes from Taxus wallichiana var. yunnanensis, assembly GCA_018340775.1. NCBI lineage: Eukaryota > Viridiplantae > Streptophyta > Pinopsida > Cupressales > Taxaceae > Taxus > Taxus wallichiana. The sequence continues at coordinate 258,380,788 of CM031237.1, forward strand.
ATACGATTAGGAAGAATAGAAACATTTCACCAATAATATAATTTATTTTTAATCATATTTTACCTTAGCATAGAAAAGTAGGTTAGATTTATCTCCATTTGAAGGTTTCATTTAGTGCATAATGAGTGCTTGATTATAGGATGACTATTAATGAGATCTATCTTTAGTGAGTTCCCCATAACGTTCTTTTCTACTCAATTATTGGTTTCATTGACCCTAAATATGCAAGAACATCAAGAGATTGATGAGAAATGTGATGTTTACTGATTCAAAATTATTCTTCTTGAGTTTTTTTGGGAAGGAACCTGTGGAAAATAACTCAAATTTGCTTGATTAGTAAGATTTTTTTCTTAATTTTCTTTGAGAACTTACGCTATACACTCTTTAATTTTTTTAAGGTTTTTTGTCTAGAATATGGACAAATAAAATTTTGATGGAGTTATCTTTGACATTGGAATGTGAAAACATACTCTATTAAAATAAGACAATTGCGTAGTCATGGAAATTGTTGATACAAAAGTTACAAAAATGTTAAAGCGAGATAAAAGTGTGCGAAATTTCTTTTTTAAGGGGTAAAATTTGATTTTACGAATTTTGTTCCTTTTCCACTTTCCCAAGAGGTATTTTTGTCGATTCTAAATCAATCCACTTCCGATACTACAAGTAGTACACTCTCATATTCTTTTTGCCCAAATTTATTTTGAAGGAAAACATTGGCTTTTGGGAATTTTGTTCCTTTTCCACTTGCCCAAGCGAGCGGAATGTTTACGTCAAAGATAAATCAATCCACTTTCGATACTAGTAGTATGTAGTGCCCCATTTTATGACACTAAAATAACCACAAAAAAACACTTAAAATTCGGCTAATTTTTTTGAAACATAATTAATTTAATTTTACCAACCCACTCTAACATTTTTGAGTGAATCTATAACATCAGTCTATATTAATTTTATTTTAAAAAGTTATTAATGACCAAAGAAAATTTTTATCTTCCCAAATTATTAAATTCAAACCCTTCCAACGTTACTATTTATTTATTGCCTTGGTAAATAAAAATGTTACTTTATTTAAAATATTCCCTAAGAAATTAGTTGTACCCTTTTAAAATATAACACTAGAATAATTTCCACACAAACTAGATAAGGAAATTTATTTTAAAAATTTTCATTAAGGTCTTCCACTTATATTTATCCATCCCAAGTAATAGAATTATCCCATATAATACTTATTCATTCCTATATAATTATTTCACCCCATCCATCTTAAATCCCATAACTAAAAGAAAGTCATGGAGGTTTGTAGCACTACATTCCATGAAGAAGAGTGATCTATTTTATTTTATTTATGTAGGGAAATGATTTACCCTACCCAGGGTTTCCTTATTTTTCATATTTCTTGACAATTTTCACTATCAAAACCCAACATTTCAATCTCTCTTGAAAGTGTATGTATAAATATATATATACCTACATGATATATTATATATATATATATATAAATTTATGTATTTAATTATATTTATTATGGATTCAGGATTATTAAAAAACACAAGGCTAATATTCATCTGTTGGCCCATGGAAGCGAGAGATGGCCAAAACATGCTATTATAGGGAAAAATAATGTGGTGTTACCGTGGCCACACCACAATAGTATCTCTTTGTGGCCGTAGCCACATGAAATTATTAGAGATTAGTGGAAGGGGTGTGGACGCCCCCACAAACTCAAACATTTTATTTCTTTAACAAAAATAGGCTCAACCATATGCAATATTTATTTTCTTTTTAGATAAACACAAGGACACACACACGAAACACACGCACACGCACACGCGCGTGTGCTTGTGCGATCTGCACGTATACACACACACACAAACACACACACACATAATTGTTGGGTGAATGTAAAATAATGATATAAATTTGGGTTGTATTCTTAATATTTTCCTACGTTTACAGTATACCATATTAAAAAAAGGGTTGAACATATTTCAATCAACATATAAAATAAGTAGAAATATATATATATATATATATATTTCTACCGACATAGCTAAATTTTGCTATTTTTCAAAAATATTTATTAGAGATATTATGGAAGGCTTTTACCATGAAACGAATTATGTTGGAATCTCCTAAACATTTTTATAACTGATTTATATATTTAGGGAGGAATAATTGTAAGAAAAAACATTCACCGTATAATTATCAATTGCATCTCACAAAAAGAAAGCGATAGGTTTCTTATGAAGCTAAAAAAACCCATACATTCTTTTTCAAGTTTTATATAATAAGAGCAAAGTTTAAATTTAATGGATCCTTTTAAGGGTCAAAAAATACTAATACTTAACTACTTTCTTCCAACATAATTGAAATTTTAACCACTAAAACAATGTTATTTATTTCCATATCTTCTATAAATAAAAGAAGCATTTGATGCACCAAAACAATATATAATGAAACTCGTCCCTCTTATTACATCAAACAAGACAAATAGAGTAACAACAATAAAAAAAGGTGAACACAATCATTCACTTAATCACCCAAATCTTCTTTTCAACATGAAAAATAATACAATCTTTCCATTTCAAGTATTTAAGTATTACAATAATAGTTTTATAAGAATGCAAGACTACACATATATATATCATTTTGAAATGGTTGTAAAAAATACATGGCTTGGAATCAAAGATTCTTTTATCATGCAAAGTCAAGATTACCATACAACAAGATTTATTCTCAAAGAAGGATCCAAAACATAATCAAATCATTCGTTTGATAATCCTTACACCACATTCAAAATACTAATAATAGAAATAGTTTACAACATGATGGAGTAGGATTTAAACATGATGTAAAGAAAGAATAAATAACACTACAATAAGAAGACAAAAAGATTACAAAACAACCAACTTTCCTTCTCAAAGAGGATGGATCAAATCAACTTATACATTGTAGAATACAATATTTACGAAAGATATGAACCCATTACAATGGTTAATACATCATTACAAAATGCCATTAAAATCCAAGTGGAAAATACTCCCAAAATGTAGAGAACAACATGCCAATATCTTAAAATATATTTACCAACATCCAAGTAAAATCTGCAAGATCCATATGCCAAAATTATATCCAATGCGAGAAGAATAAGGGTCCCGGTTACCTCCTGACCAATTGGGATCATTACATGTCATATCAATACATGGAGGACAATCTAGCATCCCTGCTGATCCTATGGGAAAGAGATCATACAATCCTTGGTTTTTCACGAGTTAATAGGGAAGGGAGAAAATACATGTAAGAAAACTTACAACATACACAAAGTAAAAAGAAAACAACACATAACAAAGAAGATCCATGTTCTCCTAAAAACTAGGGAATAGTGGTAAGAATCTAATATGAACCAAGTGGCAAATATAATGATACATAAAAGAAAGTAAATATCAAACACCCAACTTATCTCTCCAAATAAAAAAACCCTCCTTATTTCTCAAACCCATACACTAACTTCTTCCTTGGAAGGCTTGTCAAACCATGATGATTTCCTTGCCAAGGATGGGAAATAAGTCTAAAAATATGAAAATATTTTCCACATAGCAAACCTTATGAGGGTAGGAATAAAGAAGACCATAATGGCTTTCACATCAAGCCATGTCTTTGAGTATGGTATTCTGCCTCTTCCCCAACATGCACAAATCATTGACAAAGCATGATGGATGGAGAAAAGACAATAATAAAAATTTACAAAACGCACATAATCCAATATACAACAATGACACAAAAAAACCACTAGTTTCATTTCATAAGCACAAGATATTTTTCATAAGAAATAAACAAAGTACAAGAACAAGAAGACATACCTCAAACAAGCTCTCAAACAAATTTATGCAATCAATATCTAAAACTCCAAGCTCCATAAGCACACCCAAAGATATAACACCCAAAATGTAAGAATGGCCGAAAAAAGTCCCAACCCCTTTCCATGAGGGAATATAAAAGGAAAAAATTAAAAAGCACCCCCGAATAAGAGGGTGACATGTGTCACCCTTCTCATCTCCCCACACAAAGATTCCTAAAAAAATCAAGAATAAAAAAACTCTCATTTTGGAGGTAAACTCCAGAATTCACAAAATCGATTAAAGCTGAAACCTTTACACCTTCTTATAAACAAAAAACTGACTTGCTTATAAGATAGAGATGTGTGAGGGGTCAAATGGGAGGGAAACTCCCATTTTGCCTTGAAAATAGACCCCCTACCCATAGGTAGGGTCCAAGGGGTCCTTTTCCATGATAGGGAAGCTCCCAAAATGAAAAGTGATCACCTGACATTGCGACTTTTATATCGAATCCGAGTTTGGGCTAAAGATTTGAGGTGGTGGGGCCCACCCAAGTGGCGCTTAGGTGGTCCCATGCCTCAAACAACACTCTTAATTAACATTAAACATTAACTTTTATATATAGGGACCATTAGGTCCCTAAAATAACTCAAAACAACTAAATAAATTACAAATAATAAAATTTTACAAGTAGGGATCACCCATGGTGCCCAAATACAACATGCACAAAAAATAAGGCTTCACATAATCAAACATGGCTAGGATTCAACCTAGTCAGCCACTTGTGTATATTCGAAGTTTTACTCGATACCAACATTCCCTGTGCCATGTAATCTACCCACTCAATGAAAAAATTAAACAATCTTAATAAATCATGAACAAATAAAACATGTTGACTATAGAAGATGATGTCAGTATGAAATGGATAACACTAATCATATACATCCATACTAATTAAAAATATATTAACCATCTAAGTAACACATGACAACATCCAATTAGCCATTACAATTCAAATGATAACCAAGTATATGATGAAACCATAGATAAATCCATCACATGTGAAATGAAGTCAACTATAACATAATATGTTGATATCCATGTTGCACTCCCCCATCACTCCACATTCTCACCATCTACATTTTCTCTTCATTCCTCATCATCACATCCTCTCATCTGCTCTTTATTCTCGTAAACACTACCTCCTACTTGACCACTTTTCATCTCCATCATCCCTCACTCAACAATCTTACTTAACCACTTCCATTGCATAATTTCCTTACTTAAGGAGTTCCATTAAGGTAAACTTATCATTTGGAATGCTCCCTCACCTCATTATTCATTCCCTCCGTTGATTTTTTTCTTCCTCCTGGTCTTCCTTACCAACCACATTTTCAACCTATCATATCATGTAATACATCTCCTATCATCCACTTATCACCACGTTCTTTTCCCTCATTTCCCCCTCCTTGATCCATCATCATTCATCCTGCTTCCTTTAATTTTTTTATGTCATATTTCTTCATCTTTACCTCATTCATCATCTTCTTACATTTATCTTAGCACAAATCATTATCCCTCCTTTATTTACTCTTTCCACTCCATGTTCTCGAGTTCTCCCACATATCTACCTCCTTGTATAACTGCCATTATTGATGGTCTTCCCTAAAATTATTTCATCATCATATTCTATTTCCATGCCAACAATTATTTTTGTAATTCTCCTAGAATTCACTCCTCCCCATTCTCGCGGCCTTCTTCAATATTTTTGACGTCTTCCATTTTCTCTTCATTCATTCTTTCCCCTTTGTACAACAATCATTATCTGTGGAATTCTTCTAGCATCCCTTCATTGGAATTTCCTCCTCCATTTATAATTTAATTTTTCCATACTCTTAATTTTCTTCCCATGCTTCCCTACTGATCCTTATTGGTGGAATTTTCCAAACATCCCTTCATTGGTGTTGCGTCTTCTATCCCTCCCTCTCTTTCTTTCTCACTACCTCTCCATATTCCATTCTTCCATTCCAATTTATTTACAGTATTCATCATACACTCTCTATCTATTTTATCATCATCAAATTATCCTAATTTTATGCATCTCCACATATTTTTTAATCCGTTGCATTCATTTATTATTTCTTCTCTTTATGTTCATAATCTTTGCTCATTCTTCATTGAATATTTTTGTTGTTGGTCTCCTTCCTTCTCGCATCATTTTCTCATCTTTCCTCCCTTCCTTTCTACTTCTCATCTTATTTCACTTCCTTTGTATCATCTTCTTCCCCTTTTTACTTGGCGTTTCCATATTACTTCCCATTGATAACCCGACTCTTTAGCATTGTTCGATAATTTTTATCATCGACATGCATTTCCATGTAGTTTGTTCAATATTCTTTACCTTAGATTTCCTCACCATTTTATGATTCCTTTAATATCCTGCATGTATCTACTATGACATTTCTTCTTTCCTATAATATTTACCTTCCTACTTCCCTAACTTATTTTTCTCTAAAAACCCTATCTTTTTCTCCATTCATCACTGATTTCTCTTCCTTTCTATGATCTTTTCCACTTTTGCTTTCTCTCTTCTAGTTTCTTTCTTTTCTATATTTTATCATCTCTTTCATTGTATTTCGATTCTTCATATTTTTCATCTCATTCAATTTTCCATCATCTCACACATACTTCTTTAATTATTCAACTACCTTCATTTTGGATCTTTTTCTACCTTTTTTTGCTTCTGTCATCTTCTCTCATCTTGTCTTCTCCTTTCTTGTTCATCCTTCCTTCCCTTCTCCTCTCCTCCATCATTGTTATCCTCTTCCTCCTCTTTCATCCCCTTCTATCCTCTTCCATATATGTTAAGTTCCATACCCTTGTCTCCTTCACCTTTGACCTTTCTTTCTCTTCTCATAATCAACCACTACTCCTATTCATTCCTTTTTTTGCCACTCTTACTCATTACATCCTTCAACACATCCTCACACCTAGCATTCACAGTCGATTCTGATATTTCTCCATTTGTGCACCACCACTGATCCATTTCATTACACCCCATTCTCATCCTCCTCTCTACAACATTGACCTCTCCTCTTTTCGAGAGCTTTGTTACCTCTTCTATCCTTATTATCCCTCTTGAGGGGGCATCATCATATCCATTTCTAATCATTTCTTCCCATGGTATTTTTTTCTTTGAGGATACCATAACGACCATCACCTATCACCTTTTCCCTCACAAGTTCCCGTTCTACTTTTTCTTGGAAAACATTGATCATAATCTTCCCCCTATTTCCATGAATCAACGTTTGTTCTACTTTCTTCTTCTAGTCTTTTCTTGTCAATAAAACATCTTCCTTAGGAAATATCTCTTCAATACTATTCACCCGCTCACCTAGGGTATATTACACGACCAATCGTATTCCTACTCAACGTTTTCAGCCGCTATTCATGTCATATGTTGTAACACCTTTGTTTTCATCCTCGTCCTTGTGGATGCATTTTTTCTATCCAATTATCAAAACATATGTCGAGAAGTAATGAAAATATATTGAGTTTGTGCAATGAAAAAGAATAATTACTGGTATTGAATCATAGATATATGTCGAACATAGGTGACGGGGAAAATCGCAAGTGAAGTAATATTTCTTGCACAACAAACCACAACATTACCTCGGTTAATATGTAATTGTTTATCTATATTCCAACGAACTCTACGTGTTTTCAAGTGACATAAGCCCATAGAATTTTTTTACACATTCTATCATGGTTGTACATATCCCCACAAATCCTACAACTAAAATATTCTATTCAAATCATACAAGTAATCATATATAAAATATTTATTCCCAATAAAATAATAATATTAGTTAATATTCTCATAATCATAATTGTAATCATTTTAATTCTAATCATCATTAGATCATATAGATCATAAATTGTAGGTTATAAAAAAGTAAATTCTAAAAAATTAGAAGAAGAATGGCCACTCAAAATATTTGATAACTAAAGACGGAAAGAAACATCAGTAAATTAGAGTCAACAAACCTATAAGAAGGGAACAAAAAAATAGATGCACGATAGATAGGTTTCATCATAGATTTATGTGCTACCCTTGAAGACAAGGACCCCTAGCAATATAACCTATTTTATAAGTGCGAGATGTTAAACATAGTTAATAGGAATTTGTACAATTCTAATCATTCTATAAGATCATCTTTGAACCACATGGCATATAAACAATCCATTAAGTTGGTAACAAAAAGGATATGAGATATAAAATATACTAGCCCCAGTTACTCCATGGATTAACACAAAGGAAGTGAAGAAGATTGTACACATCATCAAATTATTCTACAACGGTAAAAAATGCAATAATACATTTAGGAAGAATACAAATATTTCACTGATAATATAATTTATTTTAATCATATTTTACCTTAGCATAGAAAATTAGGTTATATTTATCTCCATTTGAAGGTTTGAGTTAGTGCATAATGGTGTTGATTATAGGATGACTATTAACGAGATCTCTCTTTAGTAGAGTTCCCCATAACATTCTTTTCTACCCACTTATTGGTTACATTGACCCTAAATATGCAAGAACATCAAGGATTAATGAGAAATATGATGTATACTGATTACAAAATTATTCTTCCGGAGTTGTTGTTGGGAAGAAGTTGTGGAAAATAACTCAAATTTGCTTCAGTTGGTAAGATTTTTGTTTGTTAATTTTCTTTTGGAGCTTACACTATACAAACTGTTTAATTATTTTTAAGGTTTTTGTCTAGAACATGGAGAAATCAAATGTGGATGGATTTTTCTTTGACATTGGAATGTGAACACATTTTCTATCAAAAGAAGACAACTGTGTAGTCATGGAAACTATGGGTACAAAAATTGTGAAAATGTTAAAGCAGAGATAAAAGTGTGCGAAATTTCTTTTAAAGGGTAAAATTTGATTTTGGGCATTTTGTTCCTTTTCAACTTTCCCAAGAGGGATTTTTTGTCAAATTTAAATCAATCCACTTAGATACTACAAGTAGTACACTCTTATGTTGTTGCCCAAATTTATTTTGAAGGAGAAAAAATTGGCTTACAGGAATTTTGTTCCTTTTCCACTTGCCCAAGAGGAATGTTTATGTCAAAGATAAATCAATCCAATTTCAATACTAGTAGCATGTAGTGCCCCATTTTATGGCACTAGACTACCCATAGAAAAAACACTTAAATTTCAGCTAATTTTTTTAAAACGTAATTAATTTAATTATACCTACCCACTCTAACATTTTCAAGCGAATCTATAACCTCGGTCTATATTAATTTTATTTAAAAAAATTATTAACGACCAAAAGAACAATTTTATGTTCCAAAATTATTAAATTCAAAACCCCTCCAAAGATCTATTTATTTATTCCTTGGTAAATAAAAATGTTACATTATTTAAAATATTCCCTAAGAAATTAGTTGTACTCTTTTAAAATATAACACTTTGGGTTTATTTCCACAAAAATTAGATAAGGAAATTTATTTTAAAATTTTTCCCTAAGGTCTTCCACTTATATTTATCCACCCTAAGTAATAAACTTACCCCATGTAATACTCACCCATACCCATTTAATTATTTCACCCCATCCCACTTAAATCCCATAACTAAAAGAAAGGTTTAGGGATCATTCTTGGCCCTTGGATTAATTAAATTTAATCCGTTGACCCCATGGATCTTAGAGATGCCCTAATCCTCCTCTAAAGGCTTTCCTTTCTTTTCTTTTCATTGTTTATTTTCTTTTGTTCTTTTCTTTTTGTTTGTGTAGGTAGGGTTTGGAAGGAGGAAGAAGAATGAAGTGGGAAGTCATGGAGGATTGTAGAACTCCATTCCATGGAGAAGATTGATCTATTTTATTTTATTTATGCGGGAAATGATTTAGCCTACACGGGTTTCCTTATTTTTCTTATTTATTGACAATTTCCATTGTCAAAACACAACATTTCAATCTCTCTTGAAAGTGTATGTATATAGATATATATACCTAATTATATATATATATTTAATTATATTTATTATGGATTTAGGATTATTAAAAAAACACAGGACTAATATTCATATAGCGGCCTATGGAAGGTGATAGATAGCCAAAACATGCTATTATAGGGAAAATAATGTGGTGTTGTCACGACCACCCCACAGTAGCATTTGTTGTGGCCGTAGCCATACCATATTATTAGAGATTAGTGGAAGGGTTGTCGCCACCAACCATAAACTCGAACATTTTTTTTCTTTAAAAAAAATTGGCACAACCATATGCATTGTTTCTTTTCATTTTAAATAAACACACACACACACACACACACACGCGCGCGTACGCGCCCACACGCAATTGTTGGGTGAATGCAAAATAGTGATATTACTTGAGTTGTATTCTTAATATTTTCCTACATTTACATATATATATATACACACACAAACACACTAACATAGCTAAGTTATGCTATTTTTTTGAAAATATTTATTAGAGATATTATGGAATGCTTTTACCATGAAACGAATTTTATTGGAATATCCTAAACATTTTTTTATAACTGATTTATATATTTAGGGAGGAATAATTGTAAGAGAAAACATTCACCGTATAATTACTAATTACATCTCACAAAAAGAAAGGATAGGTTTCTTATGAAGCTAAAACAAACCCCATACATTCTTTTTCACGTTTTATATAATAAGAGAAAATTTCAAATTTAATGGATCCTTTTAAGGGTCAAAACAAGACTAATACTTAATTATTTTCTTTCAACATAATTAAAATTTTAACTACTAAAACAATGTTATTTATTTCCATATCTTCTATAAATAAAAGAAGCATTTGATGCACCAAAATAATATATAATGAGACTTGTTCTTCTTATTACATAAAACAAGACAAATAAGTAACAAAAGTAAAACAAGGTGAACACAATCATTCATTTAATCCCCCAAATCTTCTTCTAAACATGAAAAATAATGCAATTTTTGAATTTTAGTATTTAAGTATTACAATAATACTTTTACAAGAATGCAAGAATACACATATATTTCTCATTTACAATGGTTTTAAACAAATGCATAGGTTGGAATCAAAGATTCTTTTATCATGCAAAGTCAATATTACCATACAACAAGATTTATTCTCAAAGAAGGATCCAAAACATAATCAAATCATTCATTTGATAATCCTTACACCACATTCAAAAATAAATAATAGAAAGACTTTACAACATGATGGAGTAGGATTTCAATATGATGTAAAGAAAGAATAAATAACACTATAATAAGAAGACAAAAGATTACAAAATGACCAAATTTCCTTCTAAAGGAGGATGGATCAAATCAACTTATAGAATGGAAAATATTAAATTTACCCCAAGATATGAACTCTTTACAATGGTTAATACATCATTACAAAATGCCATTAAAATCCAAGTGGAAAATACTCCAAAAATTTAGAGAACAACATGCTAAGGTCTTAAAATATATTTACCAACATCAAGTAAAATCCATAAGCTCCATACACCCAAAATTATATCCAAAGTAGAAGAAGAAGGGTCTCGGTTACCTCCCAACCAATTGGTATCATTACATTCCAGGTCCAATACATGGAGGACAAGCTAGCATCCTGCAATCCCATGGGAAAGAGAACATACAAGCCTTAGATTTTCACGAGTGAATAGGGAAGGGAGAACATATGTGAAAGCAAACTTACAACATACACAAATTAAAAAAGAAAACAACACATAACAAAGAAGATCCAGGCTATCCTAAAATTGGGGAATAGTGGTAAGAATCCAATATGAACTAAGCGACGAATCTAATGATATGGAAAAGAAACTAAATATCAAACACCCAACTTATCTCTCGAAAAAAAAAACCCTCCTTGTTTCTCAAACCCATGCACCTAGCCTCTTGCTTGGAAGGCTTGTCAAACCAAGATGATTTCCTTGCCAAGGATGAGAAATAAGTCTAAAAAGTATGAAAATATTTTCCACATAGCAAACCTTTTGAGAGGAGGAATAAAGAAGACCATCATGGCTTTTCCATCAAGCCATGTGGTGAGAATGGTATTTCTGCCTCTTCCCCAACATGCAAAAATCCTTGACAAAGCATGATGAATGGAGAAAAATACAATAGTAAAGCTTCACAAAACACACATAATCCAATATACAACAACACAAACAAAACCCTAGTTTCATTTCATAAGCACAAGATATTTTCCATAAGAAAAAACAAATTATAATAACAAGATGACATACCTCAAACAAGCTCTCCAATAACTTTATGCAATCCAAAATCCAAAGCTCCAAGCTCCATAAGCACACCAAAATATACAACACCCAAAATGCAAGAATGATGGAAAAAGTCCCAACCCCTCTCCATGACGGAATATAAAGAGGAAAAAATTAAAAATTTCCCCCAAATGAGAGGGTGACATGTGTCACCCTTCTCATCTCCCCACACAAAGATTCCAAAAAAAAATCAAGAATAAAAAACTCTCATTTTGGAGGTAAACTCCAAATTTCCCAAAATCTGATTAAAAGCTGAAACCTTTACAACTTCTAATAAATAGAAAAACTGACTCACTTACAAGATAGTGATGTGTGAGGTTCAAATGGGAGGAAACTACCATTTCTCCTTAAAATAGACCCCCTACCCATAGGTAGGGTCCAGAAGTCCTTTTCCTTGATAGGGAAGCTCTCAAAATGAAAAGTGATCACCAACATTGCCACTTTTATCTCAAATCCGAGTTTGGGCTAAATGGAAGAAGGTTTGAGGTGGTGGGGCCCACCCAAGTGGAACTTATCTAGCCCCGTGCCTCAAACAACACTCTTTATTAACATTAAACATAAATATTCATATATAGGGACCATTAGGTCCCTAAACTAACTCAAACAAAACTAAATAAATTACAAAATAATAAAAAAATCTAGGGTTTGGTGGTTTGCACAAAAATAAGGCTTCACATAATCAAATATGGCTAGGACAACCTAGAGCCACTTTTAAATACATGCTTTAATCACCATGATACAAAAATTTAACATTCCTTCCTTATAAAATATAAAAATTAAAAAATATTAATAAATCATGAAAAATAAAACATGTTGACTATATAAGTGTTATCCCGTTTTGAGTTCACGACAAGCGATTGGAAATTCCCCCTTGTATTGTGTAAATCGGGTTTTGGATCCCCCAGCGCATCGGAACATCCATAATCAAAACATGTTTTATTCATCATGTTTTCCGATTCCCAAGTCCGCTTAATCCTTTGTATCGGGTTTTCGGGGCATATATCCAAAACATGCATCTAAGCACCTCATGTTTTTTATGCATCATGTTTCTCATGTTTTAAACCCGAAACCCGAAACCCGAATTGCACTAAGTCCCCTCGTGTCGGGTTTTCGGACCTCCTAAACATGCTGACATGGCATTCATGCCGAGTGGTCGGTGAGTTGGCACGTGCCGTGCTGAAGTGTATTAATTACCAATTTTCTTATAAATACGCGGATTTCCACGTCATTCTTACCATTCGTATTTTTAATTCGTGGAATTTTTGTGCGTGCTCTTTCGTTTTCAAAACCCGAAAACTCACCTTGCTCGATTGGATCGTCTGTTTTCGATCTTACATTTCTCGAATTGGAGGTATTTTTCTTTCCCTTCTTTATTCTTGGTTTTTATGGATCGATTGAGCGTATTTTATTCCCAATTTCTTACCGGGTGTTGAAGGTTTTCTTTCCTTCTTCTTTCTGTTTTACTTTGGAAAGGGTTTTAGGTTTTTGGGTTTATCTCTTCTGAACTATCACTTGGTTCTACATTCTCTTGAAATTCTAATTATATGCATGATGCATGAATAACAAAAGGAGATTGTGTATTTGGAATTCAAAGAAAAACCTATTTTTGCTTCTTGGGTTTTGAAGATTGTTTTGCAGAGCGAAACCCAAAGTGTATTGATGGATTGGCGCGTCGGGGTTTTGCCAAAGTTCCGATCTCCACGGTGCGCGTCGGGGTTTTCAAAGTTCCGATCTCTCTGATTGGCGCGTCGGGGTTTCTCAAAGTTCCAATCTCCACGGTGAGCGTCGGGGTTTCTCAAAGTTCCGGCGTCAAAAGCAAGTGCCGGGTATCTCGAGTTCCGTCATCAAGCGCAAGTGTCGGGTATTGCCAAAGTTCGACATATCAAACTTGTCGGGTTTCGGGGTTTTCCGACATCCTCCTCGGCGTGTCGGATTCTTCTATTCTTCCGGCATTTTCGGTCGATCGGGATTTTAGTGTGGATAACATCTCACGAGTTTCAAGCCTTTCTCCCTCAACATTCTACATGTCGGAACTGGTCCATCTCGGGAGAAGGCCGAGAAGTCTAGCAGGATGAAGTACAAATTCAAGAAGCGAGAATCTCCATCATATATTGATTGCAATCATGATATCGGGGACAACGAACTTGGCAATATAGATATGGATGACTTACGGAATAGGGTGAAGAGTTCCTCTCAAACCCCATGGATGATGACTTTAGCTAAAAGTGGCTTGCCCCTTGCAGCGAGTTTTCCCATGTCCGCCTTGATGTCGAGAATTTGTTTTGGCTTGTGCGTCTAGTTATGACTCGGCTTCTCGTTCCGTGAAGAGCCAGGCTGGTGAGGTAGTGATCAGGCTAGATGGAGCGTATTTTGATGATCTTCTAAAACTACCTAATTTCGAAGAGTATGGGGACCTGAACATCAAGTCGGCTCAGAAGGCCTGGGATAGTAATCAGGAAGGCTGCATTAAGGATGTCAACAAAAAGTTCCTGATTAAGGCTAAACCAGCAGTATCTAGATTTCCAAGGACTATCCCCAGATGTGATTTCATACAAGAAATCAATGATATTATCACCCTGCTGAGCCGGGTTTTTGGCTTGCCTGAATCAAATGTATTTCACGGATGGATGTATCAGTTTATGGTCACCATCAAGAAGAATCAGCAAGGGATTGACTGGGGGACCCTTATCAGCAATGAAATTGATTCTCAGATGACTACGGTTTTATCAACTGGAAAGTTTTATATGTTTTCATATGTGGCTTACGCAGCAGCCGGGATGAGGAACTATCCTCTGGATACTAAGGGAAGCAGAACGACAAACCCAGTTTATAAATATTTCCCTCAAATAACAAAGAAGGGGTCCAAAGAACATTTTAGAAGGGTAAATGATGCCTTCTTCTACGAGAATATCTCGGCTGAACCCAGGGCTAAGAAAGACAAGAGTCTCAGACGAGGCTTGGACTGAAGTATCCAAATGGGGGTGTATCTTCTTGCAATTCAAGAAGTTTACATATCTTCGGACAGTCATGTACTCGGGAGAGCCTTTCCGTCTGCCTCGCTATCCAGGAGATAGATTGATATTGATAGAGTTGGTCAGACAGCTGTTGGATTTTCACAAATTCCAACAAAGCAAGCATAAGGCAGCTGTATCCTTCCCAATTTCTATCGGGAGATATACTTGCTCGACAGTAGCAAAGGCCAAAAATGTTGAATGCGAACTTCAGGAAAAATTGAAAAAGCATATGAAGTCTCGGGATGGTTTTGACATCCGAGGAGTGCTTAGAGCCTACGGAGCCCAACATCTGCACAGGCCTGACATTGAGGATATATGGGTTGATCTGCGTAACGAAGTTGCGGTTCGCAGAAAAAGATAATAGTAGGTTAACTATTAATGAGATTCGAGATGATAGAGCTTTACGATTTGCGGATGCTTTTGCACATTGTGACAATGAAAGTGTGTTGGATCTTTCTTATGATGGACTAAAGGAGGATCAATATGTTTTCCCACCTATTGATTGGTCAGCCAGCGAAAAAGCCTCTATTACAGATAGGTCGGCTCTCATTCTTGCTCGCACCAAAAAATGGCTCTCCTCTTGGGGGATGAATTTTAAAGATGACAAGTTTCCCAAGTTGGCTGCCGGAGGTGGGGCCCTCGAAAAGAAAAAGGGCAAAGAATCTTCTGAGGGGCCTATAAAAATCAGGATTCCCAAGAAGAGGAAAGAAAGACAAATCTCTTGATTATTTCTTCAGCTGAAACGGTGGTTGTGCCAGAATCACCAACACCACCAGAAATAGGAGAAATTAATTTGGAAGAAGGAGGAAGCCGACTCTGTCTTCACCATTTGCTGATTGCTCAAGGAGAGACCTTATCTCTTGCATTCAAGGCTTTGGAGTCTGAATCTGCACCTTCTCCCTCACAGCCACTTCTACCTCCTCATTCTCCATCCATTTCTGCATCCATGGCCAGTATTTTCTCTGGACTCTCACCCCTCTCTGCTGGAACCCAAGTGATCACCGATGCACGCCCCAACTGTACCTCTCTTTGTTGCATCTACTACCACGTTGGCTCTTTGTTCCCCCTCCAATAGTAGGATCTTCTCCTCTTGAGAGTAGAATACCAGTTACTACAACATTGGCAATTTCCTCTGATACGCCACAATGGCTACTCGAGCAAACTCCGAGGAAGAGGAAAGTGATTGTACCCCTGCCAGCCTTTGATTTCAGCTCACTCAAGGCTTCTACTGCGAAATCAGCCAAGAAACCCAAAAGCAGTTTGAGGGTTTTGGTAGATGCTTCAGGAGATAAGTTCGCAGAGATTGCCACTCCCTCGGCTGACAAAACTAGAGAGGATATAACCGCTTCTGATTATCAGATAACCAAGGTGGCTCTAGGGAAAGTGACAGCAGAAGGAGCGCAACAAGATGCACGGGCTTCCATAGACGTGCTGTGCCAAAAGTTGAAAGAAACAAAGGACAGCAGAAATGAGCTTAAGGAAAAAGTGGAGCAGTTGACAGAGATTTTGATTAAACTCTCAAAACCCCTTGAATCCATACCACCTTCTTCTGTTTCTGCCGGGTTCGATTTCTCATCGGTGCCTGCGATTGAGAAGATTGCTAAAAAAGGAAGGGTGGTTGATGAATGGATCCAAAAGTTGCTCCAACAGGGGAAGGAAGTAATTCAAGACGTGGTGAAGGTTCATGAGTCTTTGGGGGAGATTCAGAAGGAAGGAGAGAAGATGGATGAGGAATTCACTGAAGAAATTGGACAGCTTGATTTGACTTGTGAAGCTCTCCAAGTGCTAAAGCAATTACCAGCACACCTCTTGGTGGAAGAAGGTATTCTCCCACATACAGATAAACATTTCCAGCTGACCAAGGCCATCAGGTTCAGAGTAAGGATTCTCAGTGAAACTGCGTGCAAGTTGAGAGAATCAAGGGATAAATTGATTGATGGGAAAAGTGATTTGGAAGAAGAGTTTCTTTGAAGATTTGTCAAAGGTTTGAGTTGGGAACTCAAGTACCCTATCAGCAGATGATCTTTTCAAACAAGTCCAAGAATCTATTCAGCATGAACCTGTACACGGATTTGACCTTGAAGTCATTGGTCAGTTTGTAAGGATTGAACATACGTTGGAGGCCTTAAGAAAGCTCAGCAAAAGATTGAAAAAGCTTCCCGGCAGTGCCAGTGATATTCATGAGACCTGCGAAATGTGGAATGATCATTCCACCGCACCTGATGAGAATGAAATGCAAGGCATTATTCGGAAGTTCGGGAATTTGAACAAAGCAGTCTCGATTTGGAGGAAGAAAAAGAGAAAGGAGCAAAAGATGATGATTCGGATTAAGTCCCAACGTCACATGTCATTTCTATTTTTAGATTGACATGTCTTTTTTATTTCCGTTTTGTCATATTTTTGATTCATACTTTGACTTGATCTCCTGCGTGAGAATCATGCTGGCCCGAACTCCAGTTAACATGCTATTTTTTAGGATCTGTCCTGTTTTATCTCTAGTTCCTTTTGTTATAAATAAGGGATGCCTGTGCATTCAAAGGGTCGAGAATTTTTGGAGCATTAAGAGGCTATTGGAAAGGAGAAAAACTTTGTGTTTTCTTTCAATCATTTTGAAGAATAGGAGTTGATATTGTTTTACAGACTTTGTGTTGTGAAATATATCTTATTTAAGACAGTGTTCTTATGTTCATGATCTTAAGCTATTCTTTGCATAGAATCTCAGTGTTTCTAATTATCTCGGACATTACATCTGTGATCTAAAACTCGTATGATTATTTCGTGCTCTGTGTTTACTCGAAAGAAAATACGTTTCTCCCATTTCCTTTCTACCGTGCTTCTTTCACTATAACAGTTTCTAACCTATTTCATTTACGAAAGCAATATTCTTGAATCGTGTGAATGTGGATTTCGGGATTTCATCCCAACCCCCAATGGTTAGATTAGTGTGAATATTGTATATATTATTTACTGTGTTTTAGATTAGCAATAAACAGGCAGCCTCACCTGTCTTTGAGGAGGGATTTAATCCCATGTACTGTGGTTGAACCTCATATTTTGGTTTGACAAAATATCCAACCAACAGTTTTTGGCGACTCCGCTGGGGAATACGGATCTATAGTATAAAGCTTATCCTCTCGGTGTCTGGTGACTCCGTATTTGCCTTATTTTTCAACAAGATCTCCTTTCAGTTCAAGCTGGCCAGGAAGATCTTCACTCGGTCTCGCCGAGCTCAAGGTGAAATTGATCCACTCTTTGAGTTACTGCAACAGCACAATTTCAGTCTTTCTCCCAACAGCATTGTCTCTAATCGAGCTAGAAGTTCTTCACCTGTTCGGAGAAACCGGATCCCTGTGGAAGGGGAAGCATCTGCAACTTGTCGTGCACTACTCTTGTCTGATACTCGGATCCCTGTACGCACTCTTTTCAGAAGGATGGCGGTTCAACCTGTGCCTTGGGGTGCAGTTATTGGTCCTCTTTCCTTGACCCCTCCATTGAATGAGTTACCACGTGGATCTCGTAAAAATATTCCCAAGTTCAATGGAGATGGGAAGCAGCATCCTGATGAGCACATTGCATCTTTCTTTGTTGCATGCGGTGTCCTCGGAGTGGCCCATGAAGATGTCTCCGTCCGACTCTTCGTTGAAACGTTGCAGGGAGCAGCAGCTGAATGGTTCTATCACCTTCCAAATGCATGCATCCCAAACTGGGCTACCATGCGGACTAAGTTCGAAGCACGTTTCAAACCAGCTGAAGATTCTCATGCTTTATTAGCTCAGCTCACGCACATGAAGAAAGAATCGCATGAACCTATGCGGGAATTCGTGGCTAAGTTCAACAAGCTGATCCGGAAGATTCCAGAAATAGCTGTACCTACTCCGGAAAACCAAAAATGCTTCTTCATCAATGCTCAACCTCCTGATATAAGCTTTTTGTTGAGAAGGTCGGTTATCCCAGATTTGGCTACTGCTCAGTCAACAGCTACTGAAATAGAGGATGATCTCATCTTGGCCGGAAGGATCAAGAAAGACATACCCAAACTCAAAAATCAAGGTTCTTCCCAAGGTAACACAGATCCTATGTTTCAAAAAATGGCTAATGATTTGATTGCTTTAAAGAAGCAAATGTCTCAGCAGGTGAACAATGTTCCGTATCGGGATATACCTAGGCGGAATTTCAATAACAACAATGGTGCACCTGCCAGAGATAGGCCACGGTTAACTCCTGCTCAACCGAGACTAGCAATTGAAGCTCCTCCCGTCAATGCAGCAGTGGAAATACTTGATGAAGAAGATGAACCAGAAGAAGAAGAATCCCATGAGGCTTTCGAAGCTTCAGGATATGCTGATGAGTCTTATGATGAGTCAGCTGGCGACTCCAGCATTGGGTATTTGGAATATGATGAAGATGAATGTGCGCCAGATGGTCAGTCATTTGCTGTCTTCACTCGGTCCCAATCTCAGAACCCCAGAAAACCTCTTGAAAGCACAAAGGAGAAGAATAAGGATCCTCCCATATCCATAGTTAAGAGGGGTACCCCTATTTCGGCACAAACTGAAAGAGAGGTTACCAGAAAGGCAGCTGCTCCTTATTCTCCTTCTCCTAAGATCAGTGCCCGGCACAAGCTCATGTAAATAGAACTGAACCTACCATCATTCCTTCTTATACTGCTTTTGATATTGTTGATCATGCAAAGAGAACCAAAATTCAAATGTCAGAAGCAGAATACCTTCAGTCAAATCCTGAACAGTTTGAAAAGCTGGCCAAGTTTATCAGAAGTAAAGCGGCTATTCCATCACCTTCAAAAGGTCTCCTTCCAAATCCTACTCAACCCACACCTCAGAATAATCTGACCTCTGCTTCTTCCTCAGGAAAGATTGAACCATTTTATTTGTCTCTACTTATAAATGGGTTTAAACTCAGCAATTGCATCATTGACTCAGGGGCCTCTGATAATGTTATGCCCGCAAAAGTGGCCCATGCCCTTGGGCTTACTTTGACTAAGTCATATGGACGGTGCTATTCCATGGAAACTAAACAAGTCCCTCTGATTGGTCAAATCAAGGATGCACAGTTTGCATTTGTTGCTTTTCCTGAGAAGAGAGTGAAAATGACTATTCTGGTTGCCGACATTCCTGCAGCTTACGGTATCCTCTTGGGTAGAGGATTTTGTAAAGACGTCGGAGGAGAAATTAATATGGATTGGACCAAAGCCAAGATCCCAGTCAATGGGGTTCATCGGGTTCTTCATCCTGAGCCACAGGCGAAGTATTTGGTGACCAAATCAGATGATCCGAAAGCTCAGATCCTTTTCGAAGATGCTAGCTTTGGGAATTATTTCATGGCTTCAGAGATACCCATTGTAGATGTTGAAGAGGAAGATCCCAATGCTATTTGGACGCTCGAATTTGATGGTAGCTGCTCAACCTCTGGATCAGGCGCTGGTGTTGTTCTCATATCTCCTAGCTCCGAGATTTTCCCATCAGCTTATAAGTTGCAATTTGATAATACTAACAACACGGCTGAATATGAAGCCCTGTTATTAGGATTAGAATTGGCCAGACAGAAGGGAATCAGGAATCTCAAGGTTCAGGGGGATGCGGAGCTGATTGTTAATCAGGTCAGGGGTATATATCAGGTAAAAAACGATCGGTTGAGACATTACAGGAACAAAGTTTGGGATAGTATAGAATGCTTTGATGCATTTTCTATTAAGGCAGTTTTGAGAGATTATAATGACAAGGCTGATTCTTTGGCCGTGTCTGCATCTCTTCTTCTTCCTCATCCTCAGTTCAAGCAAGATACATACTCTATTGAGATTGTATATCGTCCCAGTATCCCAGATAATGCAACTCATTGGCAAGTGTTCAATGATGATCAACAGGTGTTGGCTTTCCTAGAAAAGGCTGACAATTTCAGTGAGTTATATTTTGAAGGTTCAGAATCAGCCTTCCGTGAAACTATTTCAGATCCATATCAGGAGGTTGATGGAGAATATATCCAGCTGAAAGGCAATAAGATACCCAAAGGTTTGGTTTCTTTGGAGGGCTTGTTCGACAAGCATGATCGCTTTATCCAAAACAAAAGGCAAGTTGAAGGAGTTTCTTCCTCTGAAGTAGATCAAATCAATCTAGGTTCATCTGATCAACCTCGGATGGTGAATATCGGTAAATGTTGTTCTCCTGAAGAGAAGGTAAAATTCACTTCGCTTTTGAAGAAATACATCGATGTGATGGCCTGGTCTTATGCGGATTTGAAATCTTTCAAGCCCAAAGACGTACAACACAGTATCCCTTTGAAACCTGATGTGAAGCCGTATAGACAGAAGCAAAGACATTACAATCCGAAGATTTCAGGGACTATCCTGGCAGAAATTCAGAAGATGTTAGATGCTAGAATTATTTTCCCAATCCATCACTCCACCTGGATTGCTAACATTGTTCCTGTCAGGAAGAAGAATGGCGAGATCCGGATTTGTGTTGACTTCCGGAACTTAAATCAGTCCTCGCTGAAGGATAACTATCCCTTGCCTATCATGGACCAGGTATTACAAACTGTTACTGGATCGGAAATGTTATCCATGCTCGACGGATTTTCAGGATATAATCAAGTCGAGGTAACCACAGAAGATCAACACAAGACAGCTTTCACGACCCCATGGGGTACCTTTGCTTACAGGAGGATGCCATTCGGCTTGATCAACGCCGGAGCTACTTTTCAGAGAGCTATGGACCTGGCATTCAGAGATCTGATGGGCAAGGTCATAGTCGTGTATTTGGATGACTTGACCGTCTTTTCTAAAAAACGGAGTGATCATTATGATCATTTAGAACAAGTACTTCTAAGATGCAGACGTCACGGGATTTCGTTGAATCCTAAGAAGTCCATGTTCGGGGTGACAGAAGGAAAGCTGCTGGGTCATATTGTGACTAAAGAAGGAACTAAAATTGACCCAGAGAGGGTAAAGGCTATTCAGAGCCTTACCTTGCCCACAAGTAAAACAGGAGTTCATTCTTTCTTCGGAAAGGTTAATTTCTTGAGAAGATTTGTACCTGATTTTGCTGACAAGACCAAGGATATCCTTGGAATGATGAAAGGCAAAGTTCCATTTCGATGGAATACAGAAGGGAAGCTGGCATTCGAAGAAATCAAAAAGGCAGTTGCTTGCGCTCCTGTCTTAGTATGTCCAGACTTCAAGAAAGATTTCATCATGTACAGCTATGCCTCTGCCCACACAGTGTCGGCCATCCTGATGCAAGAAAATGAAGAAGGCATCGAAGCTCCTATCGCATTCATGAGTTGCCCGTTGAAGGAACACGAGTTGAAGATGTCACAGATTGAAAAACATGCTTACGCAGTGGTACGAGCAGTAAAGCATTTCAGGTACTATGTGCTGAATTCCCATACTCTCGTTCTCGTTCCTGATACTGCTGTTAAATCCATTCTGACTCAACAAGAGCTGGGAAGCCAACGAGGTACTTGGATAGCTAAGGTTCAGGAGTACGACTTGGACATCAAACCTACCAAGTTGGTACGAGGAAGGGGCCTGTGTCAATTGATTGCAGAAAATCATGCTGAAACAGAGTGTGAAAAGACTCAAGATACTTCTTCAGAGCTGCCTATGGTGCTTCTTGTGAGTACGACCGATGAATGGTACACGGACATTGCTTTCTTCCTAACTTATGGTGAATGCCCTCCGCATTTAAATCAAAAAGAGAAGAGGACCGTCAAGTTGAGATCTGCGAAATACCTTTTGTGGAATAATGCAATATACAAGAAAGGTATTGATGGTGTCTTCTTGCGTTGTGTTGATAAATCACAACAGGAAAAGTTATTAGAATCCTTTCATAGCCTAGCATGCGGAGGACATTTTTCGTCCTCTGTAACAGCATATAAGATCCTACGGGCTAGGTATTATTGGCCTACTCTTTTCCGGGATTCAGCAGAATGGGTGTCTAAATGTGAAGCTTGTCAACATTTCGTTGGTCGTCCCAAGCTAGCAGCTCTTCCTCTGAAACCTGTAGTGATTGAAGAACCTTTTCGCCAATGGGGGATTGATTTCATCGGAACATTGAATCCTACTTCCAGTGCTGGACATAACTATGTGCTGACTGCTACAGACTATTTTACCAAGTGGGTAGAAGCTGTACCAATCAAGCAAGCAACTTCTGAAGCCGTTTGCAAGTTCCTGAAAGAAAATATAATCGTCAGATTCGGCGTACCTCATAAGATTGTAGCTGATAATGCTTCTAACTTCTCGTCACATGAGTTGACAGAATTTTGCTATGGATTCGGCATTACTCTGGCTCACTCATCTGACTATTATCCCCAGGGCAATGGGCAAGCTGAGTCCAGCAATAAGAATCTGGTTACTATAATCAGGAAACTAGTAGAAGAGAATCAGAGGACATGGCACAAAGCATTGTATGATGCGTTGTGGGCTGATCGGATCACTCCAAAGTGAGCCATAGGGATGTCTCCTTTCCAATTGCTATACGGGATTGATGCTGAAATTCCTATCTCAGTAGAATTGCCGGCCTTGCAGTTGGCAAAAGCGGTTGAAGATGTAGCTTTTCAGAATTCTATCGAGAAGAGGGTTATGTACCTAACCAGGCTAGAAGAAGAGCGAATCAAGGTGGTTGATCGTATATCAGATCATCAGAGCAGGGTGAAGAAGATTTTCGATAAAAAATCAAAGCAGCGCAACTTCCAGATTGGAGACCTGGTGTTGCTTTGGGATAAAAGGAGAGAACAGAAAGGAATGCATGGAAAGTTTGATTCTTTATGGAAAGGACCTTTCAAGATCCACGAGTTGAATGGTGAAAATAGTTTCCTTCTATCATATCTGGATGGAGGGTTACTCCCTTTGCCTTTCAGTGGACAACATCTAAAGCTATTCCACCATTAATGCAAGATGCTCTCTTGCATTGTACATATTTTGCTTTTTGTGGTGTGTTTGCTTTTGGTTTTCTTTCTTTCTTTCTTCGTTTTGTTTTGTTTTGGTTTTCTTCTTTTCTCCGTAGCCCAATGAATAAGACCAGAGATTCTGAATTCTCTTCCTTTGGTATTACAAAGAAAGTCCCCAACTGGAGCCAGCTGTTATCCCGTTTTGAGTTCACGACAAAACGATCGGATAACCCCTACGAAATTTTCGAAGTTGATTTTGTTTTGTGGCCTCTTTTTAAGAAAATCGGGTTTTCGGGTTTTACCAACAGCTCGACATGAGTTTTAACATGCTTTATGTCGACTGTCTTCCGAAACCCGAAACCCGCCTTGTATTGTGTAAATCGGGTTTTCGGACCCCCGGCGCATCGGAACATCCATAATCCAAAACATGTTTTATTCATCATGTTTTCCGATTCCCGAAGTCCGCTTAATCCTTTGTATCGGGTTTTCGGGGCTATATTGCATCTAAGCACCTCATGTTTTATGCATCATGTTTTCCGAAACCCGAAACCCGAATTGCACTAAGTCCCCTCGTGTCGGGTTTTCGGACCTCCTAAACATGCTGACATGGCATTCATGCCGAGTGGTCGGTGAGTTGGCACGTGCCGTGCTGAAGTGTATTAATTACCAATTTTCTTATAAATACGCGGATTTCCACGTCATTCTTACCATTCGTATTTTTAATTCGTGGAATTTTTGTGCGTGCTCTTTCATTTTCAAAACCCGAAAACTCACCTTGCTCGATTGGATCGTCTGTTTTCGATCTTACATTTCTCGAATTGGAGGTATTTTTCTTTCCCTTCTTTATTCTTGGTTTTTATGGATCGATTGAGCGTATTTTATTCCCAATTTCTTGCCGGGTGTTGAAGGTTTTCTTTCCTTCTTCTTTCTGTGTTACTTTGGAAAGGGTTTTAGGTTTTTTGGGTTTATCTCTTCTGAACTATCACTTGGTTCTGTTCTCTTGAAATTCTAATTATATGCATGATGCATGAATAACAAAAGGAGATTGTGTATTTGGAATTCAAAGAAAAACCCTGTTTTTGCTTCTTGGGTTTTGAAGATTGTTTTGCAGAGCCAGAAACCCGAAGTGTATTGACGGATTGGCGCGTCGGGGTTTTGCCAAAGTTCCGATCTCCACAGTGCGCGTCGGGGTTTTTCAAAGTTCCGATCTCTACAGATTGGCGCGTCGGGGTTTCTCAAAGTTCCGATCTCCACAGTGAGCGTCGGGGTTTCTCAAAGTTCCGACGTCAAAAGCAAGTGCCGGGTATCTCCGAGTTCCCGTCATCAAACGCAAGTGTCGGGTATTGCCAAAGTTCCGACATATCAAACTTGTCGGGTTCTCAGGGTTTTCCGACATCCTCCTCGGCGTGTCGGATTCTTCTATTCTTCCGGCATTTTCGGTCGATCGGGATTTTCAGTGTGGATAACATCTCCTGAGTTTCAAGCCTTTCTCCCTCCAACATTCTACATGTCGGACCCTGGTCCATCTCAGGAGAAGGCCGAGAAGTCTAGCAGGATGAAGTACAAATTCAAGAAGCCAGAATCTCCATCATATATTGATTGCAATCATGATATCAGGGACACTGAACTTGGCAATATAGATATGGATGACTTCTGGAATAGGGTGAAGAGTTCCTCTCAAACCCCATGGATGACAGCTTTAGCTAAAAGTGGCTTGCCCCTTGCAGCAGGTTTTCCCATGTCCGCCCAATGTCCAGAATTTGTTTTGGCTTGTGCGTCTAGTTATGACTCGGCTTCTCGTTCCGTGAAGAGCCAGGCTGGTGAGGTAGTGATCAGGCTAGATGGAGCGTATTTTGATGATCTTCTAAAACTACCTAATTTCGAAGAGTATGGGGACCTGAACATCAAGTCGGCTCAGAAGGCCTGGGATAGTAATCAGGAAGGCTGCATTAAGGATGTCAACAAAAAGTTCCTGATTAAGGCTAAACCAGCAGTATCTAGATTTCCAAGGACTATCCCCAGATGTGATTTCATACAAGAAATCAATGATATTATCACCCTGCTGAGCCGGGTTTTTGGCTTGCCTGAATCAAATGTATTTCACGGATGGATGTATCAGTTTATGGTCACCATCAAGAAGAATAAGCAAGGGATTGACTGTGGGGACCCTTATCAGCAATGAAATTGATTCTCAGATGACTACGGTTTTATCAACTGGAAAGTTTTATATGTTTTCATATGTGGCTTACGCAGCAGCCGGGATGAGGAACTATCCCGGGCTGGATACTAAGGGAAGCAGAACGACAAACCCAGTTTATAAATATTTCCCTCAAATAACAAAGAAGGGGTCCAAAGAACATTTTAGAAGGGTAAATGATGCCTTCTTCTACGAGAATATCTGCCGGCTGAACCCAGGGCTAAGAAAGACAAGAGTCTCAGACGAGGCTTGGACTGAAGTATCCAAATGGGGGTGTATCTTCTTGCAATTCAAGAAGTTTACATATCTTCGAACAGTCATGTACTCGGGAGAGCCTTTCCGTCTGCCTCGCTATCCAGGAGATAGATTGATATTGATAGAGTTGGTCAGACAGCTGTTGGATTTTCACAAATTCCAACAAAGCAAGCATAAGGCAGCTGTATCCTTCCCAATTTCTATCGGGAGATATACTTGCTCGACAGTAGCAAAGGCCAAAAATGTTGAATGCGAACTTCAGGAAAAATTGAAAAAGCATATGAAGTCTCGGGATGGTTTTGACATCCGAGGAGTGCTTAGAGCCTACGGAGCCCAACATCTGCACAGGCCTGACATTGAGGATATATGGGTTGATCTGCGTAACGAAGTTGCGGTTCGCAGAAAAGATAATAGTAGGTTGACTATTAATGAGATTCAGACGCTAGAGCTTTCTGATTTTCCAGATGGCACGACTGACAATGAAAGTGTGTTGGATCTTTCTTATGATGGACTAAAGGAGGATCAATATGTTTTCCCACCTATTGATTGGTCAGCCAGCGAAAAAGCCTCTATTACAGATAGGTCGGCTCTCATTCTTGCTCGCACCAAAAAATGGCTCTCCTCTTGGGGATGAATTTTAAAGATGACAAGTTTCCAAAGTTGGCTGCTTCGGAGGTGGGGCCCTCCAAAAAGAAAAAGGA
The DNA here is from genome assembly GCA_018340775.1 of Taxus wallichiana var. yunnanensis. Classification (NCBI taxonomy): domain Eukaryota; kingdom Viridiplantae; phylum Streptophyta; class Pinopsida; order Cupressales; family Taxaceae; genus Taxus; species Taxus wallichiana. The sequence goes on from CM031237.1 coordinate 258,408,014, forward strand.
CAAAGAATCTTCTGAGGGGCCTATAAAAATCAGGATTCCCAAGAAGAGGAAAGAAAGACAAATCTCTTCAATTATTTCTTCCAGCTGAAACGGTGGTTGTGCCAGAATCACCAACACCACCAGAAATAGGAGAAATTAATTTGGAAGAAGGAGGAAGCCAGCTTCTGTCTTCACCATTTGCTGATTGCTCAACTGGAGAGACCTTATCTCTTGCATTCAAGGCTTTGGAGTCTGAATCTGCACCTTCTCCCTCACAGCCACTTCTACCTCCTCATTCTCCATCCATTTCTGCATCCATGGCCAGTATTTTCTCTGGACTCTCACCCCTCTCTGCTGGAACCCAAGTGATCACCAGCACGCCCCAACCTGTACCTCTCGTTGTTGCATCTACTACCACGTTGGCTACTGTTCCCCCTCCAATAGTAGGATCTTCTCCTCTTGAGAGTAGAATACCAGTTACTACAACATTGGCAATTTCCTCTGATACGCCACAATGGCTACTCGAGCAAACTCCGAGGAAGAGGAAAGTGATTGTACCCCTACCAGCCTTTGATTTCAGCTCACTCAAGGCTTCTACTGCGAAATCAGCCAAGAAACCCAAAACAGTTTCGAGGGTTTTGGTAGATGCTTCAGGAGATAAGTTCGCAGAGATTGCCACTCCCTCGGCTGACAAAACTAGAGAGGATATAACCGCTTCTGATTATCAGATAACCAAGGTGGCTCTAGGGAAAGTGACAGCAGAAGGAGCGCAACAAGATGCACGGGCTTCCATAGACGTGCTGTGCCAAAAGTTGAAAGAAACAAAGGACAGCAGAAATGAGCTTAAGGAAAAAGTGGAGCAGTTGACAGAGATTTTGATTAAACTCTCAAAACCCCTTGAATCCATACCACCTTCTTCTGTTTCTGCCGGGTTCGATTTCTCATCGGTGCCTGCGATTGAGAAGATTGCTAAAAAAGGAAGGGTGGTTGATGAATGGATCCAAAAGTTGCTCCAACAGGGGAAGGAAGTAATTCAAGACGTGGTGAAGGTTCATGAGTCTTTGGGGGAGATTCAGAAAGAAGGAGAGAAGATGGATGAGGAATTCACTGAAGAAATTGGACAGCTTGATTTGACTTGTGAAGCTCTCCAAGTGCTAAAGCAATTACCAGCACACCTCTTGGTGGAAGAAGGTATTCTCCCACATACAGATAAACATTTCCAGCTGACCAAGGCAATCAGGTTCAGAGTAAGGATTCTCAATGAAGCCTGCAGCAAGTTGAGAGAATCAAGGGATAAATTGATTGATGGGAAAAGTGATTTGGAAGAAGAGTTGCTGAAGATTTGTCCAAAGGTTTCAGTTGGGAACTCAAGTACCCTATCAGCAGATGATCTTTTCAAACAAGTCCAAGAATCTGTTCAGCATGAACCTGTACACGGATTTGACCTTGAAGTCATTGGTCAGTTTGTAAGGATTGAACATACGTTGGAGGCCTTAAGAAAGCTCAGCAAAAGATTGAAAAAGCTTCCCGGCAGTGCCAGTGATATTCATGAGACCTGCGAAATGTGGAATGATCATTCCACCGCACCTGATGAGAATGAAATGCAAGGCATTATTCAGAAGTTCCAGGAATTTCAGAACAAACAGTCTCAGCTGGAGGAAGAAAAAGAGAAAGGAGCAAAAGATGATGATTCGGATTAAGTCCCAACGTCACATGTCATTTCTATTTTTAGATTGACATGTCTTTTTTATTTCCGTTTTGTCATATTTTTGATTCATACTTTGACTTGATCTCCTGCGTGAGAATCATGCAAAACTGAACTCCAGTTAACATGCTATTTTTTAGGATCTGTCCTGTTTTATCTCTAGTTCCTTTTGTTATAAATAAGGGATGCCTGTGCATTCCAAAGGGTCGAGAATTTTTGGAGCATTAAGAGGCTATTGGAAAGGAGAAAAACTTTGTGTTTTCTTTCAATCATTTTGAAGAATAGGAGTTGATATTGTTTTACAGACTTTGTGTTGTGAAATATATCTTATTTAAGACAGTGTTCTTATGTTCATGATCTTAAGCTATTCTTTGCATAGAATCTCAGTGTTTCTAATTATCTCGGACATTACATCTGTGATCTAAAACTCGTATGATTATTTCGTGCTCTGTGTTTACTCGAAAGAAAATACGTTTCTCCCATTTCCTTTCTACCGTGCTTCTTTCACTGTAACAGTTTCTAACCTATTTCATTTACGAAAGCAATATTCTTGAATCGTGTGAATGTGGATTTCGGGATTTCATCCCAACCCCCAATGGTTAGATTAGTGTGAATATTGTATATATTATTTACTGTGTTTTAGATTAGCAATAAATGGCAAACTCTACTTTTTGTCTTTGAGGAGGGATTTAATCCCATGTCACACGTAGTTGAACCTCATTTGAGGAGGGTTTAAATAGATTAATCATATCCTCTCATGTATCTACTATTGTCTCATCATATCCTCAGAAGCCCGAACCCTTAATGGTGCATCCTCTAACCTAGTCCAACTCTCGCTCCTAAAGGGCCAACCTTTGATGCTATAGGATGTGCATGGGCTCCAGTATCCACTATCCTTCATCTTCCACCTATAATGTCGACTAATATAATACATGAGAAATATCATGCACATATCTACATAATATTAAAATATTAAACACATCATGGGCCCATGCAAGGTCATGGAAATGCTAAGTGGTAGGCAAATAGACCTATGACATCATAAATCTCAAATGACCACACAAAATGAGGACAAAGCTTACAATACTTTCCATAGCAGTTGGGATCTTATGTGGATGAACCCTCTAGAAGAATATGTCTCCTAATTCAAAGTGGTGATCGGTCCTCTTGGTGTGTGCATCGCCTTCCGGTATGCTCTAGCATGCTCAAGAAGCTTCATAATCAATATAACCTACTTCTCTAAGTCGTGTAGGTAAGCTAGCCGCAATACCACCCTATTGTCTAGCTGTCCCAACTCGGAGGTGATACGCAAGGTCACCCATACAAATCCGATAGGGCGCTTTCTTGATAGAAATTTTATATCATTTGTTATATGCAAACTCAACCGGTGTAGGTAATCCTACGTTGTCTTTTTCTTGTTCATCACATACATCCTCAACATGTCCTTAAGTACCTAATTATCCCTCTTGTCTTCCCATATGTCTTTGGGTGATATGTTGAATTGAAATTAATCTGTGTTCCCAAAGAGGTCTTAAAGGAAGTCTAGAAATATGAAGTGTAAATCATGTCCTTGTCATTGAATATGGTCTTGAGAATCCGTGCAATTTGAAAACGCCCTCCATAAACAATTTGTATATGGATATTTAATTATAAGTTACCTTAGTTGGGGAGAAGTGTACAACCTTGGTCAACATTTCCATAGTGACCATAATGGCATCATGATTATAAGAAGACATAGGGAGTCTCTGGAAATGAAATCCATTGGTGATGTCATCCCATTTCAACTTAGGAATGTTTCTAGGATATAATAATCCTACATGACGATAATTTTGTTGTTGAACCTCTAACACTCAAGTCAAAAAGTTAAAAAATCTACTATATTCTCGCTAAAGAACCGACTAATAATATAACTCTCTAAAATCACCATGCATCTTCTTCACTCTTGGATGTGTTGCATATGGGACTTGATGAGCGTCTAAAATAATGAAGCTTAGAAGATAACCTATCTTAGGCACATAACTACACCTATGAAATAAAACTAAACCATCTGATTCTAAAATACACCTTGAATATATTCACTCGAGGAAACCTATGACTCAAACATCAGCCCTAAGCACCCTCATAGAATCTATCTCTTGGAAGATGTTGAAGAATATTTCCTCAAATATTTGACTCTAATGTCATGGAAGCAATCACATGTCATCTTCGACTAATTACATCTGCAAACGAAATTCTCCTTTCCTTTGATTAATGAGAAATGCATGTCATAGTCACATTAAAAAAGCCAACTTCGTTGGAGAGTATTCAGTTTGGATGTGAGAAGATATGCTAAATCCTACAATGATTTTTCCTCAAAATGAATGGAAGAAATAAAATAAAATAATGCCAATGCACTATAGTGTGAAACAACGCTGCAAGATCAATTAAGTGGGTAAGATAGTTAAGCTCATAATCATTGAGCTTACGTGAGTAAAAAGTAATAACCCGATGCATCGTGTAATAACTACTCTAAGTACCATTAATCAAGCATTAATGTAAAGAAAAATCCTTTATCAGATTGAGAACTACTAAGATAGTTATCATGGTCAATCTGTCCTTGAGAAACTTAAAATCCTCTGGTCACACTTTTCGACCGCAAGTAAAATTTATTCCCTTTACTGTGAAGAAAATTAATAGGATGTGCAATCCTAGAAAAGTCTTATACAAACCTATGGTAATACCATTCTAATCCCATAAAACTCCTCACCTAAGTAAATAATGTGGGCATTTTCCATTCAAGAATAACTCATATCTTAAAGGGATCTACCTATATACCCTCTCCTTAAATGATGTGACCTAAGTTCTAAGTATCCATATGAAAGAAACTACCCTTTTCTAAGTCCCCAAAAAAATTCTAATCCCTAAAAACCTATAGTACCTATATCAAACAATCCTCACATTCCTCCTGCAAATGAGAATAAACCAATATATCATCTAGGAACACCAAGACAAAATGATCCAAAATCTCTGAATATCCCATTCACGAGGTTCATGAAGACATCCGGGACATTGGTCGATCAAAAAGGTACAATAGTGAAGTCATAATGCCGTATCAAGTTCAAAAAGATATCTTGTGAATATCTACATCTGCAATGCACAACTGATAATATCCTAACTTGAGATCAATCTTGGAGAACACCTCGACACCCTTCATGTAATTAAAAAGTCATCAATCCTCGAAAGTGAATAAATTTTTTTAATTATGGCCATATTGAGCTCTTTGGAAATCAACAAAAATCCTGAGAGAATTTTCCTTATTCATAAAAATAATTGGTACTCCCCATGGGGACACACTAGGGATAATAAGGAACCTCACAAAAACCCCATTAGCTAAATCTTGAGCTCATGAAGTTCTAGAGTCTTCATATAATAAGGTTCCTTAGAGACTAGTGTTATTCCTGGTACTAAGTCTATGGTGAAATTCTCCTATCTCCAGGGTTAAAAACATAGGAAGCTCACTGGAAATACATATGAAAACTCCCTCAATCTTGCACGGTCATCAAGAGGTGAATTTATGAAGTATTCTCTACGATCGATCACCGATTATGTCGAAAACAACTAAAAACCATTGCGCATTCTTCACTTGTGTTTCTTATCCAAGATCATATGCAAGGAGATAGGTATTTGAATCTTGGAGATAGGAAGCTGAGTTCCTAAATTCATATTGAAATTTAATGATCTTCCCTATATAATCTAATTTGGCTTTGATGAGACTCAAGCAAATTCATTCCCAGGTAACAACCTCGTAGGATCCTAAAGGTAACACTCGAAGGTCCATGGTAGTGGATAATACTCCCAAGTAAAGTATACAACTCTCCATGTAGGTATCCACTACGTGTTTGGCCCTATAGGCCAACTCGATGTGCTAGCTATCTTGCTACGTAGCCACCACTATCGCACACTTTGGTCCACAATAGAAGGTGATATAAATGAATCTAATGCATCTAAATCAAAGATAACTGAGACATAAATACCCCAAATTTTACTTATCATATCAATAACCATGTCACCGATGCTCGAAATCTCGGAAATTATCTACTACTATGTCGAAATAACGGGTGCATCATGCGATGCCACTTTACGCTCCGATATGGGATCTCTTTGTCAATTAGTGATGGAGGGTTTGTGCGAGACACATACTCACATAGTGATCATGGGACCCAAAAAATGAAACATCCTAATGCACCTCTTTGAGAAGTGATCCCTCCTATACTCGATCTAATGAACCTACTTTCCCAACCCTAATAGACTACTAAGTGTGGGCTAGATCTACCTACTTAGTACTGTATGCCTCTTGTTTCTACGACAAAAACATACTTGAACTCCTCCTCTCTACATGTGTGTGTCTACAAGTCCTCTACTATTGGTAAGAATGAAGTTGTGACTCTTGTTGTGTGTGTGAAGGAGGCCTTGATACTGAATTTAGAGGCCTAAATCATCCTCTGCAGGGGTGGTGATGTATCCCATGACCTCTTGTTCCTCAAATTTTGGCATCTTCTCATGATACTTTCCCTTGTTCATGTCTTTGTGCTCTTGGACCCTATTCCTCTTCTTCTTAGCTAGGTAGTCATTTTCTATGGCCTTTTCAAGTGTTAGACAGGATAACCACACTGATGGCACCAAATATATCTACATTTAGTCCACTGAATAAACTTGTTAACATGTAATTTATCATCATACAGATTATCCACATTCTATAACAAGTCCAGTAAATCTACTCTCATACTATGCAACTATTCACAGGCCCTATCTTAAGTCATGGAACTCATCAATCCTCTTCTTACCAAAGTTCTCAGATATGTAACACACTCTAAAGTAATCCTACAATATCTCCCAAAGCGTATCTCTAGTCATGCATAGATTTCACTCCTCATTCCTCCACCATATGCCCGATGTGTCGGGGAGGAGGTGTGTAGAGAATCTAGCCTTGAAATTTCTCTCGTATGAGTGAAATCCAAATAAATTGTCAAGAATGAGGAGTTTTGAGTGGAAAAACTCCATTTGAGGTGTCTTTATAAGTAAGCGGCTGTAGAATAAGGAGATTCCTAATCACACTTCCTATGTCTCAATCCTAATGTTGATACCCAACCATCCTCTCTCTTTGGAAAATGTGTTCGTCCATCTTGAAATGTCCCTCAAGGTTGTGAGAGTGGATCAATGATGGGAAGACATTGTATCATTGTTAATGGAAGAGCTACAAGACCTCTCCCTTCTCGAGTGTCATGTTCACATGGCTCCAAGTGTTCGCCCTCGTCTAGATTATGTATCATCTCCCTAACAAACATACTCCTATGTCGGCTCATGATGCGGCTGTAGAGATGTTGTTGTAAAACACCTATCCTTTGCTAAATCAACTCCAAAATCTGCAACCCAAACTCGGGGTATGCGACATGGGCATAGGCAATCTACATATTAATTACCTAATGGATTAGAGTATCGAAGGTGACATCATGTGTATGAAATAAAATGGTAGGTTATTAAGTTGTGAAGGTAGTAGAAATAGTTTAATTTTTTCTATTTATTGACTTAACCTTTATTAATTAATTATAAAGTTTCACTCAAAGTGTTCTATGTACAAACCTACACTCTGTTACTAAATGTAGTACCCCATTTTATAGCACTAGTATACCCACAAAAAATGCTAAAAATTTGGCTAATTTTTTTACTTTTTATTGTTAGAAATGTAATTAAATTAATTTTACCTACTCACTCTAAAATTGTCATGTGAAGGTCTAATCTTAGTACAGTATTAATTTTATTTAATAAAATTATTAATGACTAAAGCACTATTTCATCTTCCCAAATCATTTAATTCAAACCATTCCAAAGTTACTATTTATTTATTCCTTTAGTAAATTAAAAATTTACTTTATTGAAAATATTTCCTAAGAAATTAGGTCTACCGTTTTAAAATATAACACTAGGTTAATTTCCACACAACTTAGATAAGGCACTTTATTTTTAAAAATTTCCCGAAGGTATTTCTCTTATATTTATCCACCCCATGTAATATTCACCCATATCCATACCCATTGTATTATTTCACTCTATCCCACTTAAATCCCATAACTAAAAAGAAAGGTGTAGGGTAATCTTTGTCATTTGGATCAATTAAATCAAATACATTTGTCCTAGGGATTTTAGAGATGCCCTAATCCTCCACTAAAGGCTTTCCTTTCCATTCTTTTCATTTCTTTTTTCTATTTTCCTTTTCTAGTTTTTGTGTAGGTAGGGTTTGGAAGGAGGAGGAAGAAGAATCGAGTGGAAAGTCACGGAGAATCGTAGAATTCCATTTCATGGAGAATAATGATCTATTTTATTTTATTTATGTTGAGGAAATGATCTACCCTACTCAGGTTTCCTTATTTTTCTTATTTTTAAAAAATTTCCATTACAAAAACCCTAAGTTTTAATCTCTCTTGAAAGTGTGTGTGTATAAATCTATATACCTACTCTTATATATATATTACATATTCAAGATTATTAAAAAGATCTAGGGTTTATATTCATATGGTGATGGTGGCTATGGAAGATGGTAAAGGGCCATGGCCTACATTTTTTGTTTAACAAAATCCACATAGCCATATCCGTTATTTATTTTTTCTATACACACACACACACACACACACACACACACACACACACACACACACACACACACACACACACACACACACACACACACACACACACACACACACACACACACACACACACACACACACACAATTTTGGGTGAATCCAAAATAATGACATAACTTGAGTTGTATACTTAATAGTTTCCTATGTTTATAGTATACAATATTTTAATAAAAGAGGTGGAATATATTTCAATTGGCATAAATTAATAAGTGCATATTTCCTTTTTTCAAATATTTATTAGAGATAATATGGAAGGCTTTCACCATTAAACCAAATTTATTGGAATTTCCTAAATATATTTTTATATCTTGATTTATGTATTTATGCAAGAATAATAGTAAGAAAAAACATTGACCATATAATTAACATATGCATCTCACAACAAGAAGGGATGAGTTGTTTATGAAACTAAAACACACGTAATACATTATTTTTCAAGTTTAACATAATGAAAGCAAAGTTGAAATTTAAAGGATCATTTAAAGGGTCAAAACTAAACTAATACTTCATTACTTTCTTCCAGCATAATTAAAAGTTCAACTAATAAAATATTTCTATTTATTTTCATATCTTATATAAATTAAAAAACATTTGATACACCAAAATAATATATAATGAGACTTGTCCCTCTTATTACAAAGAACAAGACAAATAGGGTAATAACAACAAGTGAACCAAGGTAAGCACCATCATTGATTTAATCCCCCAAATCTTCTTCTCAACATGAAAATAATAATAAAATCCTTCCATTCCACCATTTAAATCTTTACAGTTATACTTTTGAAATAATGCAAGACTACATATATATTTCTCATTTTTCAATCTTTGTAAACAAATACAAAGGATGGAATAAAATCTTCTTTTATCATGCAAAATTCAATATTACCATACAACAAGATTTATTCTCAAGAAAGGATCCAAAACATAATTAACTCATGTATTTAACAATTTTTACACTATATTCCCAAAATTAATAATAGAAAAAGTTTACAACATGGTGTAATAGATTTCAAAATGCTCTAAATAAAGAATAAAGAACACTAGAACAAGAAGACAACAAGATTACAAAAGGACCAGTAGTCCTTCATAAAAATATAACTCAACTTAACTCATACAATGCAAAATACAATATTTACCCCAAGATATGAACCCTTTACAATGTTTAATACATCAAATTACAAAATCCTGATAAAATCCAAGTGGAAAATCCTCCCAAATTTTAGGGAACAACATGCTAAGGTCTTAACTATTTTTTTCCAACATCCAAGAAAAATCCACAAGCTCCATACGCAAAAAAATTCTATCAAAGCACAAGGAAGGGCCCATTTATCTCCTAAACTATTAGCGTAATTACATGTCATCTCCAATATATGGAGGACATGCTAGCCTCCCTCCAAGCCCATGGGAGAAACAACATAAATGTCTCAATTTTGTAAAATTTAATAGGGATGGGAGAACATACATGGAAGAACACTTATCACATACACAAAGCCAAAAAGAAAACAAGATAAGCTTCATGATTTCCTGCAAAATGGTGAAGAGTGGTAAGAATATAATATGACAAAGTGTTACATCCAACCATAGGAAACACAAAGTAAATATCCAACACCCTCCTTATCTCTCCAAATCACAAAACCCCTCCTTATTTCTCTAACCCATACACAAACCCTCCTCCTTGGAAATATTTTAAACCATGAGAATTTCCTTGCCAAGGATGGGGAAAGAATTCCAAACCATATGAAAATCTTTTCCCACATCAAACCATATGAGGGGAGGAATAAAGACCATCATGGCTTACCCATCAAGCCATGTGGTGAGAAGGGTATTCCGTCATCTTCCCCAATAATCCAAAATCTATTACAAATCTTTATGGATGGAGAAAAATACAATAACAAAGATTCACAACACACCCATAATCCAACATACAACAACAATGCAAAAAAACACCATTTTCATTTCATAAACACAAGATATTTTCCATAAGAAAAAACAAAGTAGAAGAAAAAGGAGGCCTACCTCAAAAATTTTCTCCAAAACCTCTATGCCATCAAAATCCAAAGCTCTAAGCTCCATAAGCACACCTATAATCTCCAGCACCCAAAATCAAGAATGCCAAAAATCCCTAACCCCTCTCATGAGGGAATATTAAAATAAAACCGATAAAAGTTTCTCCCAAATGAGAGGGTGACATGTGTCACCCTTCTCATCTCCCCACAAAATATTCAAAAACAAAATCAAGAATAAAACAACTCTCATTTTGGAGGTAAACTATTTTTTTAAAAATGTGATTAAATACAAAACCTCTACAAATTTTAATAAACACAAAAACCAACTCAATTAAAATAAAGTGATGTTTGGAGAACTCTCATTTGGCCTTGAAATGATACCCCCTACCCATAGGTAGGGTCTAATGGGTCCTTTTCCATGATAGGGAAGCTCCCAACATGAAAAGTGATCACCAAAATTGCCACTTTTATCCCAAATCCGAGTTTGGGATAAATGACACAAGAGTTGAGGTGGTGGGGCCCACCCAAGTGGCACTTAGGTGGTCCCATGCCTAAAAACCCACTTAATTAACATTAAACAAAAATTCACACATGTAGGGACCACTAGGTCCCTAAACTAGCTCAAATAAAACTAAATAAATTACAAAATAATAAAATTTACAAGTAGGGATCACCCATGGTGCCTAAATTACGATATGCAAAAGTTAAGGCTTCACACAATCCATCATGGCTAGGACTCGGCCCATTGGCCACTTGTGCAAACCCAAAGTGTATCTCTAAAACCCACATTCTCTTGTGCCCTGTAATCTACACACTCAATGCAAACATTAAACATACATGCCCAATAAAATATAACAATTAAACAATCTCAATAAATCATGCACGAATAAAACATGCTAACTATACCAAATAATGTCAGTATGAAATGGATAACACTAATCATATACATCCATACTAATCCAAAATATATTAACCATCTAAGTAACACATGATGACATCCAATTAGCCATTACAATTCAAATGATAACCAAGTATATGATGAAACCATAAGTAAATCCATCACATGTGAAATGAAGTCACTATAACATAATATGTTGATATCAAAATCATAACATGAAAGAACTAAGAAATAGACACAATTCTAGGTTAGGGCTATGTGCCCAAATAACCCCAAGTGTCCTTAGATGAAGCATGATAAAACATATAGAAATCAAATGATGCTAAAGTCCATGTCCTTCATCAATAGGAGTAATTATTCAGTAAATAAACTATGGTAGAAGCGGTGGCACGCACTCACATAGAAGTGCACTCTTATGTTGTTGTTAAATTAGATCCCACTTTGTAAACAAAGGTGATAAGAAGGAATCTATAGGAATTTCATATAGCATATGAAGAGAGACTAAATTGAAACATATGTAGTACTTCCATGATCAACATGGAACCATTTATTAGTTTCTAATACATCCTCCACTATAGAAGAATATGAATAATTTTGGATTATTTATGTTTGTAAAAGAGGTAATTTTTCAAAAACTATGAGAATGCATTTAAGAATAAGGATGGGGGATATGTACTAAGTTTTCCTCTTTTATATCGAGTAGAAAACATTCGAAACCAAGACATATAGACATATGTCAACCTTGATTAAATTTTATCTCTAGTGAATACAATAAAATAATTGACAAGCTTCTATTTTGGAAGTAAAATTTTACTTTTAAAAAAATACCTTAAATTGTACCTTTTCACATGTTCTTTCTTCTTCCTCTAATCAACATTTCTAGCTTTAAACTCCTCTCTACTCATTATATGTCTAGAATTGTCAGTAGTGATGTTGCTATACTCCATATAATCATTGAATTTAAAATAGTTGTAATTAGACACAAACTACTTACTCCATTTACAAATATATTAAATTTAAGCATGTTTTCATTAATTCTATATAGGAATACTTTAGCTTTGAACAAGAGGAACAAAACCTTTGAAATATCCTTGGTTACATACATTTTTGCTTGCATCATGGCTTCAAAATATGTGTCTTCCAAGGGGACATAGTCCATAACATCTATGTATGGAACAACACTTCCACCTGATTATATGTAGCCATCCACACCCATTTTTCCAGTAAAGATTGTATATAATGGGATCATAAGGAATCATAGGGCCTTGTTTTGACCCCAAAATCCCGAGCTACTCTCCACTAGGTCTCATTTCTTCAACTAGAAAGGAATCCACTGTTGCAAGTATTAATTCGATAAAATATTTATCTATAAGTTGAAAGGAAGTGATATTTAAATATATACCATTAACAAAAGATACACCAATTCCATGTGACCAATACATAAATCTCAATTGCTGTATTTACATATATAGTAAAATTACCTCTTAAGTTTGGGTAGTAATGAATTTCTTCTACGTGTTTCAACCCACTCCGAGAAAAAAACCAGATATGAAAGGATGTATGAATGAAGAAGAGTTATGGAAAAGAGGAAAACTAACATCACTAATCAAAAATTAAATGATACTTGATAGGTTTCCTATGTCATGTCTAAGTTGAAGAAATGTACAAAGCCATTCAATGGTAAAATGGATAAAAGTTTTCCAAAGTCATATAAAATAAGAAAAACTTACCTAAATGTATGTTTTAACCATAGAAAAAAAAACATTTACTCATACAAGCACAATTAAAAGAGGAACTTTCCTATCTAAGACAAAACAATAGAACTTGGCTCAAGCGAAAGAAAGATGAATTGATCTCTCTTTCATTAATTCATTTAAGAGGTCTTTAAAAATCCTTATAACTTAGTTGCATACATGTAAGGATATAACCCTTGGATTGATGTGTAATAATTTGAAAGGATATGAGGTTATAGCTTCAATCCTAGAGTAATGGGATGACTATATAAGCGTGTAGTCTAGAAGTAAAACATGTTAACTAAGAAAGTTTTGCACAAAAATAAAATCTGGTAGAGCATCATAGAATTTCTATAATCAACCTTATAATGTCTCATGCACATTGTAGACATGTTAGACAAGATCTCAAGTCTTTAAAGTTGTATATTGTTATCATGTTTTGAAAATTCCCATTGTTGTTTGATTATCAAGGCACAAATGTCTTGAGTGACATAGACAGAGGAAAAAAATTCTTTGTCTCACATGACATGGTAAGAAATTAGAAATTACATTTTGATTGTTAGACATTAAATTTAGGCTAACTATTGGAGTTATCATAAAATTTCTAAGTATGTGTTAATTTTCATACTACATTTGTGAAAGCCCTTCCAAACATGACAAGTGTGGATTGTGAGGCTGTTTTTTCAATTCCAATAGTAGCCTCCTCGCTTACTATGAGTTTGAGTGTCTAATTTCTCAAGGCCTCATAGATATTAGAAATGACTTTGTGACAGGCCTCCTATGGAGCATCTAATAAAGCTGCAGAAACTGTTATGAAAAAAATTCTTGTGGAGTAAATAGAAATTCTAATACCCACAGAATTTCATATGAAAAATATTCAAAGCTGAGTGGTGGGTTTTTAATGCCAATGAATCAATTTGAGGGTTTTCATATTTCATAAGGGCATGTATTGAGGTCTGCTAAATTAACACACTACTTTATTAGGGATATTTCTATGATGATACTACCACATGAATACAGAGATGCCATAGATGATTAAGACTAATTAGTTCGAATCAATGGTTCCTTATATCTATCCTAGTTTATAGCATATGTATGAAACTTTTATGGTGGCAAAAGACATCAGTTTTGAAATAAAATTGATTAATACTAAGTGAATTAACAATAGGAAAATTTCACATACCAAAATATTTGTATTTTTAATAGTTGAATGAATTTCCCAAATCCATACTTGTAGTATATATGAGGATATAATTCATGGGCATTAACACTAACCATTTTCTTTTGTAGCTGATATGCTACAAAGGTGATCATTTCTAAATGACCTAGAAATGTTAAAGGAAGATAAAGCTCAGCATTTATGTTAAGGGATTTTTTTACAATAATTTAAATTCATTTCTCTATACAAAAATAATCATTTTTATATCATGAAAATTAATAAAATAAATTATTGTTAAACATTCGAATAACACTTGTCCCTCTTTTGTTTTGAGAAATAAATTAATATATTTCATGGCTTGTAGAGTTTTGGGAAGTGGATGGAATGGACATACCTTAAATATTTTTATAAGCTTCCTTAATTTCACTTCAAAATGTTTACATACCATATTTGTAATGTTTAATATATATCAATCAAAAACATCAAGCAAGCAAAAGATGCACCTTTTAGATTTAAAAATAGTCCCTCTACTTTATCCCTTATAAAATAAATTATCACTTCCACAACATGTGTGGGCTGATCTTTCTTCAACTCGGATCGCAAGCTACAACATATACAATTACTTCCATGTAAAATATATAAGAATATATCAATAATGAGTGTTATTAATGAAGCCCCCAATTCAAAAAATATATATATAATATTAACTATTGTTGAAGAAAAATGGTATAAAAGGCACATCATTTTGATAGAACAGTCAAACTCATACCAACGCACTAAAAGTTTTATACAAAAACACTTCATGAATTATCAATACAATATTACCTCAACAAAATTTTGAAAATATTCAAACTCTAGCCATATTTTGAAAAGAAAAATATCAATGTTTATCCATATAAGATAAATGGTATTCCATAATTTTTTTGATGTGTATCAATTATTTACCATTTAGATAGGTTGTAGAAGGTTTGGAAAATAAATCCCTTGTTGTTACTAAAGTATATCTTGCTACACAAGATGTTGATACTTCATCCTTTCCTATAGATGATGATATTCTAACAAAATATCCTTTCATGTAACTGATCATTATTGCTAAAGATGACAATGTGATACAACATACTTGTTTTCACAATCTCTTCTCGTATATCAACATAAACATAACTATTTTTCCAGCTCCTTGCTTAGAATACCTAATTTAAATAAATAAAATTAGAACAACTAAAAGGTATCGAGTCCTCTCATTTTTAGAAATTCAAAAGAAATGGATTAACTACATGCTAATATCAAAATCAATTTTTGCCTAATTTCATGTCTCGTGGGGAAAGCAAAGTGTAGATCTTCCAATTTACTAGTCTAACAACATAAAAAAATATAGATAAAATCCCTAGATTTCAAGCCACAAAGGAGGATGAAAATGTTAGTTTTGTGAGAGAATATGATTTTTTGTTTGTCATAATTAGCTATGTAAATACCCATTAAAATTGAAAAAATAAAAACCCCATGTAATCTATATTTTATAATGAGCGGTGAACCTTTGAGTCTTCAATTGTTATTCTTGGCATGTGCAAATAGGCTTTGAATTATATTGCCTTTGTAGATCTATTTTGGTGATGCAATGAAGATCCCATTGAATTATCTACATTATTATTAATACAAACCCTTCCTTTGCTAAGTGTTTTTTTGTCTAAAATTTATCATCATCTCAAATCTAATTCTCTTTAGAAGAGCAGAGAGTGGCGTCTTATATATGTTATTTATAGAATCCTTAGAGTGTTTTTATGGCATTCCTATACCTTATCTTCCAGTGCCATCTACAAACAATGTATCTTATTTTTTCCAAACCCAGCATCTGAGACACCATTGTTTCTTAAAAATAGAAAACAAAACATTTGTACTGCTTGCTTCCCTTCGACACATTTTTTTATTGATCATGATCATCGCCACTATACTTATGGATATTATTGTAGTTTTTTATTTGGCATGATGTTAGATGTTAGAGATCACAGACTGATGTTGATTTCGATTCGTATATGATGCATGTGGATTATTAGAGACATTTTATATTAATGTTTATATGCTATTGACATGGATATATATATATATATATATATGTTTTTCGGACATGTGATATTTCGTCATATTGAGTAGACCTTTGATAATTGAACTAATGTTGTGATCATTTTGACATGGATGAGATGTAGAATAGAAATGTTGCTAGAAATTGTAATCGATATCTTATTTTCTTAAATGATATTTGATTCATATATAGATGATTCTAGATTTATCTTTGTATATTTTATCCTAGATGTTTTTATGTGGCCATGAGGCCGAAGGAGGTGTTATGTGTTTTGCGAGTAAACATGTCATAACAAACATCGAGGGATTAAAGACCAACCACATTGGAATTCTAGGTGAATTCAACAAGGGTCACCATGGCAATATGTGTTTTTGTGTGTGTGTGTGTTGAATTATTGTTAGGGGAAATTGTGACCTAAGGGTTATGTGTTGTATTTTGTTTAGTTGTCCTTACTTAATGTAGTATGTGATTTTTAGTGATGAGATTTCCTTGTTTTTAATTATTTAAAAAAATTATGTATTCTTTTCCTTTATCTTAATGGGTTTTAGTGTCCAATTTTAAGTTAATTAATCTTGTTATTAAATATTATGAAATGTGACCAAAATTTTGCATTTATTAGACTAGATGACTCTTGGGTTTTGTGTTGTCGATTGAGTGCTTATGACCTTGAGTGTTGTACACTCTACCCCTCATGGAATTTCGAATTTGGCCTTAAGGGCCAATTTTGAAGACTTTGTGGGGGACAAGTTAAACTTGTCCCACACCTCTTAAATTTCCATGACAACCCTACCTATGGGTTGGGGGCCCAAAATTAGACCCCATTATATGTTTTGGGAAGATAAATCAGTAAGTCTTTATTGCACCTTCTTACATGTCATTTCTTCAACCAATTATTAATTGTGCTTTGGAGTTTGAAGTTTGACTTGTGAGGTGGAGTTGAGGATGAATGATGTGGCTGTTAGGAATTATTATTAGTGCTCACATTATTATAAAAGTTAGATTATAATTATGTTGAGTTGATATTACAATTGTTATAATATATTGTTTTATCAATATATTATTCATAGAGTTTTGTTGTACCAGTAAATTTATAAACGGGTAAGTTGTTTGTTGACTTACTATTTTATAGGAAGTAGTTCTTCTATTATATTGGCTATATATTAGCCAAATATGTTGTGCAGAAATATATAGAAAATTAATATTATATTCTGTGTTCGTACTGTGTAATTCTGTACCAAATTTAAGATTTGGTATCAGAGCGATTAATGGAGTCCTGAGATAATCTACAGGGCAAATCCATTTCTATGCTATCCATGGTGGCCCGTGTATGAATTTTTTTGGTAGGAGAACCTGATATTGCTGTGGACTGTATGTAAAGATCTGCACGGTGAAGCGGTTTCAGATCATCTTGTATTTTACTGCGCATCCTATGGAGATACAGTGGTCAGATCTGATTCAATAGGATCAAAAGTCTTCTCTACGTGGCATACAAATATGTATTGTTCAACGGTTTTATACTTGATTTCATTCAAGTTTCTTGATGGTTTCTTCTGTATAATGCATTCTCTCTGTTGTTCATTTATTTTTTCTCAAGCCGTGAAGCCCTCTCATCATATGCATACGCTGTCCTGGTCACGCATTCCCCGGAGTATTGAGAAGGCGTATTGATTGTCCATTCTACCCAGCGCATCAGTCTACAACATTGGCATATTTTCTCAGAGTTCGTATTCAGTCTCCATCACTGTGCTACGCATCAGTCTCCATCACCCATCGTTTCTTGATCTGAAACTTGAGGTAAATCGATCTATTTTCCATCGGCTTGGAAAAGAGACGTGAGCAATATAATTTGTGGTTTTCCAGAGATGTGCGCCTACATCCGTGTCTTGTGGATTGTTTCCGTCCAAGAATGCCGAGGGAAGCAGTTCGGATTGGAATGAATGAGTCAATTCTATGAATGCCGTGATAAGCTGCTCCTCCATCCGTGTGTGCAGTCCACCAATCACTGTTCAATAAACTACAGCTATGACATCTGGTATCAAATCGACGCAGCTGGTTCTCTATTCGATTTATCGACTTTGAGTATGTCTGTGTCAAATCGGTTTTTAAGTATTTGTTTAATTTTTAGTGATAGGATGATGAATGTTGTCATTCTTAGTGAATGTTCGGTGTTACTTTGGTCAATTTAAATATTTGGTATTCAAAATTTAAAAATATCATTGTGAAAGTTAAGTATAGTCTTATTACATTTGGGTTATTTTTGTCTTGTCTCATAATATTATTTTATAGAGTCTTTGTCGTCTTTGAGTCAGTTTTAAAATATGTCATTTTATTAGTATCTTGTATTAGAGTCTTAAATTGTATAAGTTTTTATTCAATATATTTGGCCATGTTTTAATGTAGTTTTTAGGGTCTTTTTGTCATTTTTGTATCAGTGTCAAAATCAATACCGAGTCAAGAGTTATTTTGTATGTCTTATGTCATATAAAAGTCCGTAAAATAAATAGGTGATTTTAGGATATTTATTTTTTGACATTTTTTATTTTAGTCAAAATTCGTGTCATTGTAAAAGTCCAAAATAAATTTTTTTTTGCCTCACGAGTGCATTTTCGGTTGAAACCGACACTCTAAAATATAATGGACATTCCACTAGAAAAATTCAATGGTCTTAATTTTCACACATGGAAAGTCAAGATCCAGATGCAGTTGATGAACAAAAATATTTGGAGAATAGTAGATGGAAAAGAACCAACAACTTCAGATCTGACCAGATTGGCAGAATGGGAAACACGGGATGATAAATCCAAAGCCATTATTGGCCTTGCCCTTTCGGACTCTGAATTACATTATGTTGATCTAGATAAAAACTCGAAGGACATCTGGGATAATTTGAGCAAATTATTTGGTTCAAAAGTAGTCAATGCAAAGTTTTCTCTAAAACTTCAGTTGTTCAAGCTCAAAATGAGTGATGGAGATACAATGTCTAGTCACATCAACAATTTACGATCTCTTCTGAGACAACTTGCAAAAGTAAAAGCTCCAGTAGACGACGAGGATGCAAAAGCTATTCTGTTGAATAGTTTACCACCCAAATACAGTAATGTTGTTTTCACTCTTGGTCAGATACCTTCTAACTCATTGGAAGATATGATATCAGCTCTCCTAGCTGAGGAAAAACGGACCAAAGAAGATGTAGAAGAAGAAACAACAATGTATGTAAAAAGGAAGTATAATTTTTTTCTAAATATAAAGAGGAAAGAGAATGTTTCTCTTTGTAAGAAAAAGGGGCATACAAACTTCATTTTGTAGAGCTCGAGCTCAAGATATACTTAGTGGAAAACTCAAAGGAATTGAGGCCAACTTTATTACTGAAGAAAGATCGAGAATGAGGAAGAACAAGTAAATGAAGACAAGTGGTTCTGAAGACTTCTTGTTCTGAGCATGAAACTGGAGGCAGGAGGCATCGGAGGTTGGAGTTCATTCAGCGACTCTCTTCAATCACCAATGACGGGGCAGCATATCAGCTTTGGTGACAGGTGTGTGTGCAGTTTGATTTTAGTGCTTCCAGTGTGGTGTGCCTCAGTTTGCAGTAATATTGTTTTCAATAAGTGGAAATTTCACATTGAGGGGGGGAACATCATTCCAATGTTCCATTTCCAGTATGTCAGCAGAATTTCCTATGTTATTCCCTATAGTGAAATGTGATGAGGGCCGATGATAGTACTTGGCACGTCATGATGTGGTTGTAGGTAAACCACTTGAAAACCTTCATTTGTGGTTTGTGGTAAACCAATAGCAAAACCACCATTCTTGGTTGTTGGTAATCCATTTGCAAAACCATCACTTTGTGGTTTGTGGTAAACCAATTGTAAAACCACCATTCTCGGTTTGTGGTCAACCATTTGCAAAACCATTCTTGAGGTTTGTGATCATCCTGTGAAAATCACCAGATCATGAGCAGGTGCAAGTATAAGGCAGGTTTTCCCCATGTTCGCACTAAGGGGGGGAATGTTAGGAATTATTATTAGTGCTCACATTATTATAAAAGTTAGATTATAATTATGTTGAGTTGATATTACAATTGTTATAATATATTGTTTTAACAATATATTATTCATAGAGTTTTGTTGTACCCGTAAAGTTATAAATGAGTAAGTTGTTTGTTGACTTCTATTTTCTAGAAGTAGTTCTTCTATTATATTGGCTATATATTAGCCAAATATGTTGTGCGAAATATATAGAAATTTAATATTATTCGTGTTCATACTGTATGATCTCGTACCAAATTTAAGAGTGGCATCCTACATAGAGAGCACTCACCCTCCTCTCTCCCTTTCTATTTATTCAAGTTCTTTTTCTTGTTGGGGGTTACTTAATTATTTTGTGCTCTTTCGTTTCTTGGAGTTAGAGGATTTTTTGAGAGCTTATGGTCTTATGGGAACTTGTTGGTGATTACTTGGGATTGAAGGAGCTTGAGTTTGACTCTTGGAACAAGTTCTACTATGGAAAGGTAGGATCTTTACTTTTGCTTATGTTAATCCTCTATTTTGTGTTGTGTGATTGTTTTTTTTTAGTGTTTGGAATGCTTGTTGGGTGCTTGAGTAGATTGCCTAAGTCCTGGGGTAGGAGAGGACTATGGGGAGAATTGTAGGAGGTATAAAAGTTGTTTCATGTTTGGAGGGATTTTGGGTTGGGTGCCCCACCTTGGACAGGGAATGCTTGCATTTCTTACTTATTCTTGTAAGAGGGAGGCATAAGATAATGACGGAGGCATAAGAGTATGTAGGGATTTGAGACATGTATTGGAGGTTTTTAAGGTGCGTATCCATTTCCCATTGGGAGACATAACTAGCCTCCACATAGGTTCTTTCTCCTTTGAATTTCATTTTAAGCCTTGTTTATTTTGGTTGTTTTCCTTCTGTGTGTTGTAGTTGAGTTGAATGTTCTTGGAATGGTTGTTAAAGTTTTGGTGTTGTGTTGTGGAAACTTGTTGTTTCCATGGGTTGGATTCACCTCTCATTATAATATTTTTAGGGCTCAAGGGCCAATGAGGATGATGGCTTCTCCTCTTCATTTGATATTTTGGTTGGGTGGAGAGTGTTGTCTCCACCCCCTTCTTTGTTGTGGTCAAGTGATGAGAAGATGGAGCTTGATTGAAGGGTTGATTTTGGAGCTATACTTGAAGACAATTGGTATCTCATTGTAGTCCTTCCTTCTTGTAAAAATTTTCCACTTTAAGTGGAAGACAATGTATTAATATTTGTGAGGAAAAGTTGTTTTGATTATTGGATTTCAAAGTTGTGTTGTATATTATAAGGGAAGGAAAGAATTGTGTTTGTAAAGCTAGTTGTTGAGATAGAAAAGAAGATTTTAAAGAGGAAATATTTCATTCCATTGAAGTTGATTTATTCCCACAAAAGTATGTTGTTCTTGTCAAAAAAAAACTATTGGAAAGTTAGTAGCTCTCATCTTAAGATTTATTGAAAAACTTGGTTATAATTGTTTGTGTGAATGGTTGGAAAATAGTAGTTTGAAAAAGAAAAGGGATGGTTACTTCTTTGTATTCCATGATGTTTATAAATTAGTGAAAAAGTTTTAAGCTTGTATGTTTGGATGGAAAGAACTTAGGTGTTAGTGGTCTTTTCATTTGCTCAATAAAATAGAATGATTCCTAAATCTAGTTGTGTAAAGAAGCTACCAAGTTCCAAGTAAACCCTAGACCTATTGCTTTGGGATTACATTGTTAGATTAAACAAATTTCATCCTAAATTAGATGTCAAGAAAATGGTAACAATAAGGAAAAACAAAATTTTAAATTAACCTTTGGAAACACTCCTACCAAATATTAAGAGAAAATTTAAGTATAAGTTTCCTTAATTTTGCTAATACTATTGATATTAGGAACATTACTACCCAATGATCAAATTACTAATATTTAAATTATTATAATAACAAATATTAATAATAAATTAATTTAGTAATATACTAATGTAGCCAAATTCTAAACAAACTTGATATTCTATAACTAACATGAACTCCAAAAGAAATAAATCTCCTTCTTCATTATCGAATAATGAATTAAAAATTTTCTAAATAAGAAAACAACTCCCAACTCGAGTTGCCAAGAAAAATCTAATTTGACTAAATCTACTCTAGGTGGCGAGAAATTACTATTTTTAACAGTTTACTAGAACCTGCTATTCTTAGTAAGTTCGCATGCTTATTAAATACAGCACAAAAATTTCCATGCATCTTGTACATTCCTAAATTAGAGGAATTTCCAACTTTATAACTCATAATGCAACTAATAGACTAAAATTAACTATCTTCTCTTCCATTTTGTTAATTGATTACATTACGCTAATTAATTAAGTCACTTATCCAACACATACCCTAATTAATGACCCTTCATTAATCAACACCTTCTATCTAGTCTAATTAATTAATTAGCCTCCCTTCTCATTAAATCAATAAATCACTATTTAATTGGTTTAATTCCCTCCTAATGGTCCAAATCACACTAAAATCCATCTAAAAGCTTATAAAAGCTTGCACATGTATTAATTAATCATCTTGATTAATTAATACACCCCTTTATCCACATGAGCCACTTAAGGACAAACTAAACCCTCCTAAAGTTAACTCAACCCCATCTAAACCCCCCTTATCCATAACTAACTCTACATCTCCATTAGTCCCACATTCATGAGGATGTGTTGAATCCTTTATCCTTTGGGCTATATAAACAACCCTCCCTCTACCTTTATACCTACACCTAAATCTCTCAAGAGACAAAAAAGCACATAGTTTCATACTAATAGCCTTTTGTCATTCTTGAGATCTCCATCCTCCATTCTTGAAGAGCTAAGCCTCACACCCAAGCATCCATTGAAGGATCAAAGCAAGAAAATATAATTTGATTGCCATTGGACTACTTAGGTTCATTTTAATGTTAAATTAGGCAATTAAGGAGAATAGAGTTCATTAATTTACATTATGTTTTGATCATTTCAAAGTTATTAATGTTAAGGGTAGGACTTGCTCATTTCTTCATCATGATGGTGCACATTTCTCATTTCTAGCTAGGTTAGGAAGCTATTTCTAGGTGGTAGTTTCTTGCTTTAAATTTAGCTAAATTGTAGAAATACTTGCACACATTTGGCATACCCGGTGGGACCCTTAGTCCCATGGCATTTTAGTTTAAGTTTCATTGTTTTGGCTAACTTTTGATATGCACATGTAGTAATTAATGTCCATTTTCTTGGAATTTTTGCTCATTTGATATGTGTAACCTCATGTTCATAGCCATAATTTTAATGGGTTATTGCCATTCTTAAGCTAACTTGTCAAAATTTGAGATATTGTGAGTTTTCTTGTGTTTTTTGCCATATTTTGGTTGTAGGTCTAGTGCGTAGGCACATTTTAGAGGCGTAGCATGATTTTTTGTGGTGCGAGGCATGGTTTTCGTGGTGCACACATCTCTCTGGTGGGCACGGGGCACTTTGGTAAAACTGTTACTGTTTTCGACCCCGTGCATGCATGCGCACTAACCCTAGCGCACACACCCTAACCAATGCGTAGGTGCACTACACTAACCTGGCTGCAGGATGATGTCATTTCATACTGTACCTTCACTACATTCTGAAACCTATCAGATGGTGCACATGCCCTAACCAGAGTGCACATGTTGTTTTAGTGGCGCAAACACATTTTTCGGTAATGCGGTTGTTTTGTTTTTTTTTCTATTTTTTTCTCAGAGTAGCGCATATGCTATTTTTGTGGCGCACACACCTCTCAGTGGGCATGGTGCTTGATAAATCAAAAAATTCCACAGAGTGGCGTAGGCACTATTTTAGTGGTGGGCATATACTATTTTCATGTGCACACATCTCTCGGGTGGCGCAGGTGCACTGTGAGCCGAAAACAACGTTTAGTGGTGCATACGCCCTAACCCACGTGTAGTGCTAAAAAAGGGGCACATGTGTCCTTTTGCATTTTTGAAATTAAGGTGTTGATGTGCTAACATTCTTACAGGTTTATCTAATCATATATTTGTCTTTGCAGGCTGTTTTTACATGTTTGTATTTGATTAGGTAATATTTTGCATTGTTTACTTATAGGAATAAGGATCATGTATGCTCTTCCCTCACGTCCCTTGGGGTGATCTTGGGAATCAGAAATGATTCTTAAGTCCTTTTGATGCTTTGAGGATTGTTAGGAGTATTTGAGTTGGAATTGGTTAATTTGGCATAGTTGAATTAAAGTGTTTTTCCATTTGATATCTTTTTGGATTTTGAAGACAATCACATATGCTCTTCTCTTGCGTCCTTGGATGATCTGGAGAATCAGAAATGATGCCTTCTCTTTTGATGGAAAACTACTAAAAATCATCATACAAGACCAAAATGCCATCGCTTGTCAAAGAACGGAGGAATCAAAACAAAAGTTAGAAAACTACTAATACAGTTGTTATACAGGTTGCCAAATGGTGTTCGAGCAAACCACATCTAATTAAAAAGATAAAATGAACAACATATTCAAAACATTGTATTGCAAGGTTTTGGAAAAGGGTACGTCCCTCTCCGCTCAACTAGAACATAACCCCTTTGGCATAATGCCTTAAGCTACAACAATGGGGGTGGTTCCAAGAACCCCAAAGTAGTCCACGCAAGAGGGAACCTTGTGGATGAAACGGGAAGTGCTCCGCACTACCTATCTGACTAGTAAATCCTTTGTGAGATAGAGTTACAAGTTGTCCCTACGTGACCCTTTTAAGTACACATTTGGATGCATTTATTGCCCACTGTGCTTGAAGGGGGAAAAGTTGAGATACTCCCAAACTAGTCATTGTGACTTTTTGGGTAAATCATCCCACTCGTGGATAATCTTTGTAGCACCTAGGATGAGAGAACCACCTAGGAAGATATACTTTGGCCAGGAGCCCACTTTGACCATTCTAAAATAGTGTTGAGTTGTGAACCATATTTTCATTGAGAAACGTGTGATGCGTTACTTTCACCTAGTTTTTACTTGCCTTAGGGTGAGGTGAAACTCTGCCGAAGTGAAGCCAACATTTTTCATCCTTTTTTTTGATTTGCTTCCTTCACATTCTTTTGACACTTTGTTGATCAGAAGAAGGGTGACTACCTTTGTGTTACCAATTGACTATTTCTATCACTTTTATGTCCATTTACGCCCATCCATGTTTGCGGCTGGGTAAGTTAAACGTCTAAAGTGTGTGGAGGCGTATTCACGTCATTGGTAGCCATTGTGATCTTGATACCCATGTCAAGATCATCATTGTAGTTAGGCGTGGTTCATCACCGTGGACTTCCTTAGAAGAGTTAGCTTGTTTGTATCGTATCACTACAATTTGATATTTACGTCTTGTTTCTTGTAAACTTGACATAAATATCTATATTGTAAGGTTACGTTGCACACATTTTTAACTATTCCTAGCTATACTTTGAGATTTTTAGTTTGATTCTATTATTACCTCGATTTTGAAGAGTGCTAGGTGTTACCATTTGTGCGTGTTATATCAATAACACCTTGATATCAATACTTCACTTTCTCGCAAAGTGGGTTAACATATCTTGGTGATATTGTTGTGTCATTCGTGAATTGTAATTGGCACTTTTTGAGATATAGGTCTTAATCGAGTTTGAGCTTGCTCATCGTATATCTTGATTGGGAGGTCACATTGACTTCTTGTATTTACTTACGTTTTGTTCATTCCCTTGAACTTGGCATAAGTGAAAACATCTTGTTAATCATCTTGCGATGTGAAACTACTTTTTGAAACGTAGTCTAGGAGGTACTTCATTTAAACAGGTTTCGATACCAAACGCTTGTGTCACTGGTGATTTATCACTCTATCACATTGGTATTCTCACATTGTTGACTTATTCATACTCTTAACAAATACATCTTGCATCTCACTTAGGGGTGGTCACTAAGCTTTGAACACATTTACAACTTACCCTAGTGAAACTATCACAAAAACATGGCTCCTAAAACACGTCTAGGATTAAAGAAATAGACATATGAGGAACAACAAGTGCAAGCTTGGGAAACCTCTAATAGACAAGGGTCAAACCCCTTCATTGGACATGACCTAGGACCATTGTTTTCTATGGAAAAAGAAACATAGAAGAGATGGTCGATCATAGTGGAAATGAATTAGAATCACCACACACAGAATTTGATTTTGACCCCACTTTACTAGATGAATTTCTTCTTAGAAACAAAGATAGAGTGTTGGCATGGGTCATAGAATTAGGGGCCAAATTTCCCACCGAGAATGAAACAATACTACCTGAAAATGACGCTACTGAGGAAGAACATCCCCTTATCAATATGGAAGATATTTTAACACATGGACATGCTTCCACTTCTTACGCAGGGAATGATAAAGTGGTGGGGCATAGAATACCCTTTATCAAAGTGCCATGAAGAAACAAGATAGAACATGAGATGGGTGAAGAACCTCCACAATACGAGGAGGAGGAACCTTTAGAAGAAGAAGCCACAATCCAACAACAAATTAGTAACCTAAGCCGACAACTAGCTTTGCTTACTTCCCATGTATAGAAAGACACAAACAAGAACGTTCAAAAGTTGAGGCCTAAGGTTAAGATCAATGAACTCCATCGAGAAAACCAAGGAGAAGAAGACACAGGGTATCATCATGTATACATCCCCACTTCTCCCACTAGAGAACAATTGCTCACACAAGAAGTGTAGTCTATGAAAGTGACGCTCATGAGCTTACAAGAGAGAAATATAGGGAGCATTAGGAAATATCAATATGAAGAATTATGCCCCTATCCTTTTGACAAGACAATGACCCTTCAACCCTTTCCAAAGAAATTTGATATGCCAAAGTTTGACAAATATAAAGGGAAAGGAGATCCATGGGATCATGTTAAATATTTTACATGGCATGTCAAGAGGTGTCTTATAGTGACAATTACCTCATCAGAATTTTTCCCAAGAGTCTCGGAGGTCAAGCCTTGGAGTGGTTTACATGCTTACCATGAGGATCAATTTTCACCTGGCTAGAATTGGTAGAAAGATTCATGTGTCACTTCTCATATAACATAGAGAGTGATGTCACCATGGAAGACTTATGTGGCACCAAGAAACACCTAATGAGACTTTCCAACTTCCTCCAATGGTGGAGAGGGATAGCTAGTCACTTCCCTTGTGCTTTCCTTAAAAAGTAGCTGGTTAGTATTTTCGTTCCCAATCTCAACCCGGATATAGCTTTCCACCTCCAAATGCATTGTGTTCATACTTTTGAGGAGGTTATCGAGAAAGGGATTTAGATAGAAAAATATCTCATTGCCAAAGGCACCCTCAAAACCCAATCTAGAGACAACCAAAATGTCAAACCCATGGAAAAGTGAAGATCTTTAACAAAAACAAAAATGTGGTGGGAGACGGAATCACTGATTCCAAACGTGTTCAAATGGTCCAAACTGGTCAACCTTTTAAACTGACCAAGGGCCCAATTCAACCACCACCAAAGTGAAGAACATTCACCTCTCTCAATGAACCTTTGTCAGTCATACTAAAACAATTGGATGCGGCCCACATGATGACCTATCCTACAATGCAACCATTTGATGACAATGCTCCAAAACCTTCATGGTACAAGGAGCATGAATATTGTGAAATGCATCATGTCAAAGGACATAAGATAGACAAATGTCTGCGGCTTCATCATTATATTCAGGACCTCATTGACAATGGGGAGATAGAGGTGGATAACCTAGGAAAAACACAAACACCTAACGAGAAAATGGGGATATATAAAGAACCATTCCCCAAGCATGATAAGTCGGAAAAGTCAAAGCCGGATCGGGGAGAGTCATCCCAAACTTATAAAGCATGTGAATTACTTGTACACCAAAAGAGACAACAATCATTATGATTCACTTATTGGATGTATTCACTCTCCTGCTGACCATGTCAATACCATCCGGATCAAGGGAAAGGACTGTACTATGGTAACAAGGCATGCCCACCTCGTGATTCTGGAACCTTCTCCGTCGACCCCATAAACCGGTAAATATAACCTTTTAGAACAACTTGAAAAGATGTCTACTAAGATTTTGATCTTAGATCTTCTCAAGATATCCAATGTGCATAAAGACATTTTGTACCAAACTCTTCAGGGGTCGGGAGTGCCTTTAGAAATTCGATCTACACACCTTCAAGCCGTGGTGGAAAACATCACACCAAGTGAACATCTCACTTTCAACCATAGGGAGATCCCTACTGAGAATCCAACACATAATCTTCCCTTATACATTGAGGTAGTTGTCACCCATAGGAAAATCAAATGGGTGCTTGTGGATAACGGATCTGGGTTGAACATTTGCACGCTTAAGTTGGTCAAATAGTTGGGACATACGGAGGAAGATCTTGAGTCCCATATTATCACTATCACCACATACGACAAACGGAAAAGGGAGTCACAGGCACCATCACGCTGCCCATGGAGGTGGGTCCCACTTGCCATCAGACAAAGTTTCATGTCCTAGACTTGGAACTTCCATATAACATGCTTCTAGGCTGACCATGGATTCATGCCATATAGGTCATGCCATCAACATTTCATCAATGCATTAAGTTGAAGCATGAGGGACATACGGTTACAATACAAGGAGATTCAGAGCCCTTTGCTCATTGTAGAGCTCTCAATAGCTTTACACAAAAGGGTACATATGCATGTCCCTCCATGAGATATAGTTGTCCCTCTCCAGTCTGAGGCCATGGAATCCGGGTGGATTTGATTCTCTTAGTTCTTGCGCTCATGGGTGCATCTACTTCAACATCTCCATTTGATTCATGGGAGATGAAAATCCTTGAATATGGCTATGGGGAGTATAATGTACAACAAGTGCTCTTGGTTTTAGACCTCTCATTGTTGCCCAAGACTAGAGGTCGACCCAACTACTGCTTCAGAAGACCTAGAGAGGAACACACTATTGGGTCATTCTACTTGGAGGCTTGTTAGCTGAGGAAAATTGCTTGATCCACCTATAACTTGGGTCCCTGAGGATACTCAGCCATCCTGTTATCGAACCCTAGAATATGAAAAATCTAGTAAAATGATGTACTCCATGGGCTACAAAGGCCTAGGATGTGGGAGGAATGAACAAGGACAAAGAGAACCAGTCCCTCTTCCACATTTCAAAATAGAAAGATATGGCATTGGGATTCACCCTTATGGAGCACACCCAATGATCAAGATGCTACTTGTTTTGAGTGTGAGGATAGCTCTGACTATCTAGACAGTGATACGGATTCCCATTGTAGCCAATATGAGGATCTGGCCTCCATGAACCTTTTCATGAACAACGTTGTCCTAACCATAACCCCCATGGAACCAACCCTTGACCTTGTATACCCTTCCCTTGTTGAATGGGACCAACAAATGTCACATGCCACTAGATTTATTCAAGAATGATGAAGCTATCACAGAGTTCATGGGCATAAGGGATACAATTCCCATTGGAGATCACAAGAAAGGTTTCTTTATCGACTTAGATACCTATGCCTACTTCGGCGAGGAGGCTGAACTTCATGGTCAACAAAACTTAAAGAAAAGTGAGGGAAAAGTTCTAAAGAAAAGCCTCGGAAAAATCAAAGTCCAAGTCACACAGTGAAAACCTCTTTGAGGCACTGGCTGACAAACAAATAAGAAAATCAAAGGACAAACAAAGTGACCATGCCAAGGATGAAAATCTCATGGAGACATCCTTGGATGAAGATCTCAACCTACCTCCTGATCCTACATGCGTATGGAGGACTTATCAAAATTGCTAGTCGAAGAAACCATTGATGTCAATATTGGTAGAAGAAGATCCCAAGATAGTAAAATTGGGAGCATCACTCTCGGCTAGAGAACAAAAGACATTCACTATCTTTGTGAGAGTTTATTGATGTGTTCGCATGGTCTTACAAAGACATGCCCGGCTTAGATCTGACTTTGGTCGTGCACAACCTAGTCGTGCATGCAGATGCTAAGCCTATCAAATAGAAGCTCCGAAAGATGCACCCAAGAGTGGCCCTGTTGGTTAAAGAAGAGTTGGAAAGATTGCTTGCAGTAGGATTCATCAGGCCAATTGATTATTCTAAATGGATATCAAACATTGTTCTATCAGAAAAAACCTATCGGTATCGAATCTACATGGATTTTAGGGACATCAATAAAGCTTTCCCTAAAGATGATTTTCCACTTGCCCAACATTGACATGATTGTTGACTCAATAGTAGGGTATGAAATGCTATCACTCATGGATGGATTTTCGGGATATAATCAAATCAAGATAGCTGAAGAAGACCAACACAAAATAGCTTTTACGACTCCTTGGGGCACCTTCTGCTATCAGGTGATGCCATTTGGCCTTAAAATGTAGGAGCAACTTATCAGCGGGCAATGATAGTAATTTTTCATGATATGATTCATGATATCATGGAGGACTACGTAGATGACATCCTGGGAAAGTCCAAAACAAGAGAGGATCATCCTATCATTTTGTGGTGTATCTTTGAATGCTGCGTGTGAATACAAAGTCAGGTTGAATCCAAAGAAGTGTGTCTTTGGTGTGCTATCTAGGAAACTATTGGGCTTCATTGTGTCAAGATGAGGTATTGAGGTAGACCCTGCTAAAGTGTCTGCTATCACTGAAATGCCTCCACCTGAGAATATCAAGCAACTACGTAGCTTACAGGGGAAAATTCAAGCCATTCACCACTTCATCTCCCTTGTAGATAAATGTCACTCATTCACCCATTTTCTTAAAAAGGATGTCACTTTCATCTGGGGACCTGAGCAACAACAAGCCTTTGCTTTGCTTAAACAAGTACTTGGCTAATCCACCTATCCTCATGCCTCCCACTCTGGAGAACCACTCTTGCTCTATATTTCCACTACACAATTTTCTATTGGTGCGTTGCTCACCCAATACGACCTTGGCCATAAGGAGAAAGTGGTGTACTATCTGAGTCACACCCTCATCGCCTATGAGCTCAATTATCCTCAAATTGAAAAGGCTTGCTTGGCCATTGTTTTTACTTTTCAAAAACTTTGCCATTACCTATTGAATACTAAGACCAAGCTAATATCCAAGGTTGACCCACTCAAGTATTTATTGTCCAAACCCACCCTCATAGGTAGAATGGCTAATTGGATCATTCTACTCAGTGAGTTTGACATAGAATTTGTCCATCAAAAATTGGTTAAAGGAC
The DNA here is from genome assembly GCA_018340775.1 of Taxus wallichiana var. yunnanensis. Classification (NCBI taxonomy): domain Eukaryota; kingdom Viridiplantae; phylum Streptophyta; class Pinopsida; order Cupressales; family Taxaceae; genus Taxus; species Taxus wallichiana. The sequence goes on from CM031237.1 coordinate 258,439,513, forward strand.
AAGTACTTGTGGACCAGCTAGTGGAAGCACCTTTGCAAAGCATGGAACCTTTGAATCTGGATCTGCCAGATGCCTCCTTGCTCTACATTGAAGAATCTATTGTGTGGTAGATACATTTTGATGGATCCTTTATGTTTCATGGTTTAGGTGCAGGAGTGGTCCTTATTACTCCTTCTGGTGATCCTATACCATAGGATTTTCACCTAGGCTTCCCTTGCACAAACAACATTACAGAATATGAAGCACTCATTGCAGGGATGAAGCTAGCCATCAAGTGGAATGTTCATCATGTCAAGGTTGTAGGTGATTCGTAGTTAATCATCAAATAGGTTAATGATGAATATAAGGTTAAGGATGACAAGCTCATACCTTACAAAAAGTTAGTGGAAACTCTAAAGGAGTACTTTGTGTGCATTACCTTTGAGAAAATCCCAAGAGCGCAAAATAGATAGATGCCATGGCAATGTGGGGTCTATGCTTCGTATTCCACTAGGGAATAATGATATGCCATTCTTCGTAGAAAATCTATGCCAGCCCACGTATGACATGCCAGAATCTTGCTTGGCTTGTGAGGTTGTTGGTCCCCATTCCCCGTGGTATGAACCCATCTTCACCTATCTTAAGGACAACACATTCCCTCCCGATATCTCCCATTCTAAAAAGAAAACCTGATTCACCAAATAGCCCATTACACCCTTTTAGGAGGTACACTTTATCATCATGGCTATGATGGGAATCTATTATGTTGTCTAGATGTGATGGAGTCAATCCAGGCAATCAAAGAAGTGCACGAAGGGGTGTGTGGAGCACATACAAATGGAATGGTCTTGGCTAAGAAATTGTTGAGAGTAGGTTACTATTGGCCTACCATGGAAACTAATTGTTGCAATTATGTTAGAAAATGTGTACTTTGCCAAAAGTATGGAAATTTCATTCATGCTCTGTCACAACCATTACAACCTATCACTACCCCATGGCCATTCTCCAAGTGGGGACTTGATTTAATAGGAAAACTTACTCCTACCTCATCTAATGGTCATACATATATCATCACAGCTATAAAATACTTTACAAAATGGGTGGAGGTTGTCCCTTTAACCTATGTCACAGGAGCCAAGATTTCTAAATTTATCATGAATCACATTATTTGTCGATATGGTATTCCCATAACCATTATTACAGATAATGGGAAGTCATTTAAGAACAAAACTATGAAAGGTCTTTGCCAATGGTTCCAAATTAGGTTAAAATGGTCCACGCCATATTACCCTTAGGGTAATGGACAAGCTGAGGCAACAAACAAGACTTTGGTAAGGATAATGGAGAAGATGGTCAGCAAAACAGGTCGAAACTGGCACCTACAAATCCATCCAGCCCTTTGGGCTTACCGAACATCCATTCACACTCCTACGGGTGCGACACCATATTCCCTAGTGTTCGGGACAAAATCTATCATCCCTTTAGAGATTGAACTTCCATCCCTGAGAATTTCTCTTTGGGACTATCTGGATAAGGATGAAGATTATCGAGTGGAAAGACTGGCTGAGTTAGAACTCCTAGATGAGAGGTGCATTCGTGCTCTTAATCACCTGAAAGTGTATCAACACAGAGTCTCAGAAACTACAACAAGAGAATCATCCCTCGTCAGTTTGAGGTTGGTGATTTAGTCATGAAGGAGAACCAGTTCAACACCAGAGCAGAGTGAGAAAAGAAAGGGAAGTTCGAACCACATTGGTTGGGACCCTATGTTATAGTTGCCAAGTATGGCACAAGGGCATACAAACTGGCTCACCCCAATGGTGATGAGCTCGGGAGCCCATGAACACCATGCATCTTAAGCGGTTCTATGCTTAAACATGGCACAAGGAAGTTTTAAAAAAATTAAAAAATCAGAAAAAGAAAAAGAGAAAACAAGTCATCCACTAGTGAAAACCACGCAATTGTGGCACTTTGGACAAGTCCTTGGGTGAAAACCGGTTTCGGTGCCTTGGGAGGATTCATTGTTCACAAGCATCCTACATCAAGAGGGTAGTTTTCTTTAGCCTAGACCTAGTTCTACCTTTGAGAATTCCCTATGCACACCATCTGTCAAGCCTTGATCCGGCTTTTCCTTCTTCTATTCATCTGTGAGGGGTATGGTCTTTCGCTATTTCCCATCTTATGTTGGGGGAAATTCAATGACTTCACCTTCTTATTCATAAACGTGTGGCTTCTACCCTTGTATATTCCCCATCTAACGCTAGGGGGCATCCACGCTTTCTTGGTTACCTACACATAGCTCTGGAAAAATGTTAGAAAACATAAAAACAATATAAAATTGTTTCACAAAACACAAAAACAATAGAAAATTGTTTCAAAAAACAAAACAATAGAAAATTGTTTCACAAAAACCTAAACAATAGAAAATTGTTTCACAAAACCTAAACAATAGAAAATTGTTTCATAAAAACCTAAACAATAGAAAATTGGTGCATGAAAACAAATCTTACAAAAAAAAAAAAAAGTTACTTGCATTGTCTTGTTTCTTGCTTTGCTTGTTGCTTGTATAGTTGTTTTGTATTCTTGCTTTTGGGTTGTTTGTTGCTTGGGCATACTTTGTTAGGATTCATCTTTTCTTGCTTAGATTAGATTTTTTCCTGCTTATACATAATGAGGTATGTTTTTGCATGATAGATAATTTTAGGAATTCATGATGTAATGTGTTAATTCATTATGTTCTTTCTTAAGCATTTGGGTGTGTTTTTACATGTTAATAAAGCATGGTGAATCATAGTGTATTACATTAATTCTTGGTGTTCTTTGTTACCATTTGGTTGTATTTATTGCATGTTCTCTATTTTTTTATCATTCACATCACATTACCATCGTTGTCATCACATCTAACATCATCTATACATCATATATAAACAAAATACTAAGCTTTACATCATGCATGTATGCTAAGCTAATCATCACATATCATATCATCAATGGGGGCAAGAGGGGTTGCGCATGATCAAAAATATATCTCCCCGCACCAATATCATCATATCATCCCGTCCATATACATCTACACTAACACATGCAAAATGTAATTCATATCATCTAAGGATCTATCATCTAACATCCACAAAAGACACATGTATACATCAAACATCGAAATCAGATACATAAAATGTATAAAATTAGATAACATCATAACACATCCATAAGTGCTGAATCAAAACATGCAACATGCAATGGGAATCAAAATATGCCCACTCATGTCACAACACATCCATAAGTGCTGAATCAAAACACGCAACGTGTAATGAGAATCAATATAGAGTAATTTCTAAAAAGGGTATTTCACATCATAAAATTATCCCACTCGTGTCACATACATCAGGACAAAAACAATATAGTACATCATCTCATAAACATGTGTATCTGAGCCAAAAAAGTAATCCTCATATATATACATGTGTGTCATATACATCTATATCAACAAAAATGGATACAAATCAGTGCTCTATATCAAAAATATGCCTTCAGCTAAGGTGTACAAAGATGCTACAAATGTCTATACAAATATACATTGTCGGATCGGATTGCTCAATATAATACATCATCGATACACAATGCCATCAAAAAGGGCATATATCGAAAGAATCAAGCCTTCATCATGAGGCATCATCAAAATACATGTATAACAAGATCTCATGTACATAAAAATCAGCCTTCATAAGAGGCATACATATAAATAATCTATACAAAAAAAGTGTGAATCTCAACCGCAGCTCTCGCCCTTGCTAGGGCTCCTAGACTGTCATCCGGTCGATGGAACACCTTTGGGATTTGGGACATGTATATGTACTAATTATTTTCACATAAAAGTAAGTATATATAATTTCTCTTTTCAATTATTTTATTATAAATTTGATTGGTTATTTTATTTGTTATAGACATAGGTTAGAATGAAGTGGCATATTCTAAATTTATTGCATTATTTATCTATTGATATTTACTTTACAATAGTCCCTCTTTGGATTTATAACATATCAATTTTTTACTATCAATGTTTATAACCTTAACTTAAATATATTCATCTTGTTACAATCATTACATAATTTTAATATTAATATATCACTGTTATCCTATACTTAGGAATTTTGGAGAACCTTATATATTTTATAGTGTATGGACTATTTCCTTCTTAATATAAGAAAATAACACCTTATAGTTGATTTAATCGAATTATAATTAAATAAACTAATTCATAGTAACTTACATAAATAGTGATATACATGTGTTTATATATAGTAATGTGCAAGAAATAAGTAATGAACAATGTAAAACCTTAAGAAAATGAGAGATAAAGATGACTTATCCGATCTTGTGCAACACGGGAATGATCTAGACTAAGTATCTACTAGAACAATTTGAGGAACAGTTTCATTAAGGCTCACTAAAGGTTTAGATCCCTAGGAATGTATGGGAAAAATTAAGTTCCCACATGAGGACATGACTGTTGTAATCACCATTGACTAATCTAGGTGCCTATTTTCACTCAAATACTAGGATGTTGATATTTTTTGGGTCGAAGGATATTTGTTCCTATTCACTCTTTATCGATCTGGTTTCACTATTATATTGACATTCATACCTATAAATTTCAAAAAAATGTTTTCTGAAAAAGCCTACAAATCACATATAATCTAATAAAAAATATGCAAAATTTTGAGTCATATTGTTACCGATAGTCACCCGAAGAGTGAAATTATGACCAAGTGTTGAACTACATCTCGAGACTCCATAAAGTTCTTTTTGTGTGTATGTGTGTGTTTGTGTGCACTAGTTTTCACTTGTGTAAGTTGCATGATGATAACAAGAAAATATATATTAAACTAAGCATGCGGAATGTCTATAATGGAATAGAATGAACTCTTCTCCTATGAAGTGTATGTATATTGGTGTAGCCCTTTTCCCTTGTATGAATGCACTAGATGTGTGATTTTAAGTGCTCTTGTGACTTTGTTGAAGATTAGTTCATGATAGGTAATATTTATAGTGTTTGTCCCATTATTTTATAGAAGTAACTAAGTATATATATGATTCCTCGTTTGAGTTTTGTAAAAGACAAGCGAAAGGAAACCTAAAATGCTAAAAGGTGACCAATAAGCAAAAAGGACTGAAAAGAGTAAGAAGAAGAAAGAGATGGACATGAGTGCCCATGAGTGACAAGATATCCTATGCACTTATGTACTAGTTGGGTGCTAGTGTCAAGGCCATCAAAAGGTAGATCGGTCAAGTGCCAACAAAGTTGTAAGATGTGTAAAAATATTAAAGTATAAAAGATAAACAAACCGAAAGGACAAAAGGAGTTGTCAACCACAAATTTTCTTACTTAAGAATCATGAATACATTAGTATACTTTAGGACCTATAAATTTACCCAAGTGCATAAATTGTTTGTCTACATTTTCCCCAAATTTATGTTATTCAATGAAAACTCAATAGCATAAAGTAGATATAAGATGTGTACCTTGTAATTGGGAGAGAAGTGTAGCCAATAGCGTGCTAAGTCGAAAAGTAGCCATGTAAAGTGTGAAGTGATCACAATGTGAAGCGTGACAACTAGGAAAAGGAGGTATACCATAGGGGTGAGTCGTATGTGTAGTAGCGTGTTGTAGGAGCTCTTTTTTGTTAATGTGAGCTCATTCTTCTTTCTGGTAGGGACAAACATGCAAAATAAATGAAAGTGAGTGGTTAAAATCATGTATATGAAAAATGATAGTAACATATGTATAACTAACTACAAAGTATGTCAAATTAGTGGCTAACAAAACATCGGACCTGATGTATGAGAGAGTATAGGATAGTAAGTTGTATGTTTTACTTTGGAGATGTTTTTGGATGGGATTAAAAGTGTCAAGCCATGGATTTATGCATCCTGTGCCAAGGTTAAGGGTTTTGGTGATCTCACACAAAGGATGATTTTTTTGGGTGATCTCACACCAAGATAAGAGTGTTGGGGAGAGATGTCTATTTTTATCTCCTTCTATGACACTTCTCAAATGATAAATTGCACCTTTGACCGTAGATTGGCATGTCCCGATTTGTAACCAAATTTGTAATGAATTGTATATGATTTGTAGCCAAATTGTAATGAATTATAGTCAAATTATAACCCAATTGTAACCTAATTATATGAATTGATTGAGTCGGTTAAGCTGAAGAAAAGTGTCTCATACTATATATCTGTATTATAATTTGTTGGAAATTGTGTTGAACTAAAAAAGTATCTATGTTTTCCCTTAGAACACAAGCACCCAAGTGGGAAAAAATTACCCACTATTCCTTTATGATATTGGGTTCTAGTTTCTACTCTGTGTTTGTGATCCAAGTCTCATCTTGGATTGTAGACACATTATCGTGCACTTTGTGTAATTATCCATTCTTGATTAGATAATACATTTCATATTATACCTAAGAAAGAAAAATACTCACTAACCCATGTTTTTGACACCTTTATTTGATTTTTATTGCTACTTTAAGTCATACACTCTTAATTTCTCAATATTCCTTTTTACTTCTTATCATTTGTCATCTTGGACACTATCCTTAACCTAGATGCTAGCACTAGTTGCCCTTGTCACCTCGGGTGCTCTATCCCCTTTATACTTTACTCTCACTTTCTTGGTCGTTTTTAGCCATTTGAGCATATTATCTTTTAGGTAGTCGAGAATTTTAAGGGTTAATTACAAAATTAAAGTGAAGGAATCATATAAATATAAAGTTGTGTGATCATAATAAGGGACCAAGCACTAAGCACTATCTATCTCCACCCAAGGTTGCATCCATCAAGGCATCCAAGAGTTCCATTGCATCCATCTAGCTCCACCACAAGGGACACTGAGGGATGGTTTTCTCCACCAAACTTTATCGGAGGGAAGTTAATTATATTACATGCACACATTTACTACATTATACATATAGCTACTTTCTCATTATTCCAACTACGACACACACACAAGAGCAAAGTATAGGAACAATTCCACACACACACACAAAACTACATTGTATATGAGATGTAGTGAAACACTCAATAGTAAGTCCATCATTGTGGAAGTTGAGGACAGTGCAACCCCTCATTTTGCATCTTTCTTTTTAGGATTTTATATTTATTTGAGGGTTTTGCAGGTTTATTATTTATTGCAGATTTATAATGACCTCAAATATCATTATATGAATACATAGTGACGAAATTTGAGCATTAGATAATATATTACTATGTTGATAATTCAGGTTTTTGAGCATTTCTATAGAGTAAGGGGCCTGCATTAGACAAAGGCCTTGGGTGCCCACTGGTGGCCCTGTCCCTCTTCACATGCCTCGGTCTAGCCAAATCCATTAGATCTACAATTTAATGAACTCTATATGACGGTAAATGCTTCTTGTTTCTCTGTTCTTCAACTTTGTGCACTCTCCATAAATTGATGAATCGAGATAAGGCTCTCTACCCTCTCCTTACAAATTATGGTTGTATATTTTATTCATTAGATCTCTTTCAAGTACTTCATCATTTATTTATTTAATGTAGTCTTACATTCATATTAGGCTTGTATTATTCCATATTTAGATTAATCATTTTTGTGAACCCGTGTTCAAATACTCTTGGACCCTTCTTTTTACTTCTTATTATTCAATTTTCCCCTCGGGAAAAATTGAACAAACAAACTTACACACAACGAAAATGGAGGAGTTATTTCAGTCATGAAGGCTTACTTTTTGGATTTGGGTGAATATGGTTAAAATGATCGAGAAAATTGTAGGGAAGCTCAGGAGCTTGAGTGTTTTGGAGAATCAAGAATTCTGAAGTCTGAAATTTTGGACTTTGGAGGTGGAGCTTTGAGAGATCTCGGTGAAAGAAAAATGTACAAACTATAAAACTCGAAATTTTAGACTTTCAGGTTTCAGGGTTTTGGATATCTTGGGGTGTGATGTTGGGAAGCTGGAGCAAAATTTCGAAACCCGAAACTCTTAAAGTCCAAAATTTCAGACTTTCATGTTTTGGGGTTTCGGGGATCTTAGTGAAAGCAGAAAGCACAAATCTAAAATTCTGAAAGTCTAAAATTTCAGAATTTCGGGTTTTGGAGTTTTGGAACTCTCAAAGAAAAAAATGGAAAAATGACCACGAAATGTCCAAAATTCTGAATTCAAAGTCTGAAATTTTGGACTTTCAAAATTTCAGAACTCTCAAGTAAATTTGGTGGATGAACAGTGTTTCGACTTCGAAACGAAAATGTCTCGAAAGTCCAAATTTCTGTTAGGAAATATAGTGCGTACATATTGTTAGTAATATTATTGTTAGTAATAATAATGTATATAAGGAGTTTGTTTAATGTGAGTGGAGTTGTTTAACCAACTCACGTATATAGGATTTGGGTGAGAAATTTATGGAGGAGGTTCTCCGTAGATGTAGGAGCTACCTCTCCTATATAATTGTAACTTTGTTATTCATAAAGATTGAAGCGTTATTATTATTTTATTATTTGGTATCAGAGCCAAATTGTTTTAAATGAAGATGTAGTTTGTTGTCAGGGGTATTGCAATATCCCGATTAATGGAAGTATCAATTTTGCAGTAAAGAGTATATTTCTTTTTGGCATAGCATTTCCATGCACCATGTCGCTGTCATTATTGTGGCCTCATTAGACAACCATCCTATAAAGGCACTTTCATTATCATCAACGCATTTCTACTTAGTGTGTGGTGTGCCATTGAATACTACAGTTTTGTGCCTCATTCCTTTACTACAGATCTAATACCTGAGATCCATCTGTGCAATCTTTTATCATGCATTCAGGTTTTGGTTAAGTCTTGAAGACATCATCGATTCAGATTGGAGTGGCCTCAACTCATTAGTCTTCAAGTTGCATTCTATATGCGTGCAAAGGAATACTTCCGTCTCATGCGTGGATGTGAAAGAGGGGGGTGCATTGAGATCCTTGTTTTGATGGATTCATAGAATATTATAGCTATGTGTGTATGTTGTATGTAAAGATCTGTGTAGGCACCACCCAAGCGCGACCCATATCTATTTCAACATTTTCAGTATATTGGTATTGTGTAAGAAATAAGTAATTCTAGATCACGTGTTCTGATAAAATGTTTCACCTTCAACTCCCCAACGTGGCAGTCCAAGAGAATAACAGTTATCAGAGGTGTTAAGGCAGTTATGAAAAATTGCGCACAGTTAGGCAGATTCAAAGGTCTCATTGAATTCCCATGATCTCTCCACCATCAGTGCAATCTATCCCATCTACCACGCAGCTTACAACTTGAACTCAAATTGCAAAGTGCTGAGCACTCTACACCTATGAAGGATTCAATGTGATCCAAACTCATACGTTGGATCTGTCAGTCATTTTCCATCCACGTATCTACATTGCATAACTCACTGCAATAGTCGATGTTTCCATGCACGGTCAATAACCCAGTTGTGGCCTCTCAGCACAAATTTTTCACTCTGCACACAAAATTTGACAACGATCACACTATTTCCTCACCGTCCATGTGCTCATTCATATTTTTCTTTCCCGACCTCAATACATCCGGTTCAGATTTCACTTGGCACTGGTAGAAGTGGAATATATTCCAACACGTGGAAGTAGTTTTATTGATTAAGCATGCACAATAATATTTATGGGCTATGAGAATAAGGTATTTATAGTCATAATATTGTTTGCTATTATTTTTAGGTCATTGAGTCTAAAATATTTATACATTATAAGTCTAGTTGTATTTAGTGGTCGGTATTACCAATTCAAAAGCCTTAATAATTGTGTGTCTAAGGCTTTAAGTCATTATTTATGTCATAGAATTTTATTAGTATATATAGTGGTCTATTTAAATAATTTTGAGAATATTCATTTCAAATCTATGAAAATAGAGTCTTAGAGTCTTTGTATGTAAATCATATTTTTGTCGTCATATGTATCATAAATTTCAATAGTCTTATTGTTAGCGTTATTTGTGAGTTTTTGTAAAAGTTTCATTTTGTATTGAGTCATTGTCAAAATTCAAAAACTTGTAAATGAGTCGAAGTCAAAAGTTGTAAAATAATAAAAAAATTTACCTTAGGGACACATTTTCGAGTGTTACCCAACGTCACGGAAAACAAGTGTTTCACATTGTGGGGGAGACAAAATAAAACCAATTTGGAAACTATTGATCTCTATGATCAAATTCATCGAGTTAAGCAGCACATTTACTGGAGGATTGAGGAACAGGAGGATGGAGGACAAGCAACGTCCTTTTGTCAGTTGCCAACGACGGGGCCACATATCAACTTTGGTGACATGTGTGTGTTTAGTTTGCTTTCCTTTTTTTGCAGTGTGATTATATTTCAGTGTTCCTATTTTCAATAAGTGGAAATTTCTCATTGAGGGGGGAACATGTTCCTATGTTCCATTTCTAGTTTTCAGCTTGTGTGTATGAGCAGCAACATTCTGCCCATTTTCCTATGCTATTCCTTGCAATGAGATAGTGATGAGAGCCAATGATACTAATGCAACATCATGATATTGTGGTTGTTAGTTATCCACTAGAAAAACAATCCTACGGTTTTGGTACTTGTCTCGAAAACCATATGTTGTGTGCTTGTTGTTAAACCACTTGGAAAACCATCCAGAGGTTTTTGGTATTGTCCTTGAAACCATTCAGATCATGAGTAGGCTACGTAGTGGCATGTTGTAGTATGAAGAAGGTTTTCCCCATGTTCACACTAAGGGGGGGAATGTTAGGAAATATAGTGCGTACATATTGTTAGTAACAATAATGTATATAAGGATTTTGTTTAATGTGAGTGGAGTTGTTTAACCAACTCACGTATATAGGATTTGGGTGAGAAATTTATGGAGGAGGTTATCCGTAGAAGTAGGAGATACCTCATCTATATAATTGTAACTTTTTTATTCATGAATATTGAAGCATTATTATTATTTTAATAATTTGGGGGTTCTGAAAGTTTCATGCTTTTCGGACTCCAGAAGGCTGGAAGATCAATAGTTGCGAGAATGACACCTCGACCTTAAGATGGCCATAACTTTTGACTAGAAGTTCATATTTGAGCAAGAGAGGACTTTTTAGAAATCTCTCGGCATACGCTTGAGATGGCCATATCTTTAAATTACTAAGACCGAGTTCTTCAAAATGAAAATACGGTTCACCATTTTTTGAGGTGTCCCAAGCTTCTCATCTACCGCCATAATGAGGTATGGGCTTCCTTTCTTACCCATCAAGGAACAACATATGGAGGCATGGGTTTTACAAAGTAGAACCCATCATTGTTGCGAGTGAATTCAATGTTCTTTTGGGGTGGTTTAAGCAAGTTTCATATTTCTCCTCTCTCCTTCCTCTCACATTCTTCCTATATATTGTATGGAGGGGCATTTTTCTAAAGGTTGGAATTTTTTTGCACCTTCCCTCCTTATCTTATCTATGAGTGGATTGTTCAAACCTCCCATTCAAAATATAATGCAAGTTTGTGCCTCTTGGCCATTTTAATGGACTGTATTAAATTCTTGGAGCAATAAAAATAAGTCTATGGATGATCTCAACCCTCTCTTATGTTCATTGTATCTACCCTGATCTCTCATTGCAATCCTAGTTATTTGTGCATGGTGGTTGTATTACATTTTTATGGTTTGTGTTTAATGGAAAAATAGGTGTTTAATATTCCTTTGGTGCATCACTTTTGTTACTTAGGTTTATTTTATCGTATCTTCTTAATCTTGTCTCCTTGGAAAGTTACACTAGGTTTTAGAGTAGATCCTCTGCAAATTGTATGTGTGCACCTAGACAGGGAATAGGAACCAAAATTCATCTAGAGAGCTTTCCTGATTGAAAGTCCTGATTTAAGAAAAGCTCCATGTTATGCAATCACACTAAGAGTTTCAACCCATCGAATTACAGACATTCAAGGGTGTTGTGATTGCGCATCAACACTTCTATCATGGATCATCAAGTCTCCCATGTCTCTTTTCTTCAATTTATTAAAATCTTCCCATCTTGTTAAAATGTTCTCCACATAACCCTAGACATTATGTATCTCGTCTTTCAACACTTTTCCTACTCAATTCAACGATATATTTGATTGTCTTTCGATGACTTTCTTGGTTCCAATTCTAATGAATATATTTGTAGATTTATTCAAGCTTTATATTCTTTATTTCAAGAAAATTTTCTGACTATGAAATCTTTTGGTGCTCAAAATTGTCTCGCCCCATTTGTGCCCTTGAAAATTTATTGATTTATGGCCTCTGTCATTATCTCCTTCCCGTATTGAGCTTGGTTGGTCTTATTGCCATTTTTTAATCTACTCTTGGGTCAAAGATCATGTATGGGTCCTTAATTATCTCCTCATTTCTTTGTTCCTCTAGAAAAGCTTTGTATTTTGAGTCTCCGTGCTCTGTTCCTTCAAAACTTGTGTTTTCCCATTTCCTCCATTTTCCACAGTCAAGATATATTGTCCTTACCATTTTTCCCTAAATACTCAAAGAGAAATGAGTTGATGTGTCCCTAAGGATCGTGTTTGAGCCTTGCAATAGTCTAAATTCTCTATCCTTGAAGAAAACTTCATTTTCAGGCTCAAATGCTCGTGTTTCTGTATTTTACGGTTTGACAAGCATTTCTCCCGGTCAAATTTACATCCTTACATCAACAGGGGAACATTGCACTTCTTGGTTGGATGCGGATCAACTTAATACTTCAAAAATTCCATGAAAATCCTCAATTCAAAAATGTGTCCACATGGAGGAACGACGCTCGTTTGAGAATCAACTTTTGGTTTGGCTTTGAAGTAGCATTAGGAGGACACGTGGAGGGTTGGTAGGAAAGAGACACATGGAGGCTTATTTGGGTTTCCCATACTTAGAAAAATTTCAAAAGGTTTTCAGGAATTCTAAGACACGTGGAGGAATGACGCTCATTTGAAGATCTACTTTTGGGCTTTGCCTTGGAGTAGCACTAGGAGGACACGTGGAGGCTTCCGCTGCTTTCCCATACTTAGAATTTTTTTTATGTAGATGGAAATAGTTTGGTGGAATAGGGACACGTGTGGCGAGCATGTGCTCATTCAGGGTCTCTACTTTGGGCACCATCTTGAAGTTGCACCATGGAGACACGTGGAGGAACCACGCATGTTTGGGATTAGCCCTTGAGTTTCATTCTAAAGAAGTGCTAGGATGACACATGGAGGCCTCCACTCACTTTACATTTTACTTAGAATTTTCAATGGCCAAAAGGAGACTGCCTCGGAGCTTGAAAGTGGGGCCTTCTACTGAGCTTCAATCCTTTAAACAAAATTTGGTGGAGAAGGACACGTGGTGAACCCACGCTCATTCAAGGTATCAAATTTTTGGGACCACCTCAAGTGTGCCCTTTGGTGACATGTGGCAATTTGAAAAGTCATAGGGGTGGGGAGGCGGACCATCGAGAGGAAATTCAAACTTTTCACCTCTTTGCTTCATAAAGGTTAAAATATAGCAAAAATGGCCCATGAGCCTGATGGGAAATAGTCAATGTTTTACCAGTCAGTCAATGGCGGAGTGCGGGACTTTTGGAGAAAATTGGAAAATTTTCCCTTTGAGAGAAAAAAGAGTTAAAAGCAAAAGGGAAGGTAGTTCCATTGGACCCACATTGGGATATGTGTCAAAAGTATTTCTCAAGGGCGGAGCTACGGGAAAACTTGGAAAATTTTCCTTTTTCAAAAGAGAGTCAAATGGCAGAATTTTTCCATGTGTTTCCTTTGGGACCCACCTCAGGACACGTGTCAGGCCCATTTTAGAAGTGGAGGTGTGGGGAAAAAGGTGAAATTTTTCCATTTTTTAAAAGGGTCTAGAAAAGGTCAAAGGAAGCCCCTAAGCCTATTTTTGCATCTTCCATGTGGATGACCCACATTCAAAATCAAAGATCAATAGCTGTTGAGCGTCTAAATATGATTTTCCCCCATTTTTTCTGTAAAACTCCTAGGAGTGTGAGTCTTCATGATTTCTTGTTATTTTCTACACGCCAAATAGAGGAGTGAGTTAATTTTGATATCTAGAGTTTGGTGGGAGAGATCTGGAGATGTCTTTCACCATTAAAATAGTTTGACTCTCGAGCCCGATCTGGTTTTCCATTTTTCTTCTCTTGAGCACGCAAGGGCAGATTTGATTGATATGGGGTGGAAGTGGTTGGCGAATGGATGGAGGCATGTTTTCCCGAGAAAGGAGTTGAATGTGGGAAGAAATCGAAGAGATTTTCCCTCGAGCACGAGAATTTTTACAGATCTGATTCTGCGAATCATGAAAGAATCATGGTGAAGCACTAGTGCATTTAAAGTTTTTGTCTTTTGGGAGGAAGGGGCTCTATTGGAAATGTTATAAAGGGCATGAATTCATCGTGTAAATGGTTGGGAGTTTTTGGAAAGATCAGGACTGATTTTCTCTAGAAAAAGCTTGACAGAGCCCATCCATTTTGAGAAGTTGTCTAGAGAAGCTTGTATATCTCTCTTTGTGTCAAATTTGATCATGTCAAGGTGGTTGTAAGTGTACAACCATTGAAAAGCTTTGAGATTGTTCTAGAAAACTTTCCCTTGCTGATAAATTTGATCAAACTTTGAGTTATTCTGTGTTAATCTTGAGTAAAGTGTATTTATTTCATTTTTGAATGCATACGGGTAGTTTTTCTTGTTTCTATTGCAATCTTGTACCAAAATATAGTCCAATCACATAGGTCTCAGTCCTTGTGATAGTTTAGTGGCATCTATAATTTCATTTCTCAGAAGAGCCTTCATCTGGGAATGGGATAAATGGTTTAAAATCACTTTTCTTTCATTTTGTTGATAGAGATTATCTGTAAGCCTCTGGGTGTACCTCAAGTGTGACTTGGTTTAAATCTTGGTGCTTTATTGGGTCCTCTGACTCGAGCCTTCATGACAAAATCCCATAGGTTGTGTGAAAGAGTGTTGATCTGGGCCTCCATTGAAGCACATATTCTAGTTGAGGAAACAATTTAACTTTTGTGGCATTTTGTTGATTGAATCTTTCCATTTTGCATAAGCTCTCAAGGATCTGGTGAGTCAAGTCCATCTGTCTCCCTCCCACAAAAATTCATTTAACAACAACCAATCCTACCCATACTACCCCTATTTTTCATGTGTGTACACAAAGCAAAATCCTTTTACTAAAGTATGCGAAACAATAGGGTCTCAAATGTCTTTAGTAACCTTTGCCTTGTTGTGAAGATATCTCCATGATTTGGAAGTGACAACTCATGAGAGTCAGATTGGTGTGTTGATCATATTTTCCCCAAGGTCTTCTTTATAAAATTTATGCAAAAGAAAGGTACATGTATCTCCTTTCAAATAACAGAGGTTACAAAATAGGTTCTCTTACCTTGGTTGAAAGGCTGACCTAAAATAGTTAGGATAAGATCACATCCTTTTGCATGTCTTTACCCACTCTCCACAAATCCAAGTGCAAAAGTCGAGATAGATTTTTCCTGGCTACAAAATGACATACACATGATTATCTATCTACCTCTGAGTGTCCTTTGAAACCATGATGATGTTGCTTGGTCTCTGAAGGAGGTTAAATTTGGGTACCAACATAAATGGTGCCATTTCGGGGACTATTTTGAATTCTTTGAGACTAATTTGATAATTCCCTACTAGTTCATATCTATTTGGCTAGTACATCCCCATTTTAGGGACATTTGTTCTATTCTATGGTAAAGCCCTTATTGTATGTTCCAGTGATATATGCTTCTCTATTTCTCACAAGTTACTTGATGGTATTTATTGATAAATTTTGATACATCTAGGTAAAGAAAGGTTAGAATCTTTCATTTCCAGTTTATAGCATTGATAGACACTTGACAGATCATATTTAGTGCATTTTCACAACTAAGGTGGAAATCCTTAGTGGTGACTCCCTGTTGATTTGATTTTGATAAGGACCGATGTCTTAAACCTCTATCAAGTAAATTTGTTACTAATATTTGCAAATTTGGAAGGAAGAAGATCTTTCTTCACTAGGGATCCTATTAGGACATTATTTCTAGAGCTAGGAAAAGCAAAATCAGAAGGAAGAAAATTTGGAGAGTTGTGGGAGATCAACAGACAAGAAGAGGGATCTCCATTGATGAAAGTGATGGCCTATCATTGAAGACTGCCATTCAAGTGACTCTGAATCAGGTAGCCTCTTTGTGGAATTGAATTCTCTACTGGAGAAGGGCCTTCATTTGATTTTGAAAGATTTGCTTCACATTCTACACCTATCTTTTCTGAAGTAGATAGGGATTTCCAAGAAGCAAGGCCTTTAGAGGGTCTCCATTTTGAAAACTATACTCCTGTGTTCCAAGGACCCTCTACCCCTCATCAATTTGTCACCCCTCCAAGATCACCTCCTCGAATCAATATGGCTCAACCAGACCCCATTTTTGTAAACACCTTTGGACCTATAAATTTTGTGGGGAATGGTTGGTTATCCAAATGCAGTGCCTCAAGATGTAAGGAACAAACTTCCAAAGTTCCAAGGAAACAATGCCATAACTGGTGATCAACATCTAAAGCTCTTCCTCAATATGATGGAAGACTTTGAGATTGAACATGAAGATGTATACATCAAATTTTTGTTCACACTCTAGAGGAGGATGCAAGGGACTGGTACAAAGCATTGCTAGATAACTCTATTGATTCTTGGGCTGAGATGAACAATGCATTCAGATTGCAATATGGTGATAGGACTGACCCTAGGTTTCTTCTATTAGAATTTGAAAACATCAAGAAGAATCCCAATGAGTTAGTACATGATTTCAATACAAGGTTCAATAAGACCTTGAGGAGATTTCTGTTAGGATAAGGCCATGTGATGAGTCATGTTTGATCAAATATACTGATGCATTTGATAAAAGGTTGCTTACTACTTGAGGGAAAAGAACCCTACCAATTTGAGGGAAAGCATTCACCATGGCCCTACAAATAGAGAATAATATCAAGGCAATAGGAAAACCTCCTAAGAGGGAAGGTGTAAAGTTGGTTAACCTAGAAAAGCCTCAGACAAGCAAGGGTGCTGATTTGGAAGAGGTTGTGAAAACTTTGGCAGGGGTTGTCAAGGAGATCTCCTACAAATTAGCCCGAGATGAGAAAGGAGTTGGGAAGAGTTCACAAGGACAACACAAGAAACAAGGCCAAGATAGATTTACAAATCATCAAAGAATTGATGATGAGGAAAAGGAGCTGTTGGATTTGGGAATAGGCAGCCCCAAGGTAGAGAAAATAGAATGGTGCCTGATCCTTTGGCTACTAGAGTTGTTGTTGTGGAAGAAACAAATGTCATTGATTGGTGTGACAAATGTTTCATGCCCCATGCTCCTTGTGAAGAAGATCAGACAAGAAGAAGAAGCATTTGATGATGATAATGATGATGATGCCTACATGATGGAGATCCCTATGAGTTTCCAAGGGAAGAAACTTCAACTGAGGTAATAAGTGCTAGAACTACTACCACTTTTTGGGATTGCATCCACCGGGTACCTCTTCTTCCCCCCTCTCATACTTTAGAAGTAGACATTGTACAAGATTTTGAATTTCCCACTAATGATTTTGAATACTTGAGGGCATTAATGATTGAAAAGTATGATGGAGGAGTTCCTTAGAAGAAGATAGGTAGCTATTAATGAATGTTGTAGTTTCCAAGAAAAGGAGCACAATACCAAAAGTAAAGCTACCAAGGGGCCACAAGCCAAGTCAAAATTTCCATTGCTTACCAAAGAAACCCCAAAGAAAAATGCATCTGGTAGAGAGCTTGTTTCCCCAAGAAAAACTTGTGTTCCTCCCCATGCCCAAAATGAAAAGAATCCCATTCCATCTGATGAATTTTCCAATCTTTCCCTAGTGTTGCTTTACCCAAATTTGCTCCATATGACATAGCCCAAGTTTTGAGTCAAATCAAAATTCCTGTCCCAATTGTTGAGTTGCTTAGGATCCCTGAGCACAAGAAGAGGGATTTTGAATATTTAGGATTCAAAGGGGAAGAGATCATACAAGGCAGAGATGTAAACAAGGTTGAGGTTCCCCTTACCATTGCAGAGTTGGAAAAGCCACAAGTATTGGAAGAGCTAGGGGAACCACTAGAGGTTTATTTAGGAACTTCTTTGGTTAAATCCCAGCTGAATGTGGATCCATTTTTCACTACCCTGGTTATCAAAGACAAGTTGTTACATAACTGTATGTTTGATTCTGGAGCTTCATGTAATGTCATGCCTCTTGAGGTCATGAATGAATTAGGTATCAAAGTAACAACAACATATGGGAAGTGCACTACCATGGACTCTAGAGAGGTGCCAGTGGTGGGGTGTGTCAAAGATCTAGCAGTGCAACTTGCATCTTATCCTGGAAGGAACTTAAAGCTTGATGTAGTCATTGTTGACTACCCTGCCAAGTGGGGGATGTTGTTGTCAAGAAAGTGGGCAACAAGTGTTGGTGGTAGTGTGAAAATGGACATGTCTTATGCCACTATCCCCATTGAAGGAAACTTGGTGAAATTATATGGAGAGAAGAAGATGATGTACCTGATTGAAGACCCAAGCAATGCATCTTATGAAGTTTTGCAAGCAGATGTTGATCTTAACAATTTTGTGAGCTTTGTGGATTTCAGGGAGTATGAGAGTGTTGAAAATAGAGCTCCTAAGTATGTTACTTTTTCTAGGAATTTGGTCTATGTTTCAGCCTTGAAGAATGTCAAAGAATTTGACTTAAACACAATGGAGGAGCTTCAGAGAAGATGGGTGGTTTACAAATAGAACAAAGAAGAAAAAGAGGTCTACTTCCAGTTGATGAAAACATATCAGAACCTCTTGGCATGGTCATATCTAGGATGGACAGGTGCTTGAATTGTTTCCTTGATTATTTTCTTTAAATTCGGGAAAAATATTCTTGTATAGTGTATAGTTTGTTGTTTGTTCTGTTTTGTGTTTTTCTCATTATGGTCCTCGGTGACCTATTTTTGTTGGTTTCTCTGTTTGTTTTTTAAGATGGCTTTGTTTCTCTACCCTACAAAGATGACTCTACTGCCCAATGGATATTTTGGCACTTGGTCTACTTTTGTTCTTGTGGCACTCAGGGAGTGCCCATCCCGAGTCGGAGCCAATGTTGGTGCTCAAAATTGTCTCGCCCCATTTGTGCCCTTGAAAATTTATTGATTCATGGCCTCTGTCATTTTCTCCTTCCCCGTATTGAGCTTGGTTGGTCTTATTTCCATTTTTAATCTACTCCTAGGTCAAAGATCATGTATGGGTCCATATTTGTCTCATGGTTCCTTTGTTCCTCTAGAAAATCTCTATATTTTGAGTCTCCATGCTCTGTTCCTTCAAAACTCATGTTTTCCCATTTCCTCCATTTTCCATAGTCAAGATCTATTTTCTTGCCATTTTTCCCTAAATACTCAAAGGAAAAATGAGTTGATGTGTCAGGAAGGATCATTTGAGCCGTGAAACAGTCTAAATTCTCTGTCCTCGAAGAAAACCTTCATTTTATGGCTCGAATGCTCGTTTTTCTATGTTTTCTATGGTTTGACAAGTGTTTCTCTTGGTCAAATTTACATCCTTACATCAATAGGGAAATGTGGCACCTCTTGGTTGGATGTAGATCAGCTTAATACTTCAAAAATTCCATGAAAATCCTCATTTTAAAAATGTGTCCACGTGGAGGAATGACGCTCGTTTGAGAATCAAATTTTGGTTTGGCTTTGAAGTAGCACCGGGAGGACACGTGGAGGGTTGGTAGGAAAGAGACACATGGAGGTTTCCACTAGGTTTCCCATACTTAGAAAAATTTCAAAAGGTTTTGGGAAGTCCAGGACACGTGGAGGAACGACGCTCATTTGAAGATCTACTTTTGGGATTTGCCTTGGAGTAGTAGCTGGGAGGACACGTGGAGGCTTCCATTTACTTTCACATACTTAGACAAAATTTATATGAAGATGGAAACCGTTTGGAGGAACAAGGACATGTGTGAAATCCCGTGCTCATTTAGGGTCTCTACTTTAGGCACCATCTTGAAGTTGTGCCATGGAGACATGGAGGAACCACACATGTTGAGGATCAGCTCACTTTGAATTTCATTCTAAAGAACTTTGAGGTGACACGTGGAGGCCTCCGCTCACTTTGCATTTTACTTATTCTTTTCAATGTCCAAAAGGATAGTACCTTATAGCTTGACAAGTGGTGCCTTCCGCTAAGCTTCAAGCCTTCAAACAAATTTTTTAGGTAGAGTAGGACACATGGTGAGCCCGCGCTCATTCAAGGTATCAAATTTTTGGGACCTGCCTCAAGGTGCGCTGTGGTGACATATGGAAATTTGAAAAGTCATAGGGGTGGGGAGGTGGACCATCGGAGGTAATTCAAAATTTTGCCTCTTTGCTTCATAAAGGTTAAAATAAAAAAATGGCCCATGAGCCTGATGGGAAATAGTCAATGTTTTTCCCCGAGTCAACGGCGAGAGGTGCGGACCTGTGGAGGAAAATTGGAAAATTTTCCTTTTGAAGAAAAAAGAGTTAAAAGTAAAAGGGGAAGCATAGTTCCATTGGGACCCACATTGGGACACGTGTCAAAAGTATTTCTCAAGGGCGGAGTTGTGGGGAAAACTTGGAAAATTTTCCTTTTCCAAAAAGAGAGTCAAATGGTAGAATTTCTCTGTGTTTATTTTGGGCCCACCTCAGGACACGTGTCAGGCCCATTTTAGAAGCGGAGGTACGGGAAAAATGTGAAATTTTTCCATTTTTTAAAAGGGTCAGAAAAGGTCAAAGGAAGCCCCCGAGCCTATTTTTGCATCTTCCACATGGATGACCCACATTCAAAATCAAAGATCAATGGTTATTGAGCATCTAAATCTTATTTTCCCCCATTTTTCTGTAAAACTCCTGGGAGTGTGAGTCTTCATGATTTCTTGCTATTTTCTACATGCCAAATAGAGGAGTGAGTTAATTTTGATATCTAGAGTTTGGTGGGAGAGATCTGGAGATGTCTTTCGCCATTAAAATAGTTTGACTCTCAAGCCCGATCTGGTTTTCCATTTTTCTTCTCTTGAGCATAAGGGGCTAGATTTGATTGATATGGGGTGGAAGTGGTTGGCGAATGGATGGAGGCATGTTTTCCTAGAGAAAGAGTTGAATGTGGGAAGAAATTGAAGATATTTTCCCTCGAGCACCTGGAGACTTTTGTAGATCTGATTCTGTGAATCACAAAAGAATCATGGCAAGCACTAGTGCATTTAAAGTTTTTGTCTTTTAGGAGGAAGGGGCTCTATTGGAAATGTTATAAAGGGAATGAATTCATCGTGCAAATGGTTGGGAGTTTTTGGAAAGATCAGGACTGATTTTCTCAGTCAGAAAAATCTTGACAAAGCCCATCCATTTTGAGAAGCCATCTAGAGAAGCTTGTATATCTCTCTTTGTGTCAAATTTGATCATGTTAAGGTGGTTGCAAGTGTACAACCATTGAAAAGCTTTGAGATTGTTCTAGAAACTTTCCCTTGTTGATAAATTTGATCAAACTTTGAGTTATTTTGTGTCAATCTTGAGTAAAGTGTATTTATTTCATTTTTGAATGCATACGGGTAGTTTTTCTTGTTTTTATTGCAATCTTGTACCAAAATATAGTCCAATCACATAGGTCTCAATCCTTGTGATAGTTTAGTGGCATCTGCAATTTCATTTCTCAGAAGAGCCTTCATCTGGGAATGGGATAAATGGTTTAAAATCACTTTTCTTTCATTTTGTTGATAGAGATAATTGTAAGCCTCTGGGTGTACCTCAGGCGTGACTTGGTTTAAATCTTGGTTCTTTATTGGGTCCTGTGACTTGAGCCTTTGTGACAAAATCCCAAAGGTTGTGTGAAAGAGTGCTGATCTGGGCCTCCATTGAAGCACATATTCTAGTTGAGGAAACAATTTAACTTTTTGTGGCATTTTTTTGATTTAATATTTCCATTTTCATAATCTCTCAAGGATTTGGTGAGTCAAGTCCATCCTGTCTCCCCTCCCACCAAAATTCATTTAACAACAACCAATCCTACCCATAATACCCTGTTTTTCATGTGTGTACACAAATGCATAATCTTTGTTACCAAAACATGCAGAAATAATCAGGGTCTCAAATGTCTTTAGTAATATTTTCCTTGTTGTGAAGATATCTCCATGATCTGGAAGTGACAACTCATGATATTCAGATATGGTGTGTTGATCATATTTTCCCAAGGTCTTCTTTACAAAATGTATGCAAAAGAAAGGTACTTGTATCTCCTTTAGAATAATGGAGGTTACAAAAGGGTTCTCTTACCTTGGTTGAAAGGCACAACCTAAAATAGTAAGGAGCGAGATGACATCCTTTTGCATGTCTTTACCCACTCCCTTTAGAGCACGAGTGCCAACAAGTCGAGATAGATTTTTTCCCTGGCTATAAAATGACATACATTATTGTTTATCTTCCTTGAGTGTCTGTCAAACCCATGATGTTGCTCGGTCTTTGAAGGAGATTAAATTTGGGTACCAAGAGAATCCATGATTCCATCTCTTATATCTAAAATCCAACATCTTAAAGACACTTCTCAAGCTCACACTAGTTCTTCTTCACATCCTCATTCTATGTTTACTATGTGTGCTCATATCAGTGAACCCCAAGTTTTACCACCACTCGTGCCTCTAAAGTTTTATTTACATGTTAATTAACAAGAACTTATTTTGCAACTCAAAGCTCATAAATTGATAATTTTTCCAAATAATCATTGCTATCCTCCTTACCAGTTAATAAAATATAAATGTCTCTTATGTTTTTCTTATCATCAAATCAATGGAAATTTTGAAAATGATTTCTATGCTTTCTGATGAATAATCAAACATATTGAGCATCAAGGTTTTATCTAATTCACTTGAGAAAGTCACGTTACATCATCCTCTCCAATTGTTACATCTCAATGGGTTCCTAAATATGATTTATCTATGTCTAATGAACATCACACCATCACTTCGATGGGAATTCTATTAAAATTAAAGAACCTCCTAAGAAACCACCTCTCAAAATCAATGTAAAACCTCCTCCTCTCAACTCATCTATGGTATCACCAAGTCAAATTACACAACTTCCTATATAAATAAATCCACCTTCTTCTCCTATCAAGTATTTTACAACATTATCAATACCACAAGAGAGCTAGCACCATTCAAGATTTCTCCCCATCTACTCTAATTTTGTGTCAATTCATTTGTTGAGGAAAAGAAACCACTCCTTTTACTGATGGTAAGAACATGTTTAAAACTCTACCACGATCACATGCTCCTAATTTTTTTTGGGCGTACCATTTTTTTGGACCTCTCTCTTATCACAACATAGATAACTATCTCTGATGGAAGGTCAGCTCTCATGTCAATTCATATATCTTTGTCATCATAGTACAATTGAGGGGTATCACACTTATTCACCCTAGTATAAAAATCATTTTATATTCTCAATACATCACATTTAGATCTTTACATACACCATATACATCCTTATAAAGGATTTTACCATTATTACCCTATGATGCACTCTCGTGCTTTGGTTCACACTTGAATTTTGAGGGAATGTAATAAAAATGAACCTCACACACGGCGCAATACATGATACACAAATTCAATATACTATGCATCATCCATACTCATCTACTCTACATATCTTACAATTAGATTTGGGTCCTTGCCACAATGGCCTTTCCTAGATGCTTGAGACCAGGGACAATACAATAGCCTCTCTTGGATAACCGGAGACCAGGAGAGTATATAATGATTAGTAGTTTGACACGGTATATAGAACACCATGCATAATTTCTCAAATCACAATGAGGACAATATTTAACATATACACACCATATGTAGAGGTCGTTACACAATGGGAAGAAGTTAAAGGTTGGAAGATGACACAAGATAGTTCTCCCTTCACTTTTCCATTACACTACCATGAGGTCACCATGGAAAACCTCATACATCAACATCATCTAGATGATCCTTTCTACACCCTTTTCTCATCACATAACAAGTGAATATGTTCCCTTTTCATTTTCACCATTTTTCCATACTTATACACTTTTTACATATTTTGATGGTATACATGTGTATTTGACTACTTGTTGGCTTCTCTTATTTAGGTCCATCAATATGGAAAGTGGTAATAAACATGACAACAACACCAACATAAACAACATCACACACATTGGCATCAACAATAGGTTCATCATGACATCTACACATGCATTTTTGCCCTAGGTTCATTTTCATCATCATGTTCTACAATTCCTCATCCTTAGCATCCATGCTTCACATTTTTATCATTCCATGATTTTTCTACTTCCTCGGAATGTTTTCATCATTGATATACATGGTTATCAAGTACATATCTCTCTTTACTTTATGTTTTAGCTAGATTTTACTCACCAACATAAAATGTAGATACATAATCATGAACTTTGGGTAATTATCAAGTTGAGAAAGCATACTATTATTCATATGATTCCTAAGTAAGAAAAATATTAATTAACCCATGTATTTTCCACCTTTATTTTATTTTTATTGCTACTTTCAGTATTCACTCTTACTTTCTCGGTATGCCTTTTTACTTCTTAGCATTTCTTATCACGGACACTAACACGCAACCAAGATGCCAAGGTCAGGGCTCCTTGTCCCTCTCAGGCTCTCATGTCCCCTTTATAATTTGATCTCCCTTTACGGGTTCCTTTTTATTCATTTAATCATCTTATAATTTTATTAGTTAACCTTTTCACAATTAATTATGAAATTAAATCAAAGTAATCATATAAATATAAAGTTATGTGATCATAATAAGTGATGAAGCACTAAGCACTATATATCTCCACCTAAGGTAGAATCCATCAAGTAATCTAAGAGCTCCATCGCATCCATCTTATATCTACATCAAAAGGGACACAATGCCTATATTTTTGCATCACACATCATATGAGGGAATTTAATTCTATTCCATGCACACATTTACCACATTCTACATCTAGTTACTTCTCTCTATTACAAGTGTGCCATGCATAAGAGCAACCTAGGAACAAATACACACACACACAAATACATTGGGTCTTATATGTAATGCAAAACTTAGAAGTAAGTCCATCATTATGGAAGATGAGAAAATCGACCCCTCATTTTACATATTTATTTGATGGGATTTGATGTCTTTTTGAGGGTTTTCAATGTTTATTATTTATTGCAAGTTTATAGTGACCTTAGTTATCATTGTGTGAATATATAACAAAAAAATTTGAACATTGGTGATTATCTTAAAACCACGAGAATTCAGGTTTTTGATCATTTTTGTAAGCACAAGCCCCCGAGAAAAGGCTGAGCCACCCACGGTCACTTTTTGTCCCATCTCCAAGGCACCCCAGTCTAGCCAAATCCTTTAGATCTACAATTTTATGAGCTCTTGTGCAATGTTTAATGCTTATTTTTGACTTTTCTCTAGATTCATGCACTCTCCAAAACTTGTGAATTAGATAAGGCTCTCTAACCTCTCCTTGAATATTAGGGTTTCATATTTTATTGTTTTGATCTATTTCGGTATTTCATTATTTATTTATTTTACTACAATATTACATTGATTAGGCTCGTATTATTCTATATTTATCTTAATCATCGACCACTCTATAATTATGTTTTTTTCCCTTTACGTAATGGGATGTTTTACTCTGGAGCTCAGTACTACTATAAGGGTAATTCCTACACCCAATTGTTTCCCCCACATTTTGGGTGCATGTGAAATATGTATGAGGAGGTGGCCCAAATAAGAGGACACAAAACCTATGTACATATGGTAGATTGAATATATGTATGGGTAGGGGATGTGCATGGTATAAATGAAGGCATATGCAAAAAAATTAAGCTATAAACAAGCATTAGTGTAAAATAGCTATACTGATAGAATACTGATGTATCAATCAACTATGAATAAAGGAGGTACCCAAAAATATGGTTGCACACATGGGACATCACTTGCAATATCACAAAAGCAGATTTAGGGTTTAAAAAACCATAAAAACTAATGATCAAGCATGACATAAGGCATATACCTAATATAATGGTAAACAATAGTAAACAAGAGGTAATGGATAGCCATGCTTATATATTATCTTGTAAGGTAAATGCTACATATGAAGCACATGTTAGTTTTGAGGATGATAAATATTATGTAAGAGGATGTATAGATCATCAAAAGTAAGTAGGGATAGTGAAAAGAAGTAGTAAATATTGTGACCATAGGACCTTTGAGTGTGGTGTATGAAAGTAGAAAAGGTAGATTCACCCGGGAGCTTTAACGGGACTAGAAAAATGTAGTATTCAGCATCATACATCATGTAATAATTTGAAATAGTCATGTGTTCACCTCACGATACAGGTGAACGTACATGTAAATAGTAAAAGATAACAAGAGTAAAGATAGGAAAGATGTGTAGATGATGTTTGAAAGTGAGTTTTTTCTAGGATATGAAAGATGGACAGAGATGAGAGGGGATGCACGATTTACTTTAAAAAAAAATTGTGTGTGCGATGTTCATTTTCAGATCGCACCCTCAATGATCAAGTATAAAGCTGTATAATATGAGTGTGTCATTGTCAGCAAGGTAGAGTATGTACTAGCAACATTATGTTTTATAGATAGGAAGATGTAATGTTTATAAGAAGGAAGTGAGGAGGGGAATCGACACCCCAAAGTGTGTTAATCGGAATTTTCCATTGTGAGTAAGAATCACCGGAGTATGTATAGTGAATGAAAGGATGTATAACATATATAAAATAGTGTGTGTATCATGAATAGAAGGAGATACAAGTAAGCACGAGGATAAAATCATGTATGGAGTGTAATAGGAGTGAAAAGGAAATTACAAGCATAGATTGATGTATAAAGTTGTTCTCATAGTGTAGATAAGATAAAATGCTATAGGAAAAATTGAATTTAATTGCAAAGAAAAATTAATGTATAGGTATATATGTGAGTAGTATGCGTAGGAAAATCTTTACTAGAATGTGTGAGTATGGGGGAATTTGATGCCTCCAAGTGTGTAAGTGATGGAGATCCATCGATGATGTGAGAGATCTTTATCTATGCTATGGTGGCAAATGTGGAAATGTGTCAAGAGTATCGATATTGGTGTTAGGAGAATAATATTAGCCAAAATAAGCTATAGCATTTGGAATAGATGGAAAATTATTGTTGTGATGGTAAGGGGGAATGGTCATAAGTTCCCATATATTCTAATAGAGCATCATGAGTAAGGAATGTATCTAATTTAGGCCAAGTTGGAGAAGAGGGATCACTAATAAGGTGAGGGGATGGACAAAGGAAGATTATCCATATGTGAAGTAGTGTAAACCTTAGGAGAATATGTGGCAGGAATAAAAGGAGCATGCAGAGGGATATATCGATGTTGAGGTTGGCGGGTTGTTTGGGAATGGAAACATGATCAATGAATCCCTTTTCATATTTTCTTAATTTAGTGTCATTAAAGCTGTAATGAATCATATACGATACCCAAGACCATACTTTGTGAAATTAGGAGGAGATGTGGCGAAGTAGGGGCTTTAGGTGAATGATCAATAGTGTTGCAAAAGGAAAATGGGGATGGATATGCTAAGTCCTCATAGACCACACCTTAGTATGAGAAATTAAGACACATATAAAGGGTACATAGGACAACATGCATGCCACAAATCTAAATCCATCTAAAAAATAATATTATAATTAAGATTATTAGGAATTGTGTGGGATGGGCGAAGTATATGAACCCAATAGTAATGGGAAGTGTGGTTGTCTCTAAGTCCCTTTTAGGAATATTATCAAAGTTATGGATACAAATAAATGATTGACTTAAAGAGGCTTTTGACATGATAATTTGGTGAAGGAATGCTAAATTACAAATTTTAATCCTATATCCATTATCAATTCAATATAATTTAACCCCTACTTTATGGATTTTAACTAGAATATAAATGGAAAGATCATTATCTATGAAATATTGAGAGGAAATTTCAGCAAATGTAAAGGTAATATGCTCATCGAGAAAGAGATAATGTCGTAGTGAATCAATGATAAACATATTCGGGAGAGTTTTTAGTATGAATGCAATTGTTATATATAAAAGATCGTATTTTGTGCTCAGATTTAGGATTGTCTTGCAAGAAAATTTGGGAGAGAGACACTTATGTTAGTGAAAGTGGAATGATCAAAAGGTAGCTAGTAGTGAGGCTGAGATCTAGTGTTTACATTAGGTTATGGGTTAACCAAATGATATAATATAATACGTAATTAACTATTAATTAATATTAACTACTGTAACTAATGATATACCTGAAATATATAGAGAAATGTGAAATTAACTAGCATTCAATAATGTAAAACCCCAAGTAAATGAGAGAGGAAGATGACATAGATGATCTTATGCAACTTGGGAATGATCTAGATTGAGTATATACTAGAATAGTGTGGGAATCATGTCATCGAGGCTCACTAAAGTTTCTTAACACTAGGAATATATGGAACCGAAGTGCTAGTAGGAAGACAAGATCAGCGAGGCATTAGTGGCTGATCTAGGTGCCCATGTCCACTCAAATTGTTCAAAGTTCATAGTTTTTGGGCTAGGGATATTCATTCCTATTTCCTATTTGTCGATCTTATTTCAATGTTAGATCTCTTGTCATCTTAGGTAACCTATTAAAAATGTCTGTATATGCCTGTAAACCACAACAAATTTAACAAAAACAATGTAGAGTTTGGAGTCAAAATGACCGTGACGATCACCTCAAGACTGAACTTATGATCGAGAACTACACTACATCTTAGACTCTATGTACTTTTTTGTATATGTGTGTGTATTGTTCCTTAGATTTATCTTATGCATGTTGCGCATGATGATAACAAGATAGATATAGATTTTAGTGAGTATACGAGAATACATGCGATGGAATAGAATGAACTCCCATCTATCTAATGTATGTAGATAGATGTATCCATTTTCCCTTGTATGAATGGGCTAGATACATACTTTTGTGTATTTTTTTGTATTTGTGCAAGATTAGGTTGTGATATATAATTCTTATAGGTCTTGACCCCTTATTATAAAGAAGTAACTAAGTATATATATGATTCCCTTGTTTGAATTTTATAATTTAAAAATGAAAGGATGACCCAAAGTGTTATAAGGTGGTGAAGAAGTTAAAATTACCTAAAAGAGTAAGAATAAGAAACAAAGAGATAGGAGTGCCGTGAGGGACATACATAGACAAAAAATAACACGGGGTACATTTATAGGTCTAAAACATACTAACTTATACGTGATTCCTAAGTAAGAAAACTAGTGGTTATGACTCCTTTTGGCCTCTTTGATTTATCTCTTGCATGTTTTCGTCTTACACATCTTACAGCCCTATCGGGACTTAAATAATTTATATTTTATGTCCTCGAGATAATAGCTCCTAGTTAGGACACTAGCTCACAGGCGCTCATATCCCTCCTTGTCACCGTTGATCCTCTTTCTCTTCTTCTTTCTCTTTTGGGTCTCTTTTAACTTTTTGTCACCTTTTATCCCTTTGGAATCAACCTTTCATTTTCAGTTACAAAATTCAAATAAGGGAATCAATTATATACTTAGTTATTTCTTCTTAATTAAGGACCAAATAGTAGCATATTGTACCATCACCTAGGATTACATCTAAAGGCACAAATAACATCAAAAGCATCCATTTAGCATACTTATTCAAGGGACAAGGGTTACATATTTTTTGCATACACAAAATAGGAGTGGAAGTCTACTCTATACCATTTTCACAAATTTTCATATACTTGGAGTATTCTATACCACTATCATAGTGTAATTTGCATAAGGGAATCCTATAACACCATTGATACACATGCACACACAAGAAATACATGCGATCGAGATGTAGTGCGATGCTCACTTGTAAGTTTACTCTTTGGGTTAACATCGGGAAGTCGAGTCTAACTCCACATTCTATTATGTGGTTTGTGGACATGTGTAGGTAGATAATTATTTTGTAGGTTACATGTATAATTAACAATCTAGAAGAAAAATAGAGCAAGAAAAAGAGACTAAGAGCAAAGATCCTCTAGCTCACGAAGTTAGAAGATCTAAGAATTTACATAGAAACTTGTACCCATAATGGATGATAGCACTTATGTGCTCCTGTCCTCCACGGGTACTTGTATCAGCACATTTCCACATTCTAGAATCTCTAGTCAACCTTAAAAACTTTGTTCTCATTTTGTTTAGCAATTTCCCATCCTAAAAAATTTCGAGATCACTTCAAAATCAAATGATTCCCCCTCTCTATCTATCATACTTAGGTTTTATACCATTTCATATTTGTTTCTTGTTCATTTAATGTATTATATTGCTTATACATCATTCATCATATTAGTCACTTTGTGCATTCTAGATTTAATTCTATTTTTATTTAATCTTTTGGTGAACCTACTCATGATAACTCATTTGGATCCTTATTGTATCTAGTTTTCTTACCTCGATACTACTGATTACTCAAGTCTCCTTGTCTCAATTTCGTCAAAATCACCATGTTATCTGAAATTTCCCTCTAATGCAATTTCAAAAACTATAACAATTTCTTGGACTTGGAGAAGCATTAATGGTGAATTTGGAAAATTTGGATTTTGGGGAACCCCTTTGCTTTTCTCTAACTTCCTATTCTAGGAAAATCTAAGGAGTTAGTGAAGATTTTCAAAAATTAAAAAAACGGAAAAAATGACATATTTTAATTCATTACATGTCTAGGTCTTTGAAGGTGGAAAATCTATGGATTGTATTACGGGTTCCTTGTCCTCAAATTGGATCTAGAATACTGAGGGAATAGTGATTTACGTGTAAATCGGGTCCCGATAGCCTAGGTAGCACAAGTTCCATTAAGGCATTAATTCCCGAAAACCCACAATACAAGAAATACAAAAGAATTGTAGTGGACTCTACGAAATGCGAGATAAGGTGGAATTTCATGTCCCGGGAGGTCCAAATACTGCTTTGGGGACGTGAGTTTCTGTAAACTGAAATCGTCGAATATTAAAGTAAAAAGAGTGCGTTGTAAAAAAAAGCGAGAGTTGGACGTCCCAGATGTTGCAGGAAGGTTGGGAAAAGATACGCAAATTTTTTGAAATGGCTACTAGTTTATAAGATGCGAGATAAAGAAGGATTGATGGCCCTCACGGTCTAGTCAGCGTGCTGGGTGAGAATCAATTATAGTTAGATAGGCCCATTTGAACAATGTAGGCAAAGTGGAATTTTGGGGCCCAAACGATCCAAGTTCCATGGGGACATGAGATCCCGAAAATCTTAAATGTCTACTGTAGTAAACTAGATGAGGGTATAGTGGAGATAATTTTCCCAAGTGGCCCATCGGTCTCACATCCAAGAAAAATCTGAAATGCATAATACAAAGGGAAGTGGTGTGATGTGACCCCCGAAGTTCAAACAAGCATAAATTTTGAACCAAAACTCTGATTTTCACAAATTTGGAATTTTTGAAAGGAAAAGATATCCTATACACCACAAAAGAAACATCTCTAGCTCAAAAAATTTTAAATACTTAGTCCCATAAAATACAAAAAAATCCTTGGCAAACTCAAAATAGCTGCTCACACTTAGAAGACCATAAATTTTGTAATTCTCAATGGATTTCTTCAAAATTGGTCTCGTTGGAATCGTGATTCTAAGCCCAACACACAAAAATTAAGAAATGAATAAAATGATTAATTTTTGTTATTATCATAAGGATAACGTGCTAGGTTTTGAAAAATGATCTTATTAGTGGTTGGGGATGCATTTAATGAAGCATGGGCACACATTTTTCATTATTTGCAAGTCATGGGAGAGTATGGGGTACCTTACGCAAGTCATATATCATTATTGGGAACATTTATGAAATCTTTCATTTTTTTTGGAAAGTGGATTTCGGGATTTACATCCCTTCTCTCTCTCTCTCTCTTTCAAAATCTATATAAATTGGAATATTGGGCTCATTGTAAGAGGAGGATAGTTTTGAGTAGCAAAAATCTGTTATTTTGGTTTTGAAGCTAATGTACTACTGAGGCCCTTATAGTGGACTCCTTGCATGGTGATCAGGCCTTTATTTTGTAATAGATTGAACTGTGCATATCAATGAAGTAATAGATGCAAGTTTGTGGATGTATCTTCCCTTGTTGTATTTGTTTGCATTCTTCTTACCTCTTGACATCATTGTAAATATATTAAGTCTACTTTATGCTCTTGCATAGATTCATTATCATTGTGTGTGAATGAAATATTGTTTTCAATGCAATTGTTAGACTATGGAGGAACTGTATCATGCTCTCTAGTGTGTACTTTGCTTCTAATTTTTCACACATTGGAAAGCCATTATCATTCCCTTATTTTGGTGCATCACCTCTGGTGTGTATTTTTCCTTCATTTTCATGTTATTTCTCTCTCCCTAGTCCCTTGGAAATTGTAGGATAGAGATAGTTAATAGCTTCATTTCAGTAGAGTTAGTTTGCACTAGGATTAGGAAGAAGAACCAAATTTCTCTAGAGGTCTATCTCAAGTAGCGATAGCCACAATATTGAGATAATACCCATGTTGCCCTAGTCACATCATGAGCTCAAGCACACACACTTGTGAAAATCGGAGGGTGATGTGATTCGGTTATAACACGCACACCTTGTAAATATGTTCTAGAAAAAGGCCTAGAAACTATGTATCTCCTACCAATATTCCACCTACATAAGTAAGTTCAATCTTTGATCATCTCTCTCGATGATTTTATTGGTCCTAACACCACTGACCAATCAATCCATTTGTAAGTAATTTCAGGATTTACATTATTTATTTCAAGATAAAATTTATGGTATGGAAAACACAATTACATCTCTCACATCTGAAATACAACATCTCATGGTTACTTCTCACACACATGATAGGTATTCTTATCCACTTCATCTTAATCCCATGTCTACTACATGTTCTCATATAAGTAAAGAAAGTCTTACGATGACCTAAACCTCTCTAGTTGGATCAAAATTCTAAGTAACATGATATTCTTCACAGTCTCCTCAATCACCAATTGATCAAATTACCACTGACTCATTATTTTCCTACCCATTATCTTGCGAAAAACTAAGGTCACCCATTTTTAAATTAACATAAGATTAATGGACGTAATTAAAAAAACAATTATATGATTTAAAAGGAATAGTTGGCCACTTAAACATCATGGTCTCATTTCATTTACTATACAATTTTTTTTTCATGTTCATCTCCAATTGCTAAATCCCACTAGGCTCCCAAATATGATCCATCTATGTAAATTGACTATCATTCCATCTTTACTAATGTTCCTTATTCGGTAAGTCAAGATACACCTATCAAACCGAATGTACAACCATATCTAAACATAGTTATCATATTATCTCCTCCTACTAAGTCATCTACTATGTTATTAATCACAAATAATCCACCATTGTTCAACGAAGCAAATCCAAATCACTCCACAAAGGATGTGATCAATCACATATATACATTTCCTCCGTTAAACCCAAATCTTATGTTGGTCATACTCTTTCTCCTACCTAACATTGTGTAGAAAAATATTTTCTTATAACACATTTCAAACCCCACTACCATGGCATGGTCCTCACTTCACCACATAATTCTCCATCATTTACACACTTGGGAGGTATGAATCTCTACCCTCGTCATTTCAATATGTTGTAATCAACACTTTCCTATCTATACTATTCATATACATATATACGCATTCATTTTTTCTTTAAAATTCACAAAAAAATTCTAGTAGCACTTTATATTATCTACAATATGTAAAAACTTACTACATTCATGCATTTCATGCCCGAGTGCTTCATGTCTAATATTTTCTGCATTCTCAAACTTTGGTAAACACATTGTACTTTTATTAACGTATGACACACTCCCATGCTATGGTTCACACTTGACTATTGAGGCCCAATTCTTGATGGACCTCACATCACCTACTCTCGCTACAACTCACTCTTAGTGCTTCACGATACATATTTCTTATCATATACTCCTCTAGTTCTACACTTGACACAATACATCGTTGATATCATCTACTACTCTCTCTCTCTCTCGATGCTTCATGACTATATTTTCAAGCATCACTACATCATTAGTTTACACATCCTCTTCATTTCCCAATGAAAAATCTTCTTCTATAGTTCATTCTAGAATGTTGAGGGAACAATTATAAATGAACCTTAACTCACACACATCCAATATGGGGAAACACATCTCCTACCATCTTCAAATCCTACATACAAACATCATTTTCATATCTTGGTTGCATTTACCCTTGATACGCTTATACTATTTACATATTGCACTTTGATTACTATGTTATCTAGATACTCGGTATTTCATTATCTTTATTTTATACACATGCACATTCACTTTTTTCTTTAGAAGTGAATAGAAATAAATTACATCTCATTAAACAATTCATGATGCTTGACACTAAATCCCTCTCAATCGCATCGAGGATCCTAGGGGAATATACCTTTTACTACTATCAGACATTACATGTTCAATCATTGCATCATTTACTACTTATTATTACTACTTATTTCTTTTCACTGATACATACATGCTATGACATATTAATTATATTGTAAATATTTAAATGGGTGCTTCATATGTAGCATTTTGGTTGAAGGATCTATAAAACCATGATTGTCTATCACTTCTTTCATTATATTTATTTATA
Organism: Taxus wallichiana var. yunnanensis; assembly: GCA_018340775.1. Classification (NCBI taxonomy): domain Eukaryota; kingdom Viridiplantae; phylum Streptophyta; class Pinopsida; order Cupressales; family Taxaceae; genus Taxus; species Taxus wallichiana. Next base: position 258,474,370 of record CM031237.1, read on the forward strand.
TTATTTGTTGGTTATTTCTATATCTTACTTGATCATTATATATTTATGAAGGCTTCATCCACGACTATTTGTTGACATTGTGAGTTAAATCCCATGTCTAAAACCCACTTTTGTAGTCAATCATGATTGTTGAATTGTCTTATATTCCATCCTATATTTGTTTACATTAACACATGTTACTAGCCTCTCAAGTTTTTAATATTCCTTGGTTTCTACCATGCACATCCCCAACTCCTTACATGTATCCAAATTTGAATATGCATATGATTCTCTTTTCCTCTCATTTGGAATACATTCTCCTATGATTGTTTCATTCACCAAGAATAATGGGGGGCATACATTAAGTGAATGTATCACCCCTACAACAACTCATACCTATAATAAAACATTGCATAATAAGCAATCATCACAGTCACACAAAGTCATATAAGGGGCTAGAGTCATACTTGGACCTAAAACATAGATTAGACACTAGCGTCCGATCTTGGGACAATAGCGGTGGGTTCTTGTGTCCTCCCTTGGGCACTAATGTTCTTGGGGTATAAAAAATCAGTTTCTTAGTTTAGCATAATTTCTAGCAGTCTTTTTAGTACTTCTCTAGTAGCATGCACTTTCCTCTAGTCATAAAATGCTTCCTATCACCTATAATCGATTACAATGATAGAATAAATGGAATTAATCGGGACATACCACCAAAAATGGCACTAATTCAGGAAGCATCATGAAAGGAGATTAAAACAAAACTCTCTCCCTGTTGGTTTGAAAATTGGTTGTTTGTGATTATTAATAGTTTAGTAGACAATATTCCCTCCTCCATAATGGGAGGTTCCCTTATTGACAATGATTTGGGTCTTTAAATATTTACAAAATATATACACTAACTAAATATAAATGAGGATATTGGTTGCGAAAAGTAACTCCATATTTCAAATATAGAATATAGACAAAGTAATGGGGTTTAGAGCAATGAAATCATCTTATTTGGACAAGAGGAATGAATTAAGAACACAAAGTTTAGTCTAACTCATTAGTCAAGGATACATGTTTCCTCATTGGTTGTGTAAGATTACCCACATTTGTTTGTAAGGAGTGAAGGGAAGAATTAGAACTTTCAAAAATTGATAATGTAGACTTATATTTTACTTATACAATACAAAGGAATTTAAGAACATGTGTGTTAATATATATGAAAACCAATATAACATAAAATGTAGATACGCACACAAAGTTCATTATATTTCATTCCATGGATTGAAAGTTTCAATAAAAGTTTCAAATATATATATATATATATAACTAACACATTCAATGGATGCAAGAAAAGTTAATAGAAAGAACTCAGTTGAGAGAGGAATTATTCTTCTATATTTGTCAAAAGTATCTATATTACATTCAGAGCACGATATCAACCCCTTTACAAGTGAGAAAAAAGCCTTAGATAGGTTGAGGGGAGGATGTAACTACTTTTAAACTAATATGCTCTTAGTTAAGTTATAAAAATTTAATTAATAATTACATAGGTTGGATTATTTTAAAATATTATATAGAAAATATTAATGCCAATTTCTCGAAATATAAAAATTAGATAGAAAATATTATGAACTCGAAGAAGTGGGAACACTAGGAAAAAAATAGATGGGACCTTAAACTTGAGTACTTGAATTTTGAATTTAGTCACATTAGTTGATATCTCCTTACACTTGGGAACTATGGTGTTTTCCATAGTTTCCAACCAACCACCAAAAGAGTAATCCATTTATTTTACAAAACGCCATTTTGTAGGAGTCCCTTGGTGGCCTCGATAACCAAATTAGAAAAATCAGAAAGTTCTTCCATATTATCTTTGTTGATTGATTCGTATTTGAAAATCTCATCCTTATTCAATACTTTGAATCTTACCTTGACCTAATCAATTGAATTCCTCTTTGGATAATTGTCCATGGACGATAACTAATATCTTGTAGATCGAAAAAAATATATGCTTTTAATGGTTCTTCTTTTTACCATAGATCTCGGTTCAATTGAAACTTCTTCTATCACGTAGGTTCTTTATTATACACTATAGGTACAATTATTTGACAAGTTTAAGTTGGAATCATAAAAATACTATGTGACAAGAGGACATTCTCATCAGTGGTAATAATACATATATCTTGAATGAAATCATCCCAAATTTTGAGTTCTTTACCAATTGTATGTATCCCCAAGTTGATTTTTTCTGAATAGAAATGATGTATTCATACACTCTATAGGATTCATAAATGAATTGTAATCTAGAAATGAAAACTCCCTCAACCAAGGCCTCATAAGATTTACATAATTTTGTATGCTAGTGGATCTATGCTCCAAATTTGACATGAATTCTAGTAGTGGAAGTAGTATGTGGAATTACAGAGAGAGGAGTGATATCTAGAGGCGTTTTATCATATGAGAGAAAGGTTTTGATGAATTTTGAGATAATTTACACCTTTTCTACAATTTGTTCCTTTTTTTGATTTTCTTTCTCTACTCTCTAAATAACATTTGGAATTGTTTACTTAATATTTTGCACTTCCCCTTCTAGGGTGGATTCTCGAAAGTGAGATACTAGATAACTCCAAGTATAAGATAGATATCTCCTTTTCATTATTGTATCCCTTTGGTTTAGAAATTTTATTCCTTTAACATCTGATACCAAATGAGATGTTTTGGGAGGAGGAGGATTTATGCTAAGAAGGGCAGCTCTTTGCATCAAGTCTAGAAGAGAAACAATTTGGGATGAAACCTTCTTGTTCTTATAATCAATCATGGGTTGAACCCGTTTGAATGAATCACTTCTAAGTGGAGCTAGAGAAGGTATAAAAGAAAGGAAATTTTGAGTGCCAAGAGGTTAAGAAGTATAAATTTAAAGAGTAGGATCTTTGTCGGAAGAAGAATATAGTCTTCTAACTCTATATCTTAGGCCTTGAGGCACTACATTTTTTTTTTACGGTTAATTTTTTTTAATTTATCTTCACCTTCTTCATCACCTTCAACTTCATCTTCCTCTTTGATCTTTTGTTAATAAACCTCTTGTTTTGATTCATGTTTTTATTCCTTAGTTAAATTTACACCTTGTTGAGAAAGTTGCGGTATTGGATTAGGAGTAGGGAAAGCTTCATCATTTGATTCTTGTATATTTTCTTTCTCAACTTGTTTGTTAGGTGTTTCATGATTCTTCTCTTCCTCCTTTGACTTATATTTCTTTAAATACACCTTGGTTCCTAAATCCAAGGGTGAGGAAGAAGGATTAACTCTGTTGGAGATATTTTCATAGAAGTAAAATATTCTGAGATGAGTATGTCCTCATTATTTCTTGGACATTGTATTTTAAAATGATGTCTTTTCCTCACTATACATGATATTTTACTTGAGTAGGATTATCCCTCTCTTTTCGAGATCAATCAATTGTTAGTAGAGGTGCATATTGGATACATCTTATGTATTGACAAAATACCATTCGAGTCATCCTCTTATTTTTACACATTTTCATAATTTTATTGTGTTGTGAGTAGGTCTAAAACCTTACCTTGATTTTATATGGTTTGTTGGCTCTCTAACGCATTATGGGTTTTCAAGATCATGATATGCCAAATTGTCTTGTCCTGATTTCAAGACTAATTCTTGTCTTTTACCACATGATTTAATTCAAACCTTTTATTTTCCTTTCTACATAGGTGATATCCTCTCCTCATTATATTTGGCATAGTTTTTCAATTCCTTATCCAACATTTTCTTTGTCCTCTTTGTTTTTTCTCTATCACGTAGACTCTAACACCTTCTTTGACTATATTACTTTCCTCTTCAACACATGTTTAACTATGTTCTTTGGTTTTTATTTCCTTTTACCTTTCATTTTTTTATTGTTTAGGTTATTTTTTCCTTCTCTATGTAGTCCTCAATGACAAAATACTTTTAATTTTGTCTTTTATGTTTTTTTCTCTCTTGATGAATTATTATATTTATTATTGATTTTTTATCTTGTCTTATATGCATCATATACGCATATTTATTTTGACTCATATCTACGTATTTTGAGTGTTATTTTGGTATAAAATCTGCCAAATGGAAAAACTATTGTAAAATCATGTAATCTAATTAGATAAATCTAAAATGTCGATGTGATTAATTATGATTAATATTTCTTGTAAATATCCCAACATCACCCATATAATAATTAATCAAAATATTAATTCTTATTATTATTAATCTATTTGATCATATTTACCCTTTACCATTTATCATTTATCATTCCATCATTAATCCTTTTAAATTATAATTATATCCCATTATATCATTAATCACTTTAATCCCTTTTATTTAATTATTATTTTCCTATTTTGATCCTTCAATAATGTTTTTAGAAATATTAAATTTAATACTCCTACACCTCACTACCAACTACTCTACATATCCCTACACCTATCCTTTCCATGTAACCTTACCTCTAATCATCTTGATTAACCTAATCTAATACTATTCATAATCACAACCTCACACTTATAAATCTAGAGGATTCTATTTCTAGAAGCCTCTCTAAATTTCTCCTTCTATTGAATTTTTAATTGATAGAAGCTCTGTTCTCTCCATGAAATTTGAATTCAAACTCTATATCCTTGACTCTAGAATTTTCCATTCTTCTCAGAATTTTCCACCATTGATCCAAATCCAACATGGATTCATCATAGACATTGAATCCTTCACTCCTTAGCTATAAATTTAGCTCTCCTTCTCCATGAGAGTCAAGTTTAAAATCCATAACAAATCTCTTCCCATTTCTCTCATCGGTAATCCATTTTTATATTTGATCAGTCAATAAATCCATAAAACATCATTCACTCCTTCATATTCATCCATATTAATTATCAAGAAATCAAAGGAGGTGTTGCCCAAGTGTCTGAAAAATGAAGTAATCAAAGAGAAATCAACCATAGATTTAGAATAAATCCAACACATCAAAGGAGGATTCATGTAATCATTTAGGTAAGTTCAAGTATTGCATTATATCTCCTTTCCATCAATTTCTATATTTGAGGTATTTTCCATGGAAAATTTTAGTGGCTAATACTAAGTAATTTGGATAAAACTAGGAATTCTAGAATATTAATTTGGCTATTTTTACACCCATGGTGGTGAGCACGTTTCACCTAAAAAAATCACAAAGATTAATTTGTCCATGTGAATACCAAATAGATCTCTAATCCCAACATATATTTTTTATTGAATCGTCATGTGATATATAGGTCAAGGTTTTGAAAAATTTATGGATCACCAAGAAATCTAAGGAACCTACCTATTCATTTGATCTTATTCACCAAAAGGTGTAGGATATTTTTAAATTTTATTAAATTTTCCACATATATATACACATAGATAATAGATTAGAAGTGTGTAAACCTTTAGAACACCTGCCAAATATAAAATACTTAGCTAACTACCTACGAAGAAATCTAAACATTTGATAAGCCTCGGCCCATTAGGAGCAGCCAAGTGTCACCTATTTTGGGCACCTGAGCATAAAGGTATGCAAAAGGATCCCCAACACCAAAAATTGAATATTATGTGGACATGTGTTGATTATGAGAATCTTTGAAGGAAAAGGTATTCTATGGAATCAAGCCCTTGCAGAATGAATCAATTAAATAATGTTTCATGTCCATGGTTAGGCGAGGTAGAGTGAAAGTCAGGGGAACACTTGGTGACCTCCATTTGGATTTAATATGTATTTTGTGCAATAAATATTCATACCAATGAATTAACCTTCATTCACCACTCCATATATAATTTCTTTCAAAAAATATATTATATTTCACCAATGCCATGAACACCGAATTGATATAATTCTCAAACCCAATGAATCTGGTTTGACTATATTCACCACAATTTCGTAAGTTTTTTTCAATCTAGATTCCTTAAAAAATTTCCCCAGTATTTTTTAGAAATATTAGACTAGGAAGACAAATTTTTTTGTTTTATTACATTTTCTCACTGATATTTTTAATATATACACCAATCATAAGAATTACATTGCGGAAGGGTTGTTTTCTATGATTCTAAAGAGATCTATTTATGTTCTTTTACTTCTAGTTCAAGTTATCGAGTTTTCCACATCATTTATCGAGACTTCAAAGGGATGGTAGAATAATATTTTTGTTTTTTTTCTATTTTCAATTCTCTAGCATGGTTTTGGGTGTCGGAAATAAGTGTTTCTTTGACATGTAAACAAATAATAGAAGAAAAAATCAATTAATCTCATGTCTTCGATAACTACTTCCTTTATTTATGGGGAGTGAGAATTTAGTGTGGAAGAAGGAAAGAGTGGGAAATGGAAAGTGGGGAGATGGTTTGACATTTTCCATTTTCAAAATTTGGACTTTGGTAAAATTCTTTATCAAGCAACTGGAAGAAATTTCCCGATTAGTTCTACCACGAGAATGATTTAATCCTTATCCGATTTCCAAATGAATGAAATGGTGAAGTGGGAATACACTCCCACTTTATCTTCTATCAATTGTTAGTTTAATTAATTAATGTTTTCGTTAAAATTAACATCAATAATTTAATAATTAAATAAACAATTTACTTAATAACATTAATTAATGAATAAATTAAATAACTTGGTAATTATGATTAAATTTACTATAATTAATAATGTTAATTTAATTATTTAAATTTAATTAATTAATAACATTAATTAAATCACTATTATTGACTAATTAAATTAAAATTATTAATTTAATGTTTATTGTCAATTTTTAGTCAAGAGGGCATGAGAGCGAGGTGAGACAAGATTGATGTTGGGAATGTGATAATAGAACATTATGATGATAATAGATTGGGTCATTAGAGAAGATGGGGACGATGGTATTATAAAATGGTGTTGTTCGATCAATATGCATGAAATTTTTTTGATTGTTTTTGTAATGTTAGCAATTTTAAAATTTCAAGAAAACAACTTTGCGCTTGTCGATAATTTTTCTAGTAGCATCTTGAGTTAGGCCATTGCGTCATGTGTGGCTATCACCTTTTCAAAGGTTAATGTTTTCTCCATTATATTTTTACACATAACTTGCACATACACCTCTAACACATTTTCCTTTTATATTGTAGGCTTCTCATCTCATTCAACTAAATATAGATCATGCTGAAACTCTTTTGTGCCTTTTATATATGCTTGAGTTCTACAGGGCACCTTGTCTATGATATTCATCAAGGCATTATTTGATTATTCCTCACTCAAAATTTTCATAGGGAAGGCCTTATCACCCACTATCTTTATGATATTGGTCTCTTCTAGAGATGCATTAAATACTCAAAATGGGGCTTTTCTACAAGTCATTCAACTTAGAAGAACACCTATTTGTGTGTCTACCATGAGCATCAGATTGGCAAATATATATTTACATGAACAAGTTGTTCATGTCTTTTTCATTTTTCTACATGACCCACACCTTTAGTGAAATCATCTTGGAAATCAATGAAAAGTATAATTGGTTATCAAAGGCATGAGGGTAGAAACTACACTAGGAAGGTTACTTTTCCAAAGTATGGTCATTTATAATAGTTATAATACACTAAGTTCCTCCATATCTAGGTGTCATTTAATATTTAACTCTATCATTCCATATACATCAACGTCTACCTTAATTTTTTGTGGTTTACCTCTTTTATCTCCTCCTTATATACCTTATTGAGAGCTCATTCATCCCCTCCTTATACACTTTTCTCTCTCATGCCTTACCAATGACATGTTACTTTGGAAACTACACCTTTGAGATGGAAACGTATTGTTTCTCGAATGGAATAATCTCTATTGGCCCTTATATGATGGATGTATCCCATCCAAAAAATTTTTCTCTCGAGTTATCTTAGGACTATTGTTGTCTCATTCCTTTTTCCATCTTTAAATGGTATGTTATAGTATTTTTCTTTGGAGGATTTTTCTCTATCACATGCTTCGATCTTCTACCATTTCTTAATGGAATATTAGTTCATTTATATGCAAAAAAATATGTTTTTATTCCCTCAATATCCTGTAATATATACCAAAACAATATCCACATATTTTTCTTGACTTGATTTATAATTCATGTTAATTTATCTTTTATTCAAGATTGAGCGTCAAGGCATGGGAAATATCCTTTGCAAATATTTTTGGTTCTCTCATTCACATCAATCATCTCTTCAACTTCAAATGTGCCAAATGAATGCCTTTTCTCATAGTGGGTATTTAATGTGTTTAATCAACAAAAATTGCTGCCATGTCATCTTTCCAAATCACAAAATCTAATTAGAGAACTATCTTTAAGATACTTTACACCAAAGGTATGATTTCTAGTTTCTTCTAATATTAGCATCCAAGAATTAATTATTTCTTCACTGGAATATTGGGGTCATGTGCACTATTATTTGCAATCATATTCCCTTAATACCCCTATTCTTAGTCAATTTCTTCTAATTCCTTAACCTCTTCTCCCATTACACACATTTTCCTCTATTGTGTTTCTACTTCTTAATCTTAAGTATTATGTATTATCTTTTCCATTTTGAGGTTTAGCTTATTAGTGACATGGCGATCATTAATTATACCAATTTCAAGAAATCCTTGCACTTTATCAATTTATTATTCATCTAATGAGTTTCAATTATTGCCACATCGAAATCATTTGTGGCCTAATTTTTAGAAAAATATCACCCAAGTGTTTCCATTTTTATTTTTCCCTTATTTGGTCATAATTTTATTGATTGTTTCTACGAGGAATGCGTCAATTCCATATTCCTTTGGAAGGCTTCAAATTTTCTTTACTTTATCCAATATATCCACTTGTGTATAGTGGTAGTAATCAAGTCTCTTGGATTTGTAAAAACATATCCCTCTATGGAATTACTTGTAATTCCTTTAGTTTGTGCATTGATTGTTTCTTGATGTATGTTTCCTTTATGCGCATGTACCATGTAGAAAACATTTCTTAGTCTAGGTCATGTGGCATATAGGGTGTGTTCTACTATACTTAGTCAAATAATACATTAAATGAACAAAATTATTTCTATTATCATTTTGCCTTGAATACATAGATCATACCATTATAAAAATAATAAAAAACTACCACAAAGACATAGAAAAATAGAATCTACATAAAAAGAAATATTTTTGGGGTTGGCTCATAGAGCCTTTATTTCTACAAGTTTTCCTAATTAAGAATGATATGATTTTAGTTTTTACCATTGAAGCATCCAAGTACAATATCTCAATCAAGCATGTGTGGTGGCATGTGCCTCTATATATAATGTTATCGTGATGTATGGTCCAAAGCTGTTGGCATGTGTCCAACGCTCCCGTGAGTTTCATGACATGGACTAACCACCTCTCATAGATCCTAACTCGGCTATTGTAGTGGAGACTAACACTTTTGGTCTAACGGTAATCATGGTCTAACAAATGGTATCAGAGTGATAGGTATCAAGTTCGAAACTCACTCGGGTAATGTTGAGGGGAGATTTTTGGCATGTGTGTCCAGCACTCCCCATGAGTTTCGTGACATGGACTAACCACCTCTCATAGATCCTAACTCTGGTGATTATAGTGGAGACTAACACCTATGGGTTTTGGTCTAACAGCAATCATGGTCTAACACAAACCACATATCTTATTGTTTTCCTAGATATTTTCTATAACATTAATCATATAGAAGGATGTGCACCTTCTCTTAGCACCTTGTCTTTGATATGTTTGTTTTTTTAAATATTATACCTTGTTTTCTCATCTCCTTAACTCTATCTTATGAGTAACCTTCTTCATATAACTTCATTATCACACCAATCATTTGGTTTATCATTACTCATTTAATAAATATCCTTGCAAAACTATGCAGATTTATGGTACTAGAAACTCTAGTGGTGGAACCTCATCTTACATAATACTAAATAAAGTGGTGTGATAAAATGTAGGAACTTATAAGTGGTCATGTGTTCCCACAACATATCAGAAATTCTTTCATCCAAATATTTTTCCAACTAGTTAGAGATTATTCAAAGGCTTCAATTTTTGTTCACCTAAGTATGAAAGGGTATTATTATTGTGTACAATAATGAAATTGGCTAATAGTGTGTGCGTTGTTTGCATATTAAAGTGTTTCTCCCTTGATCAATAGTAAAACTTAATGTGAAACCACATATGTAGATGATGTTCTCCCATATGAACTTGATTGTTATTATCATTGAGAAATCCATGGTACATTTTTCTTCTATCCATATTTTCAAATAATCTATAGTGGTGATGATATACCATGTTATGGTTTAGTATGTAATAAGAGTTATGTGTCCAACACAATCAATTGCCAATTTCTCAAATGGTTATCCTCTACCCACTTGTAGTAAAGGAATATTGTATTTATTATTAATATTTCCTTCCCTTATAAATATATCATTCTTATTTGCATACTCTTTGGCATCCTCAAACAAAGTGGGATACTTTTATCCTAAGCAAAATATCTTGTGTACTTTGGATTCACAACCATAGTGGCATCTTATAATAATTATGGATTCTTATGTGCTAGAACATAAATCTTGAATAATTAATCTCATCCTAAATTGGGAAATTCTCCTTCTATGAGTTGATAAGGTTTTATGTAAATCAAAATTCATTATTTTGTTTGGAATTCCATCTACTTGACGTTATTCTTGAAAAGAAAAAATATGTAATATCATCTAGCTTATCAATACTATTTAAACTTTATAAAGTTGTGAATCCAAGTATGTAATATTCAATACTATGTATATCCTCTCCATTATTGATCCCTGATAAGTGATATAGCCCACTATTGATATTTCTTGGCTTCACCATGTCTTATAAATTAAATTCTTAGAACATGATGGTCCATCTTTATATGCATCTATGTAATAATGGTTTATTCACCAGGTACTTCAAGGCATCATGATACATAAAGGAGATGAATTTTTTTATATTAAATATTGATTAAATATCTAGAGTGCAAAAATCATGGCTAAATTCTCATGCTTGGTAGTGGTATGCTTTTTATCTATAAAATATAGTTTCATACTAGAAAACTAGCTAGGATGATCTATACTTCCTTCTCTTGGATGTGAAAGAATGGATCTTAGAGCTATCTTAGAGTCATCAAATTGGACATTGAATGGTTTCTTCCATTTTTGCAATCATAAAATATTTGCACTTTCTAGTTTTTCCTTCAACTTATCAAATGAATCTTATTAGTGCATCATCCATAAAAAGTTCCATCCTTTTTAGTAGTTACTTTAAGGGGCAATCTATTTTATCATAGTCCTTGAAAAAATTTCAATACTATCTCATGTGTCTCAGGAATTCACACTCATTGTCTTATGTAGTAGGTTATTGTAGACTAATGATTACCAAAATATGGGCTAGATTGACTAACATTACTTCATTGGAAATCATATGTCCTAGAAATTATTTAAAAGGTGTTGTAAATATGCACTTCTTTCCGTCTAAGGGTATTTTTAGTTGTTTACATATCTCAAACAATAGCCTCAAGTTTACATGGGGGTATCTCACTAAAGCATATACAATGTGCATTGAATTAGATCATTATTCCTAAAAACACTATGGCCACATTATTAAATTAAAATGACATTACATTGTATGAAAATGAGCATAATTTTTTTGTAAACTTGTTATTTGCCTTATCTTCCTCCATGATATGGACTTGATGATATTGTGACTATAACTATGAAGCTTTGGATTTCACAACATACTATGCCCTCAGAACTATCCTTAGTGAAAGGGATTAGGAAGGGATAAGTAATGTAAGCCCCATTCAACATACAAAATTCCTTGGAAAAATTTATGTAACCAACCTTATTTATGTTGATAACTATGGGTTTTACCCACGCATATTCTTTGAACAAGTATAGGATTACACCCTCTAGAATATTTTGATCTCTTGTTTCACTTTTTTGAACAAGTTTGGATTCATTAAATAGAATCCTTTCCTAATTAGGATCTCATTATAATTTAGTTTGGGAATCTTCCCTAAATACTCATGTATACTCCCTTCATCTGATAATAACATTTAGGAAATGATACCTTGAAATTCTTTAGTAATTCCACTATGCACAAAAGATATACATTTGAACAATAGTCACCAATCGCACCTTATTGTTCCATTGTTTTAGATATATTATTTATTAATACCATTTATATAGGATGAATGTATTATTTTTAAAGGTTTCATGTGTATCTGCACTATGTGCTCACTAACACCATTTGTGATGTTAAAGTGTTTTTTTTGTCTTCTTCATCTACACAATTCATCAAGGCCTTTCTGTTACATTTTTTGAATTTTGCATGTCTATTCTTCTAGCATATTTGTTAAAGAGGATCACCACATTCATGAAATAATCTTTCAACTACATAATAATCCTTATCATAGATTTATCTTACCCTATCTTCCATAGTTGTGTCATTTTGGAATATTTCCTTATCCATAAGCTCTACTCACATAATTTCTTAGTAGCCGAATAGAAGCTGGAAGGTTTGGAATATATCTTTTTGTGGGTTCCCCCTCTAATGTCTCTCTTATTATTTCGGGTAATATTTAACATATGTGCACCCAGGCCATTAATCTCTCTCTCTCTCTCTCTCTCTCTCTCTCTCTCTCTCTCTCTCTCGTTGAGAAAGAATCCTTTATTTTACTCTAATGAGGTACCGATGGATGATAGGTCATCCACCACCTAAAATTTTGTTCTTAAATGTGGTGGTAAGGGAGTCTACCCTAACTTCTTATTCAGGTAGAAAAACTTCTAATTCTATCATACATGTGAATGCACATGTGGTTCCATCATATATGGGGAGTTTCAAATGTCTTCCACTACTAATTTTGAATACTCTCTTTAGAGTATGTGTGCATTTATTAAGAATCATTTCCTTGAGGGGTACATATGCTTATGATTCTACAACTAAGGAGGCATGTTCTATGCCTTAGCCTTTTGTGGGGTTCTCTATGTCAAATTTCTCCTCAAGGACCCTAAATACTTTATTTTTAATTAGATACAACTTCTTATAGCGAGATAATAAATCTCAACCAATCTATTTGCAAAATTTACTTTAATGTATGAGATGGACATATCACTCTTCCGTTCAAGAAATCCTTCTTGTTTGGGTTAAACATGGTATCCACCTTACACTATGAGTTTTTAGTTGTATTTGATATATTCTTTAACATCCTACATCTTTGTAATGGGTGTTCCATGATTTTAGTCTAGCACGATAAAAGCATATGCTCGTCATTCTCAAAAATCATGTAATGCTTCTTGAAGAACATATCATTATTTTTCTAAAAATACCATGACCTCCTTAGAGGGAGGTATATTGGTATACATTTGCAAGTTTTATGACCTCATCTTTAGATTTGGAATTATCTCCCACAATGTCTATTCTTACTCCCTTAAGCATTCCACGTGGAATAACCCTTGGGTTTTAGTCATAAATAGGGTGTAAGGAGTAGGCTTAAATGGTACTCTTCCAATGTGCATCCACACATCCTCAATGAGTATATTGACTTATATGTTAGTCTTAATAAGGATATTGAAGATGTTATTTCCATCCATTACATCATCCAACTACAACTCACTATCAAAATCATGTTTGTCTACCTTCAATTCCCATCCTCCATATTACTCTTGCATGGGACTTCCACTTTGAGGACTTCTTCTAATGAGTCCTTTAGAACAAGAAATAGACAAACATATTTTAACAACCAAATTATCTTAGTTACCTTTAGGACGTCTTACTTTGTGTGTATCTTTTGATCCTATAGACACAAAATCACACACTTTGGTTATTATTTAGTCCCAGTCTCGCACTACTATTCATATGGTTTTGAGTGAAGAAAGTAGTAATTAACTCATGTCCTTTGGCAATTTCACTTTTCTTTCTATTATAACTTCCAACCTCTGTATGTACACGCCTAGTCATTTTTGTCATTTACGTCATCTTATCCCTAATCTGGGGTGTCATGCCTAGTACTAGGGCGCCCTGAGGTTCCCTAGTCCCATTTGGGGTACCCGATCGATCGCTTTACGCTTTGCACTCATCTTTTGGGTAATTTCTAGTCATTTGAGCTTTCCATATTTTTAGTAATCATCTTTTCGGATTAATTATGAAATTAGAACAAAATAATTATAGAAATATAAAGTTATGAGACCATAATGAGGGACTAAGCACTAATCACTACTATCATCCACCTAAGGTAGTATCCATCTAAGTCATCTAGAACTCATTTGCATCCATCTAGGTACATTACAAGGGACATCATTTGGCTCATCTATATCACACTATATAAGAGGGGAGTTTTTATATTCCATCCACCATCTATTTACATTTCTACATCCATTTATTTCTTGATACTTCACAAAGTATGACCGACACAAGAGTACCTAGGGCACGCTTTTCACAAACACACAAACACACACACCTAGAACTACATATGGGTCTAAAATTTAGTGCAACACTCAGTTAGTAAGGAGACCATTATGGCCACTGAGGAAAGTAAGAGCCCTTCATTTACATCTTTCTTTTTTTATAGTTTTGATGCTTGTCTTGGGGTTTTACAAGTCTCTTCTTCATATTTTATTACCAAATACATCGAGTGCAATTCAATGACATACATGCGAGAGGAAGGGAATGTTTTGCATCATTTAACAACCCTACAAAGTTGGTTCTTAGACCTCTGCATAGATTAGGGAACCCATATTTCAAAATATGGTGCCACAAGCACCCCATCCCTCTCCAAGCACTTAAATCTGGAAAAAATCTTAGATCTACAATTTACGGAGCTCTTGTATGGTTGTTCCAAACATTTTGTTTATCTAGCCTCTATTGCGACACAATCCCAAATAGTCAATAGTGTATCAACTAATATTTTCTAACCCTTCTTTGCACATTAGTATTTCAAATTTCTATTTATTTAGCTTCTTGGTTCATTTACTATTATTCATATCATTTGATTAAACTAAATTAGGCCCGTATTATTTCCATTTTAGTTTAATAATTTTGGTGAATGCGACTTTGATCATCATGCATTTTAGGATCCTCATTTTCTTGGGATTTTTGCATCCTAAATATCTTGATCATCACGCATTTTAGGATCCTCATTTTCTTGGATTTTTGCATCCTAAATATCTTTATCCATACTTATCTATATAATTATCCCGATTATATTAGTATGCTCAAATAGTACTTAAGTACTAATTATACTCCTCCTCACATAGCCCTCGAATATGTATACCATAATTTTACTTCTAACCTATCCCTCACTTAGGATGAAATAACTTTCACAAAAATGACTTAACTTCTCGGGAAATGTTAGAACACAATCCTCCTATCTATATTCAAGTTTGGGTCAAACACCCCATCATGGATAATGGATCTGGAATTAACATTTGTAGCATCTCTTTCCTCAACCATTTAGGTATGTCTAAAGAATCTTAAGCCCTTTTTCAATCTTTATTCACGGCTTAAATAGCATTCCCAAGCATGTATTAGGTAATATCAACCTAATTGTTCTTTGTTGGCCCATGTACAATAAAAATTACATACCATGTCATGCCTACTAAATTTAATTATAATATTCTTCTTGGGTGACCTTAGATCCATATGTTATGCATGCGTTCCCCTCTATTTTACATGTGCAACTTAAATTCCTTTATCAAGGTGTCATCGATGGTGTTCCCTTTGATCCATCTCCTTTTGAGTATTGTAATTATATTAATAAATCTCTTGATACATCTACTTTATGTGATGTAACTCAACACTTTTCTAAATATGGGTTAGGGTATGAATACCTACACCACTATGGATTATTTGATACAAGTATATATAAATAAGAACAAAATGTCATACACTTTAGGATATCCCTACGCAGATTACACAAGTTTGGATTAGGGTACCAACCTCCCTCTTTGCCTCCTACGGATGTTTATACCACCTTTCATATTTCCTCACTTTCCCTAGCACATCTAGAACTCATTACGATGATGCATCTACCGTTTGAGGTACCTTATATTCCTTTCCTATTGATGATGCCCTACTCGGTTATATGGTTTTAATGACCATTTTCATTATTTTCACCATGAAAAGGTGTCTCACATTATCTCTTGATATGTAGTAAAATTACTTGTATAATTTAGATTATGAGCAACAATAGAACACCAAATAACACAATATTCAAGAATAATGATCTCAATATTCAATTAGAATATCTTCGCCACTTCGAGGGGCAACCTCCAAACCATATAATAAGAATAAAATTCTCAAAATATAATGAAATACTACCTACGGTCCATATATATACTATTCATATGCTATGGCCATCACAAGGTGACCTATTAACCATGAGAAAGTATAAATGATATAATAAAATGATATGGTAAGCCACAAGTGGGCTACTCATATCCTAATACAAGCAATAGGTTAAGGGTGTAGCATGCCCTTCCCCTTCAAACCAATGTTGTCCTCAATGTTGAATAATCACCTTCATCCTCCCAGGTTGCATCTTCTATGCTCAGATTCTTCCACTTGATCAGATATTCCTTAATGTCTCTAGTTCTTGGCCTCTTAGTACGTGTTTGCAAAATATTCTCTGGCTCCAAAATGATTCTTCCTTCCTCGTCAAGTTCTCAGTAACTCTCTATCGGGCTTCAAATTTATTTCCAATAACCTTCTTCAGGCATGAAAAATGGAATACTAGGTGTATGTGTGAAGATGGAGGCAACTCTAGTTTATAAGCAACACTGCCAATTTTCTATAGAACTTGATAAGGGCCATAATATTTAGGAGCAAGTTTTTGTCCTTTTCTATTGCCTTAGGGACATCTGTTTGTGAGGATGGAGATGTAAAAAAACCCATTCACCAATTTCAAAATGTATTTCACTACGGTGTTGATTTTCTTGTTGTTTCATCTTGTTTTGTGCTAATGCTAAATTCTCCTTCAAACTAGCCAAAACCTGTTGTTGATGTTGAATGTGTTCCTCAACATCTCGACCTTAGTTTCCACCGTCAAGGAGGAAGTGATAGAAGCTAGATGGTAACCATATAATGATAAAAATGGGGTCATTTGAGAAGAGGTATGAAAAGATGTGTTATACCACCATTCTGCAAGTGGTAGCCATTTAATCCACCTTTCCTACTTATCTAATACAAAACAACGTAAATACCCCTCTAAGCATTTGTTGACCACTTCTATTTGCCCATCAGTTTGAGGATGATAAGATGAAATGTGAGTTATCTGAGTAGCCAAACATGAAAATAATTCCATCCAAAAATTACTTGTGAAAATAAAATCACGATCACTTACAATTATCTTTGGGGCTCCATGGAGCCTTTGAACTATCTCTAAAAAAATAGTTGCGATCTTATCGGCTTAAAATTGATGTGATAGGCCACAAAATGGGCATATTTTGTGAGCCTATCCACAATCACAACAAATAAAATTCTTACCCTTTTATCAAGGCAATCCGGTTATGAAATCCATGGAGACCTCCTCCCATCTCTAACTAGGAATTGGTAAGGGTTGCAACAGACTTGGTGTCTTAATTGTTTCCCCTTTGTTTTGTTGGCACACTAAACACTTTGATACAAAATTTTTACATCCCCCTTGAGTCCTTTCCAAAATAATTATCTTTTTATTCTATGATATTTCTTAAAAAACCCAGTGTCCTCCAATAGGTGAGGCATGTAGCTCTGCAAGAATCTTATGCTTCAACTCGAATCTTTACTCAAGTATAACTTGTCCTTGTACCATGGGAATTACCTTTCCACTCAAATTTGTTAGATGTCATAGGTCCTTCCTTGATATTCTGTATTAGAGATTATGTATCCTTATATTGATCACATTCCAATATTGCTTCATCCACCTAATCGGCCGTCAACATGGACATTCCACAAAGTAAGGCATTGAAGGATGTATCCCTTTTCGACAATGCATCATCTACTACATTTTCTTTACCCTTTTTGTATATGATTTCAAAATCATAACCCAACATTTTTTACGCCCAATTTTTTTGTTCCTCAAATGATAACCTTTGCTCCAAAAAGTATTTGAGACTATCATGATCAGTTTTTACCTTGAAGTGTCTACCCACGAGATAGGGCCTCCATTTCTTGACCACATGAAGAATAGCCATCATTTCTTTCTCATAGATACATTTGAGGAGATCTTTTCCTTTGAATTAGTGACTCTCAAATGTAATTGGTCTTCCTTCTGCATTAGAACTACTCTAATCCTATTCCTAAAGCGTCACAGTCAACAATGAAGGTTTTGAGAAGTTGGGAGTAGCCAAAACAGGGGTGTTGCACATGGCTTCCTTCAACTACTCAAAGGATTTAGTGGCTACGTTTGTTCAATGGAAGGCATCGTTCTTTAGTAATGCGATGAGTGGGGTTGTTATTCTACAATATCCCACAAAAATTTTCTATAGTACTTATATTAGTCCTAGGAACCACGAAGATTTTTGAGAGTTTTGGGCCTTGGCCATTCCACCATAGCTTTGATCTTTTGAGGATCAAATTTGATGCCTTCATGGGATACAATGTGACCGAAGTACTCTACCTCTTGTACACCAAAAGAACATTTGGATGGATTTACATAAAGAGTATGTTTCTCCAAAAATTCCAACACTTTATTTACATGTTGTAAGTGTTCTTCCCATGTCTTACTATAAATCAATATGTCATCAAAGAAAACCAATACAAATTTCCTTTAAAATGGCCTAAAAAAAAGTATTCATCAAGCTTTGAAGGGTTGAGAGTGCATTTTAAGACCAAAATGCATTACCAAAACTCATAATGGCCCTTATGAGTCCTGAAAGATGTTTTATGAACATCTTCCTTGTTTATTCTAATTTGATGGTACCCACTAATGAAGATCTAATTTTTTGAAATAAATAGCACCATACGCAATTCATCAAGTAAATAATCAATTACTAGAATAGGAAACTTATCTTTGATGGTGTACTTGTTGAGTTTTCGGTAACTGGAAACATCCTCCATGTTTCATCCTTCTTACATAGCATGACCACTAGTGAAGAATATGCACTCTTGATATGCTGATGATACCGCCTTCAACATTCTGAACCATTTTCTTGATCTAACTTTTCTAGGAATATGGGTATACGTATGGTTTGATGTTAGGTGTTTGGCTCCCTGGAATCAATTGAATGGCATGATCATGATCCCTAACTAGTGGTAGTACCTTTGGAATCACATCAAAAATAGATGAGTGAGCATAAACAATCTTTTGAATATCGAGTGGCGTTAAAGACTTTGTATTTTGTACTTCCAAGGAAAATAACTTTTCTATAAACCCATTTACTCCTTTTCTAAGAACCTTCTACATCGATGAGAGCTAATAATATGTGGAGACTTAGCTACCATCCCATTTAATTTTATTGTCCTTCCATCCGAATGAAATCGCATGAACAATTATTGGAGATTCATCTCTATAGTACCTAAGGTTGTGAGCCATTAGAAACCTAAAAAATATATGCCCCTCCCATAGAAATAGCAGACATAGGTGAGTCTAACATGTAGTCTCCATGGAAAGCTTGATACTATGACACTTTCCTATGCACTTGACTGTCCCACCATCCACAATCATAACTTGCATTTCTCGGAGAGGTAAATAAAACAATTGAGGTAGTAACTAACTTATTATTTATGAAGCTATGGGTACTCCCGAGTCAATAAACACCATCACCTTATGTTTTTGAGATAGCCAATAACCTTGAGTGTTTGAGGAGTACTAATACTTGACAATGCATGGCAAGAAATTGTAGGTTGGTGATCCTCTACTTCATCTTCTCTTTGGTTCCTCGGCCTCTCCTATATTTTCAGCTTCCTCATCATCCTCATTACCTCTGTCAATATAGAACAACTTATCAACACATTTGTGTCCCGGTCCATATTTTATATCATAGTTAAAACATAATCCTTTTTCTATCTTTTCTTCCATTTATTGAGGAGTCAGTCTAATTGGCCTAGTAAATGAAGGGGAAGAGATACTATGGTCTCTGGTGTTAATGAAAGGTGCCCTCCTCCTACAATGAAAATTTTCCTCTACTCGACATGCGATGATAATAGAATCATAAAGCTATAATGGATTTAACATACGTACCTCATGCTCGATGTGCTCCTTAAGACCCCTAAGAAATAGGTTATTTAGATTCTCCTCTAGAATATTCTCCACCCTTAAGGATAGGTTCTAAAATTGATGCACATAATCTTTGGTGATCTCATTTTCCTTAACTTTGCTAATTGACTAAAGTAGTTCTCTTAAACACTTTGTAACTATAGTGCAATTGCAACTCCTTGGTAAAAACTATCCAAGTGACACCGAGACCATTCTTTCGCATCACGAGCACATATCCATCGATACCAAACAAATTAGTCGGTTCAAGATACAAGGATTCCAATGTAACCTTTTTCCTTGATGGTGTTTGATGTAATTGAAAGAAGTTATCCATTTGATTTATCCAATTCAAGGGATCCTTACCATCAAATTTGTGCATATCCACTTTCGGCATCATATTACGTGGTTGCAAATAAGTTGGATTCGATTGATTTGGAAAAGTTATCTAACATGGTTATTTTGTCCATGATTTTAAGTCGAAGATACTCCTTGGTTGATATGGGCTAGATTTGGACCATACTATTTACCCTTTACATGTTGCATGATATCATCCAACTCGATGATTAATTTGGTCTATGTCTCCTTTAGAGGCCATCCCAAATTGTACATTTCATAAAGCGCATACTCAAGTTGGCTCACAATATGATCAACTCGAGGTAAACCCTAGTCTTTGAGGAATTTATATTTATCACTTCGACTTCATCTATTTAATCACTACCCCATATTTATCGGGGTTTTACCTAGAGTAACTGGATTCTTTTTTGCTCTTGTGGAAGGCCCCACCATGATGTTAAACCTTAAGGTTTAGGGTTTAAATACAAATTCTTCGAACTAGAAAGAACAAAGAGAAGATACTAATACTATTTTTTGAGAGATTTCGGAAACTATAAAGAACTTGAAAATATTCCACAATTTGCACCCTAGGAAGAGATTTTATGAAACAACCTAAATTTGTAATAAATTTTGCAAAATAAATCCAAAAAGTTTGAAATTTTTAGAGAACCTTACTTGAAATTTTCTCAACTTTGGTAAAAATATATCCCACCAATTCTCTCTGGTTCACAATATATGGCGGAAACAAAAAATTAGGGTTTTTACCCTAATTCTGGCCTAGATCGCAGCTCTAATACCACTTGTAATGAAATTACTTGTATAATTCATATTATGAGCAACAATATAACACCAAATGACACAATATTCTAGAATAATGATCTCAATATGCAATTATAATAGCTTCGCCACTTCGAGGGGCAACCTCCAAACCATATAATAAGACTCAAATGCTCAAATGATAATGAAATACTACCTACAATCCCCTATATATACTATTCATATTTATGGCCATCACCACGACCGACCTATTAAGCATGAGAAAGTATAAATGATATAATAAAATTATATGGTAATCCACAATTCGGCTACTCATATCCTAATATAAGCAATAGGTTAAGGGCGTAGCATGATACTACGAGTTATTTCAAAGAATCAGATATATCCCCTACCAATGTTGATCCTCCTGATACTATTCCTATTGATCCATATATTGAAGATCACTCAGCCCTTCTCAACGAAGAAACAATACAATATAACTTAGGTACATCTGAAAAACCCATGCATAGTTTTGTTAGCTTCCTCCCTCCCTCCCGCTGAAAAAGAGGATAACAAGAAATTCCTTCATGATTTCTTTCATATTTTTACATGGGAATATAATGATATGTGGAGCATTCATTGATCTATTGCAATATATAATATTTTCCCCAACCTTGGTGTCAAACCTATCTATGTTCAAAAAATTTGTAAAATGCATCCCAAAGTAGCACTCCTAGTCAAAGAAGAGATTCAAAAACTTTGTAACGTCGGTTTTATTTGCATCATTGACTATTGTGAATGGGTATCTAATATCATACCGGTAGTGAAACCGGATGGTCAGGTTTGTTGTTGTACTTATTTCCACAATTTAAATAAGGATTTTCCTAAGGATAGTTTTCCTTTTCCACACATCGACTCTATTGCTGATTTTACAATAGGATACAATATTATCTCTTTCATGGATGGCTTCACGGGTTACAATCAAATTAAATTAATTTCTGTTGATCAAGAAAATACCTCTTTCACCATATCATGGGAATATGTTGTTATACTTTCATGCCCTTTGGCCTAGAAAGTGGTGGAGCTACTTATCAATGGGAAATGATACATATATTCCATGATTACATCCACAAGATAATCAAAGATTACATTGATGACATCTATAAAAATATAGATGACGTTCTTCCCATGAAAAGTATCTACTAACACTATTTAAACAACTACAAAGATATAGTGTATGCTTAAATTTTGAAAAAAATGTTTTTGGGGTCACAACTAGTAAACTCCTTGGATATATTATCTCACAACATGACATTGAAATTGATCCTAACAAGATTAAATCCATTGTTGACATGCATCTTCCTAAAAATTACATCAAATATGATCACTACAAGGTAAATAATAACCCATCCGGTGATTCATTGCACAACTCACGATAAAAATTAGCCTTTTACATGGCTTAGGAAGAAGGATACAAATTTTTTCTAGGATGAGCAATGTCAACAAGCAATTGAATATATAAAACAATACTTATTACACTCATCTTTTCTAGTCCCTCCCTTAGCTGATAGACCTTTCTTATTATATATTTCCGCTACGTTCCATGCATTAGGAACTCTACTAGAACAACATAACCACCCTTGACTTGAGCAGCAAGCAATATACTATATTATTCAAATGTCACTTTCTTATGAATGCAACTATAGCTACATCAAAAAGTTATGTCTTGGCCTCATCTTTGTTGTGGATAAATTATGACACTATCTTCTTAATAATGAGGTACATATTATCACCAAATTCAATCCATTGTGTTACTTACTATCCCACACACATATGTAACGACGTTTGGCAAGTTAGGTTACGCTTCTCTTTGAGTTTGATTTAAAATTCATACCACATAACACAATAAAAGGAGGATTTATATTTGACCAGTTAGTTGTGGCAACCCTCTTAGATCCCTCACCCATTTCTAATTATTTTAGCAATGATTTCACTACCTATAATATTGAGCCACACATATGGACAATGTATTTTGATGGCTCACATTGTAACTCTAGCATTGGAACTACGATAGTATTCATCACAACACAAGGTGACCCACTCCCCTTTTCATATCCTTTGGATTTTTCCTATACAAATAACATCATTAAATAAAAATTCCTTATTTTAGGTCTCCTTACCACTTAAGAACTTATCATTCATAACCTATGCATCCACGATGACTATTAGTTAGTCATAAATTAGGTAAACAACACATATAACACAAAGGAGGAACATTTAATCCCATACAACACACTTGTAAAAGATCTCTTGGCTATATTTGAATCCTACTCCATTACTACCATTCCTTAGAAGGATAATTGTCATGAAGATTATTTACAAATGGATGTGTCACTCATCCCATAAGATATCATAGATGAGAAATCACATTCATAATCATGCACTTATGACATAATTATATCTCTACATTACCTCTTCCAACTTGTTCCATCATGCACAATAAAGAAAAGTTTGAATGATTGTCACCTATTTACAATTACTTTTATAAGTAGACTATGCATGGAAATTTAGAGCCTCATGAGGCTTGTTGGTTATGGCATGAGGCTACCCATGATTTTATTTTTAGGATAGAATTATTTAAATGTGTACTCAACGGTCATAACTTATGTTTCTTATGACTCGTAGATATACCCACTTCCATCTCGTAGATCCATGACAACATGTGTGGTGGTAACTTTTCAAGTAAAGCGATCTCACAAAACATTTTACACCAAGGGTATTATTTCCCTACAATGGATCAACATTTCCTTGAATATGCTACTCGTGAAAAATGCCAAAAGCATGGTAATATTCATCATCCAACCACATATGACATTCATCTCATTGCACCAACTTGGCCTTTCCCCCTTTGGGTGATTTACCTCATCGGTATGATGAATCCTGAATCTGTTGAAGGTAACAAATACATTATTACCACTACCGAATAATTAACTAAGTGGGCCAAGGTGGCTCCCATGTGCACGATCACTAGCACATACATTTTTTTACCTTTCTCACCATCTATATTATCACACGTTTTGGTGTGCCTTCTACAATAATTGCTGATAATAGACCATCCTTCAAAAATAAGGATGTTAATTTTTTTTTGCTAAATTAAAAATCAAAGAGTTATTTTCCACCCCTTACTATCTAGTAGGAAATTTCCAAGCTTAGGCTGCCAACAAAATAATTGATAAAATATTACACAATATAGTTGACTCTAGTGGTACCAATTAACATAGCCAACTATTTTATGCTTTATGGTCCTATCATACTATTGTTATTAAAACCACTAATGCTGCCCCATTTCATTTGGTTTATGGTGTTGAGGTGATTGTTCCACTTGAACTCGAAACATCTTCCATGTAGATTTATCTTAAAGGCATCGTTAAGGAAAATTTATATAATGAAAACCACTCACATGAGTTGGAAATGTTGGACTCACATCGTATCCAAGAACTTGAGGATCTACGTACATATCAATCTCACATTTTACACGCATGAAATTGTAAAAATCATTCTCCTGAATTCAATATTAGTGGCCTTGTCTTAAAATAGAATCAAAATAATATAAATACTAGCCCATATTCAACACGAAAATAATAATTAAAATAGAATCAAAGGAAAATTTAAGCCATATTGGTTTGGTCCATACATTATCACCTTGTGGGCGATTTTATCACCTCACCACCCTTTTAGGAAAACCACTCAATAATCTACTCAATGTAATGCATCTTAAGAAATACTCCACCTAAGCACAGTTCAACCATTACCCAATGACACACTCTTTTCTTTGGTTTACACTTGACCGTTGAGGTCATATTACAAATTAACCCCACACATTGCACACTATTCATTACATTACCTCTCTTCACACATCTCACGTCATATGCCTTATGTCACACATTCTACATTCTATATTTATTCTACATGATTTTGACATTTGTAAATCTACACACCATACGCATCCTATAAGCCATACTATTAGTAAATCTTCAAGTTACAGCACATAACGCTCATCCTACATAGTACATAGTTCACATTTCAAACTATTAGGATATCTACACATCTTTCATTACTTTCTACACATTGCATATTTACACATTTTTCTCATCACATGGTCATTTATTATCATCACACATCATACATATTCTCTACATATGTTTGCACCGACTACCCTATGACGTATCTTGTTCCTCGGTCCATACTCGACTTTTGAGGGTTTAAAAATCAAACGCACGTCATAATCCTCACATATTCATCACATAACCTTCTATCACATGATAATCCTTCGTTAGTTACATATGTTATATACTAAGTGGTCACCTACTCATTCATCTTGCATTGGTATACGCTTTAGGCTACATCATCACTCCCTATATTCATCTTGTAGTGATATACACTTTTAGGATAAATCATCACTCCTTCACTCATCTTGACGTGATATACACTTCGGATATAGGGTCACACATAAAATTATCTCTAGGTCACATATCATTAAGGCACATACATAATCATCACAACGCATTACCCACAATACATTATTTGACCATTTCGATGACACACTCTCATTTAGAATTCATTCTTAACTGCTTAGGGAAAATTAAATGAACCTTACTACATACAAATCCATTCACTTGGGGGTGTAATGACTCTTGTCATCTATATTTCATTCCATTCCATCCATCCATAGCATATTGCAGATCTTGGTTGCAATTATTCTCTTCTTTGCATTCTCTTTTATATTTTTTTTTCTTACACGCATGCTAGATAGTTCTCTTGTATGGCATTATTTGTACCATCCATACATGTGCTATCACATATTTCCTTAATTGTGATCACAGATATAGGTATCTTACATGCATCATGGATGCTTGTCTCCTACCATTCCTACAACAATTGTTGGGGCATCCACATTCATCTCTTACAAGTGTTATTGTTTCATTTTGTTTTATAACAAACTACTTTATTTAGCTACACAAAATTTTAACATATGGGTTATCTTCTCTAACATGTTAATGGGTGATTTATGTGCAACATTTGTTTTGAAGGATTTTTTCTACCATAGCTATCTGTTTGTTTTTTTTATTATTGCTTTTCTATTTTTCTATTATATGTGGATATTGCTCTTTATTTAGTGTCCATAGTAGTTTTTGTATGCATCCATTATGGCCTTGTGTGTCTTGCTGACATTGTGAGATGTGTCCATGTTTTTAACCCACTTTAGTGGTCTATATTGGATTCTTGCATGGTTACTTTATTTCTAGATTTTACATTGTTCACGTAGCTTACACTTGTTTTATACATGCATGCTTGTTCGTACTAACACTTGTTTTCTAGCCACTTATTTTTGAGCACTTTGGTTTTTACCAAGTGCATTCCCTTCCCTACTACGACATAGTTTACATGGTTAGTCCTCTTTTAGGGTTGCATCCCCCTATTAGTGACGTCACGTGTTCCCCAAAGAGGGGCACATCATTTGGGGTTTACACGCTGAACAACACTCTACAATGGTATAGTTCGGTTTAGTTATATCCTTGACATAGTGAGTTATACAGCCAGTGAGTTCAAACCAATCTACAAACTCCATACACATGGGTTTTATAAGATAGGCTATCCTTATCATTTTGGGGACCAGTTAAGAGTTGGAGGATACACCATACTTTCCTTTGTACACTACTTCAGCTAGTAGCATTGGATTGCCAAAAACTAGTAGTACAAATATCTCTTCATACATCCTTAGGAAAGTAGTTATAGGTTGTAGAATAATACAACTTTCTCGTTACACTTCTTTAGCCATATTGGCATGATATTTCCCAAATAACGACACTTCACCGATAGTTAAAGGATATCCTTTCTACACCCTTTCTCTAATCATGGATTAGGTGCACAAGTTCCTTTTTCATTCTCACTATGGTATTTTTACTATATGTATGCATCATTACATGAGATTTTTACATATTGATGCATATTTGACTCTTGATCATCTTCACCTTTGCAGATCTATCCGTATGAGAAGTAAGAAGTCAATAAAAACTATAATAATGAAATCAACAACAACAACAACATCTTGCATCAAGCACACACCTCATACTAACATGTAATTACATCACACATAGCAGTAGAAACTACACACTTGTTTCTACCTTTGGTTCACTTATCTTTAGTCTCATCTTTACAATCCATATTTTTGTCACTCCACACTTAAAATGTCTAGTCAATTAATATTCTTTCTACATCACTCTTCATGGATGTCAAGAAATGCATCTCTATCTACTTTATGTTCTTGAGTGTTTCGCTCACCAACATAAAGGGGGAAATGTAAACACAAATCACGCACTTTTGGTATTATTTAGTCTCGGTCTCATAATAATATTCATATGATTATTGAGTGAAGAAAGTATTAACTAACCCATGTCCTTTGGAAATTTTACTTTACTTTTTTTGTCACTTACAACCTCTTGCATGTAGTAACTTGATGGGGATTAATTTTTTTCATTTTACATTATCGTATCCCTACCCTAGGCCACTGACCTAGAATGGGACACCCTAACTTCCCTAGTCCCACTTGTAGTTCTCTAGATCCTCTTTACACTTTACACTCATTTTTTGGCACTTTTTATCCATTGAGATTTCCATATTTTTAGTGGTCAACATTTTCAACGTTAATTACAAACTTAGCATAAGAGAACCATATAATATAAAGTTATGAGACCATGATGAGGGACTATGCACTAAAGAATACTATCATCCACCCAAGGTTACATTCATCTAAGGAATATAGACCTTATTTTTATCCATATAGCTCCATCACAAGGGACAAGGTTGGTTCATCTACATTAGACTACATGTGATGGGAGTTTATTCTATTCCATCGAATATTTATTTACATTTATACATCTATTTATCTCTCGCTACATCATAAAGTACAACTAATAGAACAACACCTAGGGCATGATTTTCACACACAAAACCTAGAACTACATTTTGGTCTAAAATGTAGTGCATCGCCTTAGTTATTAAGTCCACCATTGTGGCTATTGAGGATAGTCCTAACCCTTAATTTGCATCTTTCTTTTCTAGGATTTTGATGCTTGGCTTGGGTTTTTGGATGTCCTTCTTCATCTTTTATTAGCAGCGACATCAAGTGCATTTCGGTGACATACACGGGATAGGCTACGAAGGGTTTCACATCATTTTGTGACCCTACAAAAGGTGTTCCTAGACTTCTGCACAAATTTGGGCAGCCATTTTTCAAAGTAAGGTATCACATGCACCACCATATCTCTCAAAGCACCCAAGTCCATCTAGATAACTCATATCCACTATATTTGGAGCTACGTATGGTTGTTCTTGCATTTTTTTATCCGGCCTCCACTTCGACATAAACTTGAACATGCAAGGTGTGTCACATAAGCTTTTCTAACCATTCTTTGCACATTAGGGCTTCATATTTCATTTACTTAGTATCTTGGGTCATTTAGTTTATTTATTTAGTTTTTATTTACTATTTTTAATAGAATTAGATTAAACTAAATTAGGTCCATATTATTTTCATTTTACATTAATAAGATCCTTTTATTTCATATGCACCTCGACTTTATGCATAGTTGATATTCTCCTTGTAATTTTCTTAACATTTATTGAGCCTTTTTGAGAAGAAAATTTTATCTAATTCCATTTGGATAGTCCATATCTCTGGTGAGGAAGACTATGAAGATCCATGGGATAGTCCTACTCTTTTTCATTAAGTGTGTCCACCACTACACATTATTACACTTTCTTTGGTTTTTCCCTTTGTTTATGGACTCTTATTATGGGTCTTGTTGGTAACGAAATTGATTCTCCCTTGGAAATCGAGAAGCATCACTAATTTAGAAAGACACTAAGAGACAGACATATCATATTATGAGTAATTTTGTAGCGGGAGGAGATTCTTTTGACTCTTTGTCACTCGGGCATCGGAGAAATTGATAGCACCTTCATTAAGGATTTTATCTATCCTCACGCTTTACTTCATGCCTTTTGACCAGGTGATAAGACCGGTTTGTAACCTTTGTTGGTGAAGTAGAATGAAGTTATCCTTCTTTGCACAAATTTGAAAGGAGACCCTAATAAAATATGATCAATGCACCACAATTTAACTCTCACAAGTTGTCACTTCTAAAGAATGTTGATATTTTCTAAATAGGGATATGGTTACTTGAGACATTATGGGATCTTGATTGCTTCTGCATATTTTGGCAGTAGAATTTATAAATTTGTGGACATACGGAAAACAGGGGTAGTTCAGGTAGGATTCATTGTTTTGAATAATTTTGGTGGGAGATTAAGAAGGATAAAATTGATTATGCTAGATCTTTGAGAACCTTCACAACATTTGGAAAACTAAATGACAGAATGCTTCAAAATAGCTAAAATATTCCTTCAACCAGAAGGTGTGCTTCAATGGAGGCCCATATTTACACGTTTTCACACAATCTCCAATAATTTAACACAAACGCTTGAGCCAAAGACACAATTAAGCATCAAAGACCCTTGGTTCCTCATGCCTAAGATGCACTCAAAGGCTTACAGAAAATATTTATCAACAAATGATAGTAAAATAATTTTAAATTATTTATCTCATTGCAGGATGAAGGCTATTCTTGAAATGAAATTAAAAATGTTACTAAAGCTTGACTGGATGAGATCATGTGTGATTAGAGAGGTACCTTTACACATGATTACAATAGAATAAGAAAAACTACTTACGAGACATTCTAAAATAAAGTAGACACAAATTTGTCTAAGATTGACACAGATTATTTTGAAATTGATCAAATTCACCAAAGTGAGGAAAGTTTCTTTGAATAGTCTCAGATTTTTTCAATGGTTGTACACTCACAACCAACTTGACGTGATTGAAATCTAAAACATAGGAAATTAACATGTTTCATGGATTGGTCTCTCAGGAAGATGGGCTCTCTTAAATTTTCTCTTAAGAATTCAACTCCCGACCATTTGCAAGAGTATTCTCATTGCATTTATACATTTCACTCGCTCAGTCATCCCAAATTTTCCCACCAAAAATAAAAATATTCAAGGAACCTTTGCTTGTTACCAATTTGTCTCAGAAAGTTACATTTAACGAATTTACCCCGTAGCTTCTAGGTGGAAAAATCATGACTTGATCATGTTTCTCGAGACCTTGAATACCGACTAGGATGTCATGCCACAAATTTTTGTGATTCTTCTAGTCATTATTTTTATTATTTCATGCGCGAAATCCTTGTTTTACTCATTTTTGATGGCTCTGTACATTTGGATCGACGGGTAATCCTTCTCACCCTCGAGGAAACCTTTTTCATCCTTTGCACCCGCAACCTTCATCATTTCATCCTTTTCACTTTCTTTCCTTTGTAACTCTACTCTACATCATGCATCCCTAGTAATTCATGTATTTACAAGTGCCCGAGCAATTCCAATTTCTAAATATCACCCTTTACAATCCTTGGACTCATAAATTAAGTTGTAAATCGATTGGTGGTACTTTGCAGACAAAAATGACAAGGAATTTAATCAAAAAATAATGAAAAACAATGCGTATTCACATATCCAAGAGTCTCGGATAAAAATTGCAGAAAATAGATGCAATACATAGTAATCATTGATTACGCCCCATCTCAACTTTATATTAGAGTCATCCACATGTTTCCTTGGCATAAGCTGCAAAGGTGAGGTATAGAGGCAAGTTTCCGAACAAGCTGTGTCTTTAACGTACCTTGGGCCCAAGAAAAATGCCTTTTGGCCTTTGAAAAGTCTCAGTATAAAAGGATCCAGTGGAAGCCTCCATGTGTCTCCTTGGTGCACCTTTGGTATGGTTCCCAAAAGTGGAGACACGATCAAGCGCGGCTCACCACGTGTCTCGGTCCCAGCAGAGTTGTTGAAAAATTTTGAGGGCCGAGTGGAAGGTGCCATGTGTCTAGGGTCTGAGACAGTTTTCCTTGGCCATTGAAAAGTCCAAACAAGGGAAAAATGAGTAGAAACTTCCAAGTGTCCCTTCAAGACTTTTTCAAAAATAAAGTACTGGGGCGGAGTCTGCAAATAGGCATAGGCCCTCCACTTGTCCCAAGCCTTATAAAATTTCTTTAAAAAGTTGAACTATAGAGAGGAGAGAGTGGAAGCGTCCACATGTATCCCTAGCGCAAATACTAAGGTAGGACCCGTGAGGTAGATCCTCAAATGAGTGCTGGCATTCCATGTGTCCATGGTCCGAGTAAAAGCTGCACTATTTGCATGAAAAAATGTCTAAGTCTAGGCAATGCGGCGGAAACCTCCATGTGTCTCCCTAACACAAATCCAAAGGTCAAATCAAGAGGTGAATTTTTTTATGAGCATAGGCCCTCCACATGGAAAAAACGTGAGTTAAAGTAGGCCTTAGAGTTTTAAAATTCCCTGTAGAGCAACATCCAATCAGAAAGGACCACATTTGCACAAGTATTGGGACAAAAATTGATAGGGAAAACAAAACATGACTACGGAAAAATAGAAAGAAGGGGGAAAAACTGATTTTATGCCAAGTTACAAATTCTTTCATATGGACAAAGGAATGGAAAACAAATTCTAGACTTTACATGATCCTCGACCAAAAGAAAATACGATCATGGCAACCAAATGAAGGACAACTTTCATGCATCAATACGAGGAGATAGAATATATGAAAGAGCCCATAGATTGAAGAATTTCAAGGACAAAGCTGGGCAAGATAAAATTGAGCACCAACATCGGCTTCGACTCGGGGATGGGCACTCCCGGTGAGTGCCACAAGAATAAATAGCGAACCAAGTTCCAAAAATAAACCATTGGGCAATAGAGTCAAAGAACAAGCTTGCATAGCGAGAAGAATAATAAACTAACTCCCCAAGGATGAACCAAGAAACCACCAA
This sequence comes from Taxus wallichiana var. yunnanensis, assembly GCA_018340775.1. Classification (NCBI taxonomy): domain Eukaryota; kingdom Viridiplantae; phylum Streptophyta; class Pinopsida; order Cupressales; family Taxaceae; genus Taxus; species Taxus wallichiana. Next base: position 258,506,627 of record CM031237.1, read on the forward strand.
AATGGTCGCTTAAGGACTAGGATGAAAAATAATAGAAAAACATGAAAGCGAGAAAGAAACACAATGGATATACATTATACAATGGTGCATACCTCAATTTGGAGAAATCGATCAAGGAAATGTTTCAAATTTCTACAATTAATAGGCAATTCAAGCAACTCCCCATCTAGGTATTTCAAAAAGAAGCTATGTTCACCAATTTAAATGTCAATTGAATAAGGTCCCATCCACAATGCATCAAAATTTCCATGTTTTCCTTATCCTCGTGCTTACTATCCTACAATAGCACAACATATCCCACACTGAAAGCTCTTGGAGTCACCTTCTTATGAAACAACTTCTTCAATTTCTCGCTAAATTTTACATGCCTCTGATGGGATGCCCTTCTTTCTTCATCTAACTCAACAATCTGATTGATGCAAGCATCATAGGAATAACCTCTTGATCTTCTAGTTGAAGAAATTGAAATGAAGATAATTACATATGCAGGGGCAACAAGGCTTGAGTTCCATACACCAACTCAAATGGGATTTTTCCAGTAGCTCATTTAATAGTGATTCGATCAGCCCAAACAACAAACTTCAACTACTCACCCCACTTCCTTTTGTTCAACTCCAAAGTTCTTCTAATTATCTTCAACATATTTTTATTGCTAGACTCTGCTTGTCCATTTCCTTGGGGATTATAATTGGAAGCATATGTCAAATTGATCCCATATTTGTGGCACATAGCCACCAAAGGTTTAGCTTGAAAGCTCATGGCATTATCAACAACTATTTTGGTAGGTATCCCAAATCAAATGATATAATTCAAGATAAAATCCATGACAATTTGGTGAGTTGCTTTCTTGGTGGGGACTTCCTCTACCCACTTAGTGAAATAATATGTGGCCACTAGTATCCATTTATGACCTGCACTTGAAGGGTCAAAAATTTCCCCATTGAAATCAATCCCCCATTGCTTGAAAGGGGCTTCAATTGAAATAGGCTGCAATGAAGGGATCTGAAGCTTTTAATCTCCCCGGAAAATGCTTGAAAGCTTTCACACTTCCTAACCAATAAATTTGTATCTTTGAAGAGGGTTGGCCACCAGTAACCAGCCCTTAAGATCTTATGGGCTATTACTCTCCCTACAAAATGCCCCCCACAAACTCCTCCATGGAGATCAACAATTATTTTAGGGGCTTCATCTTCAATAATGCATCTTAAGAGAACTCCCTCAGGGTTCTTCCAAGATAACTCAAAATCAATAATAGAATATTTTTGGGAAGCTAACTTAAGTACTCTTTTCTTATTCTTGCTCAAATGTTCAAGGAAGCTGTAGATGTTTGAGATAAAAATGATGTCCTTGTACCATTCAGAATTTATCAATTTTTTCAAGGACATCAACCTTTCTTCTTCATCTTCATTTACCTCAATTGTCTGCAAATTGATCTTTGCCATAAGTTTTTCTAGGCCCAAGCCTCTTACCAATTTTGTTTCTTGGATATCCATATCATACTCTTGCAATTTTTTTACCCATTGGCATCTTTTCTTGAAACCTCCATTTTTATAGGATATCTTTCACCATGGTGTGGGGAACATAAGAAATGACTTTGGAACTCATAATATATGGCACGAAGACCTTTGTTTCTTTTACCAAAGAAAATTCCTACTTCTCCATGATAATATACTTTAGCTCGGCTCCTTGTAATACCTTCTTGAAAAAGGAAATTGGTCTTTCAGCTCCGTCATCATCCTTTCCCAACAACACAAATGTGATAGTACTTTACGAGTAAAAAGAAAACATTTAGAAAGCCTTCTTATAATATGCGATTGTTAAAACAGGGGTATTCTTTAATGCTTCCTAGATCTCATTAAAATCTTGAATAGCTATTGTTATCTTTGAATCACAAGCACCCATGTGTTTATACAAGTGCATATACTTGTATTCACGGTGTGATTGGATAACATGGGTACTATCTCCAAGTTGTAGGACTTGCTACTTGAGATAGACCTCCAGAGAAAGTTGGTTCTTGCTCCTAAACTACCTTACAATCTACTCTAATGCAGGGAAACTAACTATTCTAATCTAAATTTCCAAGGGACCACGAGAGAGAGAATGCATAAAAATAAATCCTACACTAAAGTGGTGATACACCGAGAAAAGGAGGGTGTGAGAGTAGTCTCCAAATGCGTGAAATATAGAGGCAAAGTGCACACTAGAAAAGGTGATGACAGAGTTCTCCATAATCTACCAAAATGCATTCATAACAATATTCCAAGCATACACAATGATAATGGATCCCTGCAAGAACACAATAATACACACAATATTCCTGTAGAAATATTAAAGGGGAAGAGGAAGAAGAATGCAAGAAAACACAGCGGGGAAGATATATCCACAAACCGATATTTTATTGCTTCATGATATGCACATTCAATCTATTACGGGATAACGGCCGGATCACAATGCAAGGAGTACACTACAAGGGCCTACGGCACATTGGCTTCACAAAGCAATTTTGAAAGAGCTTTGCTATCCGAAAATTCCCTCCTTTACAATGAACCCAACACTCCAATTTATAGAAAAATGAGAAGGAAAAGAGAAGGGAAAATGGAAATCCCGAAATATGTCCTTCAACCACTGTAAGAGGTATTAAATGGAGTAAAATAATTGTATATTACTTGAAAAATTCTCCCCACACTATCCTAGGTGCTGCAGCAGAGAAAGAATGATGACCATGCCTCTTAATTGCACTCCAAACCACCAAATAAAACACTGTTATGAACCCGGCCATGTTTTGTTGAAAATATCTATCAATATCTCATCAAATCTGGAATTTCTTGATTTCTATGCATCAGGCTCGGAGCCACGATTCCAATGGTATCAATTTTGTGTGATTTTGTTGAGAAATGCAGAAGTTATGGCCTTCTGAGTGCGGGCATCTATTTTGGGTCTAGCAGGCGTTTTCTGTCATTTGACGAGAATGAGCATTAACTGACTAGATCTGAATATATTTCTCTTAATTAAATATATCTACCCTCATAAAAATTAATAAATCTAGTTTTTTTGGTGTAGAGGACATCGTGCTCATTCCAGAAAGTCCAATTTTGTGAAAATCGGAGCTCGGAGTCAAAAGTTATGGTCGTTTGAAGTTTCATGGGTCAAATGTTGACTTTTATTCTTTGCCTTCGCCGCCTTGGCTTTTTACGTCCCTCGCGTCCCGCGTGTACCTTTGTCTGGATGTTCTAGATGAAAATCTCCCGCCGGCTGATTCGGGCTCCTTGTTCTGTTTGCGGTGAAGACACGTGGCGAGATTCCATTCGGTATCGGCTCTTTCGAGCCTTTTCATGTCCTCCAGTGTACTTTTGGCACGGATGTCCCGGAAGATGGCGTCCTTTGTTTCAGCTGAACCGGCTGGTTCAAGGCGTCCTCCATGCACTCTTGTCCCAAGCTGCCCTGCATCGCTGGGACAAATTTCTCCGAACCGCCCGAAATGGACTAACTTGCGCCAAACCGGCCGATCCGCGTCTTTCGCGTACCTTTGTCCCAACTGTCCCAACTGCGCGAAAATAGCACTTAGTCGATTTTTTCCACTTTTTGGCTGGTTCACCTTTTTGCATCTTGCGCGCGTCCCGGCGTCCCGGATGCCCCTTTGCTCTGCAGACTGCCTGGCAGCCTTTCGGCCGATTCGCGCCCAGATGTCCCTCATGTCCCGACTGTTGCGAGGACTAGGACTTAGCCATTTTTCATGATTTTTCCTGGCCCAAGCTTGTTTTCTGCAACTTTTTCACATTTTTAAAACTTGTTGGGTTTTCTTCTTGGACAGGAGAGTTAGAAAGAAGCCGAGGGGACCCCAGAAACATGATTTTTACCTTGAATCAATATATTTTCTTGGAACTAAAGAATTTGATGCATGTTATCAAAATTACCTTGAGGGGTGAATTTTGGATAATGACTACTTCTTCACATTTGATACTTTGATCTTTCTTCAGCATCCAAGTGATTGGGATAGTTAGTTTAGCAAAGTTGGAGATAAATCACCTAATAAAATTAATATTCCCAAAAAGGATTGAATTCCTTTCTTTGTTATTAGAATAAGGACTTTCTTGATGGCTTCTACCCTTTGAGGATCAATCATGACCCCTTCCTTTGACATAATGTGTCCAAGTAGCTTTGCTTTCGAACTCCAAAATGGCACTACTTGGGATTTCATGAAATACCATATTCTCTCGCATCTTAATGCAATTTTCTAAGTGTTGCGGTGGTCACTCCTTTTATGGAGAAATCGGTCACATAATCTTGATATACAACAATGAAATCATTAATATAGCAAGAAAAAGATACATCCATTGCTCTTTGGAAAGTGGCTCAAGCATTCATTAGACCAAAAGGCATTATGACATATACATATGTTCCCAAGGAGTGGTAAAGGTAGTCTTGACTCATTCCGATTCCTTCACAACTACTGGTTATATCCAGAAAAACCGTCGACACTAAAATTTTCCTCTGTAATTTCTATTTCATTAATGTATGTATTAGGAATAGGATGTTGTTAAGTATAATTAGTAGTGGCATCTGATAGAAGATAATGGCGTTGCCGGTATGACACCGCCAATAATGTATAGTATGGTAATAGTCAAATTACAATAGGAATGTTGTGGTAAAAAGTAAATATTTGTCGTAAGTGGTTCGGTAATGTTAAAATGTCAAAGTTAGGGTAAGTAGAGAGCTAGGGTCTACATGATTAGGAATTAGAAATATTATATTGGTAATAAGGACAAGGAGTGAGGTCATACATATTTTTGTATTTTATTTGAAAAAAGTTGAAAAAGGTGGAACGCATGTGAAATGATAAGGATTATCTTATCTTAAAAGATAAGCTTACATGTAAAGATAAGAATTAAGATATGGAATATGATTCGTCGGAGTATATTTCTTATCCTATCTTAGAGATAAGGTGGATAAGCCTGAAATTTCTATAAATAAAGAGGCCACCCCCTCATTTAGCATAAAAGGAAGTAGTGAGAAATATTGTATGAGTAAGTGTGTAAAGGAAGCCATCATTTAGAAGGTGTGTTAAAGAAGCCATTAAGAGGTGTAATTGTGAAGTTCTCCCATAGTTATTATTGGAAGGAAAGTGAAGTAGTAACATTGAAGTACCTCATGGGTGAGATTGTAACAATTTCATAGTGATATTATAATTTACACTTATATTTTAGCTTTTTCATCATTCCTTCGTATCATAGTCTATGGTATTCTTGTGTTAGGTTTGTTGTTGTGTTTCCAGATTACATCCACCAAACTAAAAATTGTGCATTAGTAAATAATCAAGCACGAGGAGTTCTCGATTTAGAATTATCATAGTGCCGGATTGGTGATGGCATTTTTTGTTCTATTGTCGGGACCATTCCTTGTTGGTGGATTTTACGGAGAAATATTCCCACTTAGTTATCATTTGGAGGGTAACCTTGTTTTTATTATTGTGTATAGTAGTTACCATGGTAAAGTCACTTTTTACCGTGAATAGTATTTACCGCAGTAACTTCACTTTTTATCATGAATAGTATTTACCACAGTAACTTCACTTTTTACCATGAATAGTGTTTACCACAGTAAAAGTCAGCTTTTACATGGTAAGTCAAGTTTACCATAGTTTACCGTGGTCATTCCTATTTAGTGATTCCAATTATTTGTGAAAACATAAGTCTTGTTGATTATACTTGTGGGTTGGTATTTCACTATGGTTACTTTTGAAAATGGGGAAGATTCCTATTTTTTCAGCCCAATCTAATGAAGATGCTTCCTCTTTCATTCAATAATTTAAATGATCTTGCATTTGTAATGGCCTCATAAGAAGGGAACAATGGACTAAATTTTTCCTACCTTTTTGGATGGTTCAGCCCTTAGGTGGTTTGAAACACTAGGTGATAATGTGAAAAACTCATGGGATTTATTAATTGAAATTTTTCTTGAAGAATTTGGTGAAAAACAGAAATATGTAGATCTCATGATTGGTATCTCAAAGCTATCCTAAGGAGAGAAGGAGAAGATAAGGGATTATCATTCTCATGTTCCAGAGCTAAGGAGGAAGCTCGATGCCCGATTCGAAGGAAGGAATTAGTAGTGGATGGGTTGATGAATGGCGTGGATAGTATCCTCTGTAAGCACTTCATTCTTGGGATGAAGCCAGAGATCGAACAATGAGTGAAGTATGACGCACCTAGAGACCTTGAACAAGCAAAGGAGATTGCAAGAAGGCAAGAAGAAAGCATGGAAGAAGAGCCCAAAGAAATTGTTGCTAAGGTAAAGCCTACACCAACACCTTTGGTCTAGAATCCACAACCACTCTCGGTGAGCACAAATCTTTCTCCTAGTACATCTACTGAGTATGAAGATCTACTCAGGAAGATGGGCCAGTTAACTATTAATATTCTTCAAGGAAAATAATTTAGTTATCAGGGAGGAGATAGAGGTCCAAAAAGAAATATTTCTGAAGTTGTATGTTATGGTTGTCATAAAAAGGGTCATTATAAGTATAATTGTGCAAATAGAGCTTCTACATCTGGTACAAGAGATAATGATAAAGGAAAAGCACCTATGAATTATTTTGATGTAGTAGATAGGAGCATAAATAATGAAGCAGATGTGTTTGTAACAAAAAGAAAGAAAGAAAAAGATAACCAAGATGGAAATGATCCTAATAAGATGAAAGGAGAAACTAGTAAGAAACATAGGAGAAGAAAGTTGGATGTGTAGGATTTTCTAATTTAACAAGGAGAAGGACCATACTCCATCTTAGAAGATCTATCCAAAAGGCCTGCAAATATTACATATGGTAAACTTTTTGCTATGTCTTCTGAGAAGAGGCGGGAGCTGTGAAGTGGACTCAATGCTTGATGAAGGAAGGAGGTTGAGGTCCCTATTTTGGAGGTAGAGGCAGATCCCTATGCTCCACAAGCTGAGGTATTATGTAATGATATTTCAATTCATGATGTCTTAGTTGATGGAGGTGCTGTAGTTAATGTAATGACCGAGTCTATAATGAATATGTTGGGTTTAAAAATTGATCACCCCTCAACACTTATGTTAAGGTCATTAAATAAGGGAAAAACTAAACCAGAAGGTGTTGTTTCAAATGTGGCAATATCTGTTATGGGTGTTGTATGTGTGGTAGACTTTAGTGTGATGAAAATGGTATCATTGCATACCCAATGTTGTTAGGAAGACCATGGCTAAGGAGAGTTCATGCAAGAAACTACTGGAATGAAGGATTCATGACACTTGGACGTGGCAAGAGAGAGGGTGAAGATAAACGTGATCCCTCATCATCATAAGTCGAACTTGTGGATTCAAGTGATGAAACCGATGATTCGACATCCTCTCGATTAATCTAGTACCAAGTGAAGTGGACATAGAAGATGAAGAAAGTGAGGTTGATGTTTCAGTCATGGATATCCTTTCAGTCACACCGACTCATAAACCCATAAAATTATCGAAGATAAATTAATGATCGTCTCCAAAATTTAAAGATCGGTGATGTTGCGATGGAGAGTGAGAAGGAATCCTACCTCCAGCTCTTTCGAAGGTACATACACCTATTCACTTTTGATTACAAGGAACTCCGTCAAGTAAGTTGGGTAGAACATTCTATTGAGCTAGTAGATGGTGCTAAGCCCATAAAGCAAATGCCATATAGAATGAATCCTAATTTTTCCAAGACTGTAAAAGAAGAAATAGATAAGTTGTTTGATGCAGGATTCATATTTGTTGTGTAGAATTTAGAATGGGTTTCTCCCATTGTGATCTCAATAGAAAATAATGGGAAGCTACACATTTGTGTTGATTATAGGAATCTCAACAAGGCAACAAAGAAGGATCATTACCCTCTTCCATTCTCAGATCAGATCTTAGATGAAGTAGCTGGATAGAGTCTTTATAGTTTTGCTTATGGATATAAGCGTGATACAACCAAGTTCGTATAGCGGAGAAAGATCAGTGAAGACCATGTTCACACTCCTTGGGGAACATTTACTTATAGAGTTATGCCTTTTGGGTTGTGTAATGTTGCGGCAATGTTCTAGCATTTGATGAATAGGGTGTTTGAACCCTACATTAGGAACTTCATCGAGTATTTTCGGATGATTTTTACATCTATGGGAGTAAGATAGACCACCTGCACCAGATGGAGACAACATTTCAAAGGTTAGATGAAGCACAAGCCTCACTAAACCCTACAAAGTGTGTTTTGGATGTTCTAAAGGTGTTTGTTGTTAGGGCATGTTGTATGAAGATTTTTAGAAATCAAAACCATTTGGAGGAATCTTTGGTGTCTTCACTTGTTTTAAAGAATCAATATTGGAGCAAGCCATTCATTGTATATAATGATGCCTCAGATCCAAAGAGCAACTAGGAAGTACTTTGAGCCAAAAGGATGAAAATGGGAATGATCATCCAGTTTACTTTGGGAGCAGACAAATGAGCAGTGCTGAGGTAAATTATACTGTAACTGAAAAAGAGGCTCTAGCTATCATTTTTGCTGTAAAGAAGTTTAGAAATTACTTGCTAGGGCAGAAATTTATAGTTGTAACAGATCTTCAGGCTCTAAAATATATTGTAAATAATCCTAACCCATCATGGAGGATAGCAAGATGGATAATTTTGCTACAAGAATTTGAATTTGATATTATAGATAGGCCAGGAAAGAAGCATGTCAATGTAGATGCACTCTCTCGAGCCTATGATGGTTTAGGTTCATCTTGTGATGATGATGATTTCCTAGATGCAACATTGTTATCCCTTGACACAATCCCTAGTGAAAACATAGATATTTGGAATTATCTGAATGAATTCAAGTTTCCTAATGGTACTAATGTAAAGACTAAGAGGAATATTACTCAAGCCAGTCATCCATATTCTATTCTGCATGGAGTATTATTTTGAATATGACTTGATGTACAAGATAAGAGGGTAGTTGGATGTGATCAAGGGAAGGAGCTGATAGAATAATTCCACAATGGTACTATGGAAGACACTTCTCTAGATAACTTTACGGTGAGAAGGATCTTGGATGCAGGTTATCATGCCCACTCTTTTTAGATATTGTTATAATTATTGTAAGACATGTGATATTTTTAAACACATGGTAACCGTAAGACTTCATCAGCTCCATTATGCCATATTCTTCCACTTGGTCCCTTTAAAAAGTGGGGATTAAATATTGTAGGTCCACTTCTAATCACCCCATGCCAAAATAAGTATATTGTAGAACCACAAATTATTTAACCAAGTGGGTTAAAGCTAGGCCATTGAAAACAACTTCCATGGATGAAGTGGCAAGGTTCATATATGAACGCATTGTCACCATATTTGGTTGTCCATTAGAAATTGTAACAGATCAAGGAAGCCACTTCATTAATGAGGTGGTAGAAGCCCGATTCAACAAGTTTTCTATTAAGAAATGGAAGGCAACAACATACAAGCCAAGCACAAATGGACAGGTGGAATGAAATTTTTGTGTTGTGTCAAATTCTAGCAAAAGATGTAGCCTTGTAGGTACATAAGTGGGATAAAAGGATTCATGTAGCATTGTGGGCATATAGGGCAACATCAAAGTCAGCAACATGATACTCCCCATTTTAGTTGGCTTATGACATTGATCTAGTTCTTCCTATTGAGTTTGATATTCCCACTATGAGAGTTATGAAAAATGAAAGGATGGATGAAAGTGATTCAGTAAAAGAAAGGTTGGTACATCTTCATTTGCTAGAGGAAATGAGAGAAATAGTGAAGGATACAAGCTATAAGAAGAAAATGAAGTAGAAGGAATACTTTGATCAAAAGATCTGTTGGTCTCCATTTCATGTGAATGACTTGGTTCTAGTATATGATTCCAGATACAAAAAAAAAGGAGAAAATTTCTTCCAAAATGGATGGGGCCCTACAAAAAATAGCAATTATGCATGAAAATGGTACATATCAACTGGAGGAATTGGATGGCACTCCCATTACGAAATGGGTCAACCACGACAAGTTAAATATTCTCTAAGCACTGAATAGTCTACTCCGAGGATGGAGTAGAAGATAGAAAGGGGGAAGATGTCGACACTAAAATTTTCCTCCGTAATTTCTATTTCATTAATGTATGTATTAGGAATAGGATGTTGTTAAGTATAATTAGTAGTGGCATCCGATAGAAGATAACGGCGTTGCCGGTACGATGCCACCAATAATGTATAGTACGGTAACAGTCAAAGTACAATAGGAATGTTGTGGTAAAAGTAAATATTTTTTGTAAGTGGTTCAATAATGTTAAAATGTCAAAGTTAGGGTAAGTAGAGAAGTAGGGTCTACATGATTAGGAATTAGAAATATTATATTGGTAATAAGGACAAGGAGTGAGGTCATAAATATTTTTTGTATTTTATTTGTAAAAAGTCTAAAAAGGTGGAACCCATGTGAAATGATAAGGTTTATCTTATCTTAAAAGATAAGCTTACATGTAAAGATAAGAGTTAAGGTATGGAATATGATTCGTCAGCAGTAGATTTCTTATCCTATCTTAGAGATAAGGTGGATAATCCCGAAAGTTCTATAAATAAAAAGGCCACCCCCTCATTTATCATAAAAGGAAGTAGTGAGAAATATTGTATGAGTAAGTGTGTAAAGGAAGCCATCATTTAGAAGGTGTGTTAAAGAATCCATTAAGAGGTGTAATTATGAAGTTTTCCCATAGTTATTGTTGGAAGGCAAGTGAAGTTAGTTACACTTGAAGTACCTCATGGGTGAGATTGTAACAATTTCATGTTGATATTATAATTTACACTTATATTTCAGATTTTTCATCATTCCTTCATATCATAGTCTATGGTATTCTTGTGTTATGTTTATTATTGTGTTTCCAGATTACATCCACCAAACTAAAAGTTGTGCATTAGTAAATAATCATAGCATGAGGAGTTCGGTGGAGAATTATCATAGTGTTTGGATTGGTGATGACAAAACCATCCAAGGTGGATAAAAATTTTGAACCAAGTAATCAATTATAACATATTTTCCATATTTGGCGGAGAGGTATTTATCCTTAATTGATTCTCTATTCAGGAGTTTCTAAAGTCCACAAAAACCTTATATCTCCGTTCTTCTTTCGATAGGTATCAAGTTTACAACCCATGATGAGTTCCTTGTGGGATTTATGATTCCTCCATCCCTAGAATTTTTCAATTCTTCTTGCATCTTCAAGGAAAGGAGTGGATTGATTGGCCTCTGTTTTTCGCTAAACGGTTTGGCAAAAGCTTCTAAGGGAATTTTGTGCTAGAAGCGATTCTCTCTATATGCTTCAGATTCGAGAATAAGACCATGCTAAGAAGTCTGGTATTTCTTCAACAATTGGACATACGACTACTTTTCTTCCTTACTCAGATTGCTACATAACGAGATCATCCTTCATGATCAGGTCATGCTCTTCAACATCCCTCGAGGTGACATGTATCTGTTGACAATAAATTAGCATTATTAAAGTTTGATTCAAGTGCTACCAAACCTTTGGGGATAGTATTAGTCTTCAATTAAATGATGTCTTTACCAAATAAAGTCTCATTTTAATCATTTGCACAAACCATTAGCTCCCAATCTATAATTTGATCATAAAATTCTTCTTGGTTACTGCAAAAATCTTTGCACCTAGATGTCGTCTTCAAAAAAATTTCAGTGTTTTATATTGTCGAGAATGATGGTCTATTCAATACCTCAATATTATACTCAAAATAGGAGGATACAATACAATTTTAAAATTTAGACCCCAATAACGACCAATTTATCTCCTTTAAATTATTGTACTTCCTATCGTGATGTATTATGTTGATGGATTTGAACATTTCAATAAAATCCTAGAATGCATGCTTATACTACTTCATTATCTCGATTTTTGTTGCATACAATTTTCTAACCTACTTGAAAATTATCTCTCGACTCTCCTTTAAAAATGATGTCTCTTATACCATATTTTCAAGAAATTCTTAGAACTAAGAGCAAAGCGATGCTTCATATTCATCAATATTGTTAGTGCACTCAAAGTTGAGTTTAAAAGAGAAAACAAACTCTTCCTAGCCTTGAGATATCATAACAATACCAACACTATTTTCAAATTTAGAGCAAGCCCCATCAAACAAAAATTCTAAGGAGAACCTAATTGATTAAGAGACTTGCATTGATTAATTTTTCTCTCTTTACCATCAAAAATCCAATAAAGTTATCTCAGATCAATGTCAAAGTGTATACTACTTCATAGAAAGCATTATTAGGATCCTCAATGAGATGTAGCATCTTCTTTTCACCATACAACTTTACAAGACTTCCCTTAATAGGTATAGTGGAAAAAAGAAATCCATTTTCACACTCCCACCCACACTAGCAGACCCATTTTCTTGATAACAACATTCCCCATTTGGTAGGGAAATCAACAATAACAACATCTAGTTTTAAGTTCTTGCCTAGGTAAGTTGTAAGTTGCAATATCAAACCCTTGACACATCCAACCACTAGCACCTCTTTGGAATCCATGGAATTGCGCTTCCCATAACTGTTGTCACTTTGATATCTAATTCATTCATGACCTCAAGAGGCATAACATTACATAATGCTCCGTAATCAAACATACAATTGTGTAAATTTGTCCCTAATGATTAGAGTATTGAAAAATGGGTCTACATTTAGTTGGGACTCAACCAAGGATGTTCCCAAATATAATTCAGGTGGCTCACCTAGTTCTTCTAGCACTTGGGGTTTTTCCAACTCTACAATGGTATAAGGATTCTCAACATTGTTTACATTTCTGTCATGGGTAATCTTTTCTTCTTTCAATCCCAAATACTCAAAGGCCCTTTTCTTGTGCTTAGGAATCCTAAGAAACTCAACAATTGGAATAGAAATCTTGATCTAACTTAAGACTTGGGTAATGTCATAAGGAACGTATTTGGGCAAGGTATAATTTTGAGGAATGACCAAAACTCATCGACAACAAAGGAGTTTCCATGGTCCGAGCATGGGCAGGGATACAAATTCTATTTGGGGACATAAGGATTTTTCCATATGTATCTTTCTTAGGATTTTCTTTTGAGATATTGGTGAGAATTGGAGTTTTTGGTTTGATTTGAGGCCTTGGCCTTTGACAAATTTAATCCTAGTGTTATATTCCTTTTCATGGCCAACTACAACATTCATTAACAACTTCCTATCCTCCTTAGAAGGGATTCCTCCATCATACTTTTTAATCATTAATTCCCTTAAGTATTCAAAATCATTACTAGGCAATTCAAAATATTGTACCATATCTATTTCAAAAGTATGAGAGGGTGGAAGTGGTAATACACAGTGGATGCAATCCTAGAAATCTACAGATTATAGAACTCGATTAATTCAATCGAAGTTGCTCCTTCTGTGAGCTTATAGAGCACCCCATCATGCACACATCATCATCAGTTTCATCATTAGCTTCCTCAACTTCTTTGTCTTAATCACATGGGGAATGTGGTAAGAAACATCAGAATAACACCATTAGATTTCATTGGCTTCTTCCACAGTAAAAACTCTAGCAGTCAAAGGATCATGCACCAATTTGTTTTCCCTGGGTTGGGGCTGTCTATTTCCTATTCCCACTAGTCCTTTTCCTCTATCATCAGATTTCTCATCACCCCTAGGATTATTTACAAATATTTCTTGACCTTGTGATTTATGACGACCTTGGGAACCTTTTCTAATTCCCTTCTCTACTCTAGCTAGTTTATAGGATATTTCCTTAATAGCTCTGGCCAAAGTTTTTACAACCTCCTCCAGATCCACAACTTTACTTGAATGAGGCTTCTCTAGATTGATTATCTTGATGCCTTCTCTCTTAGGAGGTTTACCAATTGCCTTGATGTTATTTTCAATCTACAAAGCCATGGTGAAGGCCTGCCTCAATGTTGTTGGGTTCTTATCCCTCAAATAATAGGCAACCTTCTTATCAAAAGCATCAGATTATTTTATCAAACAAGAAACATCACTTGGCCTCAGGATCACAGGTAGCCTATTCAGGGTCTTATTGAACCTTGTATTGAAGTCATGAATAGATTCATTAGGATTCTTTTTATATTTTCAAATTATGATAAAATAAACCTAGGGTCTATTTTATCTACATACTATAATCTAAAAGCATTCTTCATTTCTTTCCATGAATCAATGGAGTTGTCTGGAGCAATGAATTATACCAATCACGTGTATCCTCCTCTAGAGTATGAATAAACAACTTTATGTACACATCCTCAAATTCAATCTCAAAGTCTTCCATCATATAGACAAAAATATTTAAGTGTTGATCACAAGTAATATCATTATTTCCTTGAAATTTAGGAAATATACTTCAAACATCTTGGGGTACAACATTTTGATATCCACCATACCTCTGAAATCTATAGGACAAAAGTATTGACAACAAATGGAGGCAGGTGGGGGTTGGGTCAATTATTTTGGGGAGGTGATCTTACGGGAGAAACAAAATGATGAGTGAGGGGTCTGCATGGGGCATAGGAATGCAATCCTTAGAATGAATATTCTCTAAAAACTCTATTTCTTGGAAGATCCTATAAACCTTGGAGAACACAGGGGACTAAATGAGACAAAAAAATTTCAAACACAAAAGAAGGACCCTCTCCCGGTTGGAGAATTCAGATTTACAAAAAGACTACCTTATTCGAAGCACTTGAGGAAATATGGCAATCTTAATGAAAGGTTGATCAGTTTCCACAATTGATAACTCTTTTCTTGATTCCTGATCTCCAACTATTTTCCAGATTCTTCTTCCTTTAGAATTTGTCTTTCCCATTTCTGGAAACAACTTTCTAGCAGGGTATTTAACGAAGAAATATATTCTTCCTTGTAGCTTTGTAAATATTAGTGATAAATTTCAATTGACAGAGGTTAAGACACTGACATTTATCAAAAATTCATTCAAAATGGAGTCGCCACTAAGTATTTTCACCTTAGTTGTGCAAATGCACTAAAATTGGTTTGTCAAATGTCTTTCAACACTAAATTCATGCAAATATTCATAGATATGACCTTCCTTTACCCGTATTTAACATTGGTGATGTAAACTTAGTGTAAAACCAACAGAAACTGGAAATATTACACACATAACTTGTAACTTTGCTCAATTCTTAAAAATCTGGACACAGGATGACGTTTCAACAACATATTTGCACTTAGAGCATGTAAGAAACATTACCAGGGTTGGTATGTGTACACCTTTGTTCAAATAGTCCTCGGTAATGGCACCATTCTAGTGTTGTTACCACACAAATAAGTCTCATAGTTAAAATATTCCCCAACAATGGTGCCATACGTGTTTTTGTCACACAAATAAGTCCCATAGTTCAAATATTCCCCGAATGACGCCATTCGGTGTTGGTACCTAAATTTATTCTCCCTTGGAAACCAAGTAGCATCACATGTAGCAAGACATTGAGAGATAGACAGATCATATTATGAGTCGTTTTGTAGGCGAGGAGGGGATTCGTCGACTCTTTGTCACTCAAGAATCGAAAAATGGATAGTACGTTCATTAAGGATTTGATATATCCTCACCGCTTTAGGTCATGCCTTTTGACCAAGGTGAGAGGACTTGTTATGTAACCTCCGTCGGTGAAGGAGAATGAAGATATCCTTCTTTACAAAAATTTGAAAGGAGACCATGAGAAAATATGATCAATGCACCATAATTTAACTCTCATGAGTTGTAACTTCTAAAGAATGGTGATATTTTCTAAAGAGGGCTGAGGTTACTAGAGACATTATGGAATCTTGATAGCTTCGCATATTTTGGCGGTAGAATTTATACACTTGTGGATATACATGGCAAACATGGGTAGTTCAAGTAGGATTCATTGTTTGAATAATTTTGATGGAAGATTAAGTAGGATAAAATTGATTATTCTAGATCTTTGAAAACCTTCACAATATTTGGAAAAATAAATGACGAGAATACTTGAGAATAGCTAAAATATTCCTTCAATCCTGGAAGGTGTGCATCGATGGAGGCCTAGATTTACATGTTTTCACACAATCTCCAATAATTTAACATGAAGGCTCAATCCAAAGACTCAATTAAGCATCAAATAACCCTAGTTCCTCATGCCTAAGATGCACTCAAAGGCTTATAGAAAATCTTTATCAACAAATGACAGTAAAATGATTTTAAATTATTTATCTCGTTGCGAGGATAAAGGCTCTTCTTGAAATGAAATTTAAAATTCCACTAAACTATCATAGGGACAAGATCCTATGTGATTGGAGGAATTTAACACAAGATTGTAATAGGAATAAGAAAAAACTACTGCGAGACATTCTAAAATAAAGAAAACACAAATTGGTCCAATATTGACACAAATTAATTCAACATTGATTAGATTCATCGGCAGGGAAAGTTTCTTTGAATAGTCTCATAGCTTGTCAATGGCTATACACTCATGACCAACTTGAGCGTGATGGAAATATAAAACATATTAAATTAATAGGTTTCTCGGATTGGTCTCTTAGGAAGATGGGATATCTCAAATTTTCTCTTAAGAATTCAACCCCAAGCATTTGCAAGAGTATTCTCATTGCATTTATAAATTTCACTCGCTCACTCATCCCAA
Source organism: Taxus wallichiana var. yunnanensis (assembly GCA_018340775.1). Lineage (NCBI taxonomy): Eukaryota > Viridiplantae > Streptophyta > Pinopsida > Cupressales > Taxaceae > Taxus > Taxus wallichiana. The sequence goes on from CM031237.1 coordinate 258,523,282, forward strand.
ATTTTTCCCCAAAAAAAAGAATATTCAAGGAACCTTTTCTTATTACCAATTTGTCTCGGAAAGTGACATTTGACAAATTTACACTGCAGCCTACGGTGGACAAATATTGAACTAATCACATTTCCTAGACACTCGAATAATGACTACGATTCCATGGCACAATTTTTTCACGGTCCTTCTAATCATTATTTTTATTATTGTCATGTGAGAAATCCTAGTTTTAATCATTTTCGGTGGCTGCATACGGATATATCTAATAGGTAATCCTTTTCACCCTGTGGAAACACCTTTTCATCCTTTGCACTCGCAACCTTCATCATTTAATCCTTTTCCCTTTCTTTCCTTTGCAAATATCCATCTTCCACTGGTAATTCACATTTTTGGTAAGTGCCCGAGCAATTCCAACTTCAAAATATCACCCATTACAATCCTTGAACTCAAAAATTAAGTTCTAAATCCAATGAATGGCACTTTGTAAACAAAAGCGGCAAGGATTTTCATTAAAAATGATGAAAAACAATGCGTATTCACATCTCCCGGGAGTTTTAGCGAAAAAATGGAGGAAAAATAGATCGATACTGTGACCATTGATTCTGCCCCTTCTCAACTTTAGATTAGAGCCATCCACATGTTTCCTTGGCACAACTACAAAGGTGAGGTACAGAGGCAAGTTTCCAACTAAGCGCTAGTTTTCCACGTTCCTTGGGCCCAAGGAAAATGCCTTTGGCCTTTAAAAGTCTCGGTATAAAAGGATTCAGCGAGAATCCTCCACGTGTCTCCTTGGTGCACCTTTGGTATGGTGCCCAAAAGTAGAGACCCCAAACAAGCGCAGGCTCACCATGTGTCTTAGTTCGGTAGAGTTGTTTAAAAATTTTAAGGACTAGTGGAAGGCGCCATGTGTCTAAGGTCTAAGATAGTTTTCCTTGGCCGTTGAAAAGTCCAAGAAAGGGCGAGTGAGAAGAAACTTCCAAGTGTTTTCAAGTATATTCCACATGGTTTAGGATTCACATTATCCCCTCGAATGACTCGGTGGTAACAACTTAGCCTTTATATAGGCAATCAAACCATGTCACGATTGAGCCTAACATTTGGTGGTTCAAAAAAATTCCCAGACTTGGCGGCTTACACAAATAATTTAAATCCATCTCACCACATACCCGTGGCAAATCAAAAGAAGTCAAAGGTGTGACTAGAGCCACATATACCTTGGGTGACCTAGCCCATTTTAAATCTCAATCCCACCATTCTTGCCAAAGATATGGGATAATACCCATGGCTAAACCAAAACCAAAACCATCGGCGCAAAATACAAGGGGAGGATTCGAACCCCGACCTCTTAGCCCTAAGGTGATCTTTAATCCAATATGTCGGTCGAGCTATCCACGTAGAAGAATGTAGTGATAAGGTTGCTTTAAGCAAATAATACTGAGGCCCATTTCCATTATAAAAGGAACCCGACCCCTTCATTCTAGATGGATGTGCTAAGCTTTATTATAAGCATATTGGTGGATATAAGCTAATTGAAAAAGATAGCAAAGGAGCTAGGAGGTAAACTAAAGGAGCTTGAGAAGAATTTTAAAAGCTTCCAAATTAGTTCAATAGGCCTTATTATTTTGTAATAGAACCTTATTATTAAATATAGGCAATTTTTGTAAAGTGAGACCTATTTAATATTTTAATAGGAAAATATTGGGAAGCTAAGTCCTATTATTTTAATAGGCAAATTGTAAATTTTGGAGTTATTCAAACTACCCAATTGGCACTGTAAGGCCACACTAATCACTTGAAAATCCTAGATTGTCGGCCGAAATCTATGATAGATGCATTGATAGCGTTGGGAAGGCCAATCAATGCTAAAGGAGAGTGTACACCGGGAAGGTGAAGGAAAATTTGACTGGTCATCGGATTTCTTCATAGAACTAGAGTACTAATAGGCAAGTGAAATTCCATTAGGTTTTATTGTAAGAAATAACATTGTACTTACAAATTTTGACTAATGGAACGGTTCAATAAGAACTCGAGACACAAGCTATTTCTCAACTCTGTAATCAATTCGTGTGAAGTGTTATTCACATTTTCATTATTTTGGATTGTTTTGCTTAAAATGGATTAAAATTTTATCAATAATTTTAATAAGCTTTGTAGGGTCTACGAGATCGAGTCTGATTTTTGTTCTATGTTAGAAAATCAAGTTTTCCTAGAATTATCTCTGCGGATTGGTGTATTACTCCTTGGAAGAGGATAATTCTCTCTTGAAATCAAAAATGCAAACCAAGGATGAGCTCTTGACAAGGTTGTAGCGTGTTGATAAGAGAAAGGAAATACCTTCAACTTCGGATGCGAGAGACCATGGCGAGATGATTGCATTGTAAGTTATTCACCACGCTAATCTTCTTCCTCCCATTGATTCGGATTCAAGTAATGATTCATTTTGATCCAAATTTTTATTTAAAATGATATTTCATGGAAGAGGCCTTGGTAAAAATGGCCAAGGCATTGCTAACCTAATACTGAGGTCAAAGATTGTCCTCATTTTACAAGTTTGGGTTATCTTAGTGTGGGAATGGAAATTGGAGAATAATCCAAGAACATTGATGGGAGACAAGCTTCACGAAAGAAAATTGAATACCCTACTAGTCCCGCAAGAATATTATGAGAAGGAAACGTGTGCTTTGTCGTCACAGGTGGGATGTGGTGAGAGAAATCGAGAAAATACGTATTGAGATTTTGCCTCGGTTTCTCACAATAATCATAAGCATAATAAAACTTATGATCCATTTTTCCAGCTCAAGAAGTATGGTTATGATTTTAATAAAATGTGGAATGCCTTTCCATGTACATTTTTGGATTGCATAATCATTTTGTGGCCGGATGTTGGAGGAGAAGGGCACTAATAAAGAAGTTTATGTTGTTTCTTAGGAACACGAAAAATAGAAACAAAAATCTCATCATGCTGATTCGTGAAATGGTAGAAAGAGTTCCTCATCCCAAAAAAAGGACATTAAGAGGATTTTTTGCTCATTGCTAGAAGAATGGGCACTAGGTGGGAAATTTCTGAAAGCGCATCGATCTTGTCATCGGGGTAATGGCAAGCCAAATATGGAATGGAGGCCTATTACAAAGGAAAAATAGGTTCCTAAACCACCAACAATTGACAATTCAACCCAGGACCAGGTAATACCTGAAAGTTAAAGTCCTTTAAAATGGGTAAGTCAATACTTTTTCAATTATATATTGCATAATTGATTGATGAATATTATGCAATATTTTTGGAGAATCATATTTTGTGATAAAATGTTGAGAGAAAGGTTTACCATACTAAGTGGATTTTCTTACGCAAAAAAATTAATTAATCCTCCAAACATATCTCTTAATCATCTTGTGAGTACCTGTTATAACTTGGATATAGAATTTAACTCATATTAAGCTTGGAGATTTGTCAACCACATGTGGAGATAGTTGATCTCACTAATTTCAGCTCGAACTTCATTATGTGTAGAGGTATTGTGAATGTGCAATACAATTTTAGTTGAACACCATTGGCATCTAACAAAAGGTCGAACTTCATTCTCTATAGAGGCATTTTGGTGAGCACCAAACTGGTACCTGATAGTCATTGTTAAAAGGATGCTTTGCATTGTGTATAAGTAACGACCATGCAACGGGGTTGGAGTCATCATTTTTGAGCTCGGGACAAATCATCTCAAATCATCATATTGTGTAGAGTAATTGTGATCATAAAGTAAAATGGTAGCTTATCATTAGACTTAGCATCATGCATTGGAGGCTTGAGGTATTGAAGAGAGTTAGTATCATGTATTAGATGTGTTGAAGTCTCAAAAGGGATAAGCCATTATCCATCCTTGACATTAAATCACTCTTATCTTTGTGTAGCACAAAGTTCCTTCACATCGGTTTGGATTACGTGGAATCAACTCGGAGCAAGGAGCTATGTTATAGAGTAAAAGGGGATCATTGTTGTCGAGATATCTCGGAAGCTTAGCACCGTCTACAATGGGAGTGTTGATATTTCATTGGGAAATGTAGCACCATACAACAAAGGCATGGAGGTCTTGTTAGTGTAGAATCATAGCACCCAGAATGGCTGCATGTGAGTGGGGCATTCGGTGTGATTGCACAACATGGGACCATCTCTCAAGCTGCGGAACTTACAAAACATGAGATGGACCTCTAGAGAAAGTGGGTTCTTGCTTCCTAATCTACCTGCCATGAGCTACTCTAAGTACGGGAAGAGTCTAAATAATCCTAGTCTAACCATTCCGAGGGACGGGAAAGAGAGAGAGGGTGAAAGATCCTAAAATAGCGGTGATACACTAGTAAAGGAAGTGGTTGATCATGAATCCAAGCGCTGAAGTGGAGAGAGGTGAGAAGAGGAGAGGGTGGAAAATATGCACCACATACCAGAGATTGAATTTACACATAGCACCACTTAAAAACCCATTAAGAAAAACTCCCATAACCTCAATAAACATTGGAGTATACACAAGTATACCCTACAAGGACTGACGAGGAAAGAAAAGACAAAGTAAAATAAGGATGGACAAAATGCATCACAAAATATATTCTATTGCTCCATGAGTTCACACACAGTACATTTTGAGTGGGCAAGAGGCAATAAAATTCCATTACCAAGCCGTGAAAGGAGGCTCAGACTCTTCATTGTACCTAAGGAAGAAAGAGAGAGGGGGAAGAAGAGAAAAGATGAACAACCACTTGAATATGCCCCTCCTTTATAAGATATAGAAAGAATAAGAGAGAGAGGAGGGAAAATTCGACTAATACATACATTGAATTCTACCTTTAAAATCTCAACCATTATCGATCAATGCCCCTTACGAATCCACCTAAAATCCGTCAAGTCTGTCACTCCCCATGTCTATTTTACTTGTTGAAGAAGGAATAATGACAGATCAAATAAAATCTAATCGGTAGTTGAAGTAAATTGGATTCGCATTAATGTTAGAAGACATTTTCCTATTTTTCACCTACCAGATCCTACTAAAAATAGTATTTGATGCTTCCATGGCATAGAGGGTGTTGAAAAATTTCCAAAAAGTCTTCTCTGTCAAAATCTGAGTTTCCGATAAAAAGATATGGTCATCTGAAGTTCCTTGGGTCGGGAACTTAATATTTAAAGAGTCTATCCATACAAGGTCCACGTGGCAGCCTCGTGCATCTTGGAGATATGGCTCCTTCCTTATGCTCTTGAAATTGCATGGATTGACACACGATGGCTTCATGAGCTCCTCGAGGATCCCTTTATATTTTCCCGAGTCCCTTATGTTGTGAGAGACATTATGCACGACCTCAAACACATGGGGGCTTCGTTCTCATTTGAAAGCTGCCCCATTTTTACCTTTGAAGTTGCATGGTCGAGACATGTGGAGGCCTCATGCAGGCTCTTGGAATTTTTGGACCTGGGACACATGGTGAGCTAGCACTCATTTGGGTTTTGACTTTTGGGCCACGTCATTGAAGTTGTGCTTGATGCGACACGTGGTGTTTTACATTGGCTCTCTATACTTAGTCATTTTTGGGTGGCTTTCTCCCATTTCAAACCTGGGACATGTGGTGACCCACTGTGCTTGTTTGAGACTTTCCCTTGGGCTGCCCCTTTTGAATTTGTGTTGTTGAGGCACGTGGCACCTTCCATTGGCCTTGTCCCCGAGCTTGGACTTTTTATCGACCAGAAGCTATGTCCTCATTTTTGAATTTGGACGTGTGGAGGATGGTGCTTATCACGGGAAATGCCTTTTTCTTTGACCCTTGACGGCATGCCATTTGGACACATGGAGGATTCCGCCGGTCCTCTATACTTAGTTTTTATTAGCCCGCTTTGTCCCTTTTTTGACTCTGGGACACGTGGAAGCTTGGTGCTTGTTTGGGGTCTCCTCTTTGGACTTAACCTTTGGACAAGCACCAATGAGGAACGTGGAAGCTTCCGCAGATTCTTCCATACTTAACCAATTTTGGATCACTTAGATTTATTTGTAAAGCCTGAAGACTTTGAGCCTTTCTCCATTGCTCTCCTCACGAGCATCTAGTTTTCTTTAACACCATTTTTCTTCCTCGAACCTCTTTACTCCATTGTAGAGCCACCTATAACTTGTACATTGGATTTGAAGCTTGGGCTCGTTTGACTAAAACGGCCTTTCAATTTCTTCTTGTGGAGGGTCATGTTTGCCTCCTTTGGGACTCTAGTTTCTTTTGTGTCATTTAGAATCATTTTTAACCCTATACTCCTTGAGTCAAGCTTGCCTGTCCCCTTATTTTTCATTCGGAATGTGATCTCACGGGTGCAGAATCGTCCCTTCTTGATTTTATTTATGTGCGTGGTCATGTTTTTCCAAATTTTTCGGGGGAAAATTTATGATAACAATTTGGTGACTCATGGGGACATCTATCTGCTAGATGAAGAGACCAGTGAGCCTTGACACATCCATTGAGCATGGAGTCTTCTTGATAAACACAAAACTAATCTAAAATTTTAAGATATGATCCTTGAGCCACTGCGCGAGCTCGATTGCTTTAGGAACCGAAAAGCTGGTTTCACCAAATGCCAAGAACTCGCCGTGTTCACACTCTCATTTTTAAGAAAACATGGAGATTAGATCTCGAGAGTAGAAAATTGTCTTTACTCCGAGGCTTTCATTCATCCTTAAAATGAATTTGTAGGCATGTTGAACTACATGGTGATACAACCTCAGAGAAACAAAACACAACAACACACACTATGTATAAAGATCAAATCATACATGCCTCAAATGAGACATACATAGTATGCAAGAGCACTTCTTCTACTGAAAGAAAATCTACTCCTACTCTTAAACTAATTAGAGAGAAAAGGGACTCAAACAAATCCTATAACTAGCATGGAGAAGTAACTTCCCTTTCTCAAGAGGGGCAGCCATGCAAATGATTTGACACATAATATGGCTTCCGTATGAGTGAAAAAGCGCAATGAGCCGGTCCTCCACCCAAATCATCAAGGTGTCATATGTGTTAGTATCTAAATGGATTCTCCCTTGGAAGTCGAGTAGCATCACGAGTTAACAAGAAGCCTAGAGAAAGATAAATCATAATGTATGTTGTTTTTGTAGTGGGGAGGTGATTGGTGGCTCTTTGTCACTCGGATGTATGAGAAATGGATATCACCTTCAAAAGGATTTGATCTATCCTCACTAATTTAGGTTTTTCCTTTTAAACAGGTGAGGGGATCCATTTTTTAACCTTTGTTGGTGAAGGAGAATGAAGATATCTTTCTTTCAAAAAAATTTGAGTGGAGACCTTGAGAAAACATGATACATGCACCACAATTTAACTCTCATGAGTTGTCATTTATAAAGAATGGTGATATTTTCTAAACAAGGTTAAGGTTACTGAAGACATTATGGAATCCTAATTTCTTACGCATATTTTGGCAAAAGTAGAATTTATTCATTTGTGGAAATACGGGGCAAACAAGGGTAGTTCGGGTAGGTTTCATTGTTTTTGAAAAAAATTGGTGGGAGATTAAGTCGGATAAACTTTATTTTCTAGATCTTTGAGAACCTTCACAACAATTGGAAAACTAAATGACATAATGCTTCAGAATAGCTAAAATATTCCTTCAACTAGAAGGTGTGCATCAATGGAGGCCCAAATTTACACGGTTTCACACAATATTTGAGAATTCAACACGAAGGCTCGAGCTAAATAATCAATTAAATATTAAAGACATCTGGTTCCTCACACCTAAGATACACTCAAAGGTTTACAAACAATCTTTATCAAAAAAATGATAGTAAAGTGATTTTAAATTTTTATCTCATTACAGGATGAAGGCTCTTCTCGTAATGAAATTACAAATGCCACTAAACTATCATAGGGATGAGATTTTGTGTGATTTTGAGGGATTTTGACACAAGATTGCAGTAGGAAAATCAAAACCATTTGAAAACATTATGAAATAAAAGCAGAAATTTTTTTCCCAAGATCAACATAGATTAATTCGAGATCTATTAGATTCATCAAGCAGGGAAATTTTCTTGAAAAATTTGAGCTTTTCAATGGTTGTACACTTGCAACCATCTTGACGTGATTAAAATATAAAACACAGGGAAATTACATTTATACAATTCACTCACTCACTTATCCCAAATTTCCCCCTAAAAGAAGAATATTCAAGGAATCCTTTGCTTGTTACTAATTTGTCTCAGAAAGTAATGTTTAAAAATTTACACCCAAAGTGCAGGGTGGACGAATCATGAACCGATCACATTTCTCGGACCTTCAACCATGACCGGGATGCCACGCCATAGCCTTTTGATAATCCTTATAATCATTATTTTATTTTTTCATGTGAGAAATCCCCATTTTAATAATTTTCAGGTGGCTCTGCATAGCTAGATCGACAAGCAATCTTTTTCACCCTTGAGAAAACACCTTGAGAAATGAGTTCCCTCGCATGGATGCATACATCCGTGCCTCTCGAAATGAGTTTTACGCACATGGATTATCCACATTACCTGCGCTACGAGTCTGAGTTGGCCAAGTGCAAAGATGATTCAATAGAAACCTCCACATGTTTGCTTGGTGAAACTGAAAGGTGAAGTACAAAGGCAAGTTCCCAAACGAGTGCGGGACTTCCATGTTTTTTTAGCACAACTTCAAAGATGAAGTTTAGAGGTGGGACCTCAAACAAGCGCAAGCTCTCCACGTGCCCTAGGCCCAAGAAAATTATGTTGGCCTTTGAAAAATTCTTAGCATAGTGAGGAGACAAAGCATAAGCCTCTATGTGTCTCTTTGTGCTCTTTTCATATGGTGCCCAAAATTGGAGACCCTAAACAAATGCAGGCTCACCAAGTGTCTCAGTCTAGTAAAGTTGTTGAAAAATTTTAAGGACCAGTGGAAGGCACCACGTGCCTAGGGTTTGAGAAAGTTTCTTCAATTGTTGAAAAGTCTAAGTATGGGAAGACCCAACGAAAACCTCCACGTGTCCCTTCGGTACTTCTTCAAAATTAAAGTACAAGGGTAGGTCCCAAACAAGCACGGGCCCTCCACATGTCCCATGCCTTAGAAAGTTTCTTGAAAATTTTAAGTATAGAGAGGAGCCAATAGAAGCCTCCACATGTCTCCTTGGCACAACTGCTAAGGTAGGACCTAGAGGAAAATTTCAAATGAGTGCCGGCCCTCCACATGGACAAGATTTGATTTGAAGCGGGCCTTAAAGTTTCAAAATGCCCCGCCAACCTGCCTTCCTACTTCTAACTTTTGATGTGGGCCCCAGTGGAGTTGTGGGTTACTTCATAACTTTTCTCCCTTGTACAAAGAGGCAAAAAACTTCAAAATGTTCCTCGATCTTCCTTCCCACTTGTAACATGAAAAAATACCACGTGTCCTTCTTTGGGGTCAAAGTAAGACTTTTCGCTAAACACGCTTCATACTTGCTAAATAGCCAATCGGAGACTATCGGGGCCACGAGGCCAAATTGATCTTTTACAAACATAGCAAAAAGTTACAAGTTATAAAATAGACCCGATGTGCCTCATCCAATCAAAAGAGATCACGTAGCTCAAGATATTGAGATATAATTTTAAGGGGAAAGCACACCTATCAAACCGTAAAATGTAGGGAAATCACCATTTTTGCCTAGAATTGAAATTTTCTTTAAGGGTAAAGAATTTGGAAATGATACAAGGCCCGAATGTAATCCACTACCATGGAGAAGGATCTTAAATAACATACAAATGAAGAAAACCTTTCAATCATCCATTCAGTGGAAATAGAAAATACGATGCAGAGCCCATGGGATCAAGAATTTTGAGGGCAAACTAGGGCGAGATTAAATTGAGCACAAACAAGTTGGAAACAAGACAAATGCCTCTTTTAATTTCTCTTCATTTAGGTTGAAGAGGCATTGTAGCTGATCCTTGGTACTTTTAAACTCATCCTCATGCTTAAAAGTAAGCATGACTAGTTGTGGCTTCTCCTTGACTCCAATTAAGCCAAGTACTGATTAGGCATTGGTTGATCCTTTGGATGTACCCACTCGCTCTAGTTTTTAACTCCAAAATGGAGTCTTCTTGCAAATATTCTTGGATGGATGGTGTGAGAGAAATGGGAGAGATGGGATCCTTATGCTCTTTCCTTTCCTCCCTAGGAGAAGAACATGGAATATTTATATCTTCCAACGATGGTTCTAGAGGGCCATTATGAGACACAAAGTTGCTTTCCTTGAATGTTATCCTCCATGGCAATAGGATCATGTGCTTGGAAAATGGATGATAGAGGAGAAAATTATGTTATCTCCTCGGGCTCCTCTCCGTCAAAGCAATCTTCCAAGTCCGGACAGGTAGTCCGCCTCCTGTTCTTACATTGCATGTGCTATACCTCCTCCATGGTGTCCTCTTGGTCCAGTAACTCACTCACCATGGTTCCCTTTATCCTCAAACATGAAGTTTGAAAGATAAAACTCTTCTTTAACATTATATCTTGAGGGGGATGAAGTGGGAGGAAGAACCAAATGTTCTTACGTGGCCTACTCGCACTTGGAGCCTACGAAACATTATGGTCCTGCTCCATTATGGGTTCATCAATCAAATTAGGCCCTTGAAATGAAAGCAAAGAATCTTTAATGATGCCTTCCTGATTGAATGGACTCAACTATAATTTGATCTCTCCCAGCTGCTCCTCTTCAATGAGACTTGGACCTAGTTGTTCCTCTTCCTTAACTCGGTTGTGCAAAAGTTTGGGATTAGATGAGCATCCTCTTGAGAAAAAAGTTCCATAAACAAGCCGCTGATTTTCTTCCTCTTGCTCTTGCTCTTCAACTCGACCTCCTCATTTGGCTTAACCATCAAGGGGATCTTTATAAACCTTAATCTGGAAGCCCAACTCTTGATTATCTCTGTCATTTCTTCTTTGTTGGGTTCCCTGCTTGTTGTTCTCCTTGACTAGTTTATTGAATCTCTTACCAACATGGAATTAGGAAAGCAAGAAGAGTGGCGGGTTGGAGTTCAACAATTTTTTCTATTGTTTGTGGTGGAGAGGGAGTGGTAATTCTCATTTTTTGGAGGGAATGACTGTTAGGGAAGGGAAAGGGTAGAAGAATTGTCATGAGATGGAAGAATAGGAAATGCGAAGGGAAATCAACACTTGGGGCAAAAGTAGATGGGAAGCTTGGAAATTAAAGCTCAGAGTTTAGATGGTGTTCTTGGGGAGTGAAAATAAAGTTACCGGATGATGGTGTAGGACGTATCTATTGACAAGGATCCCGACAACAAGTTTGTAGGCCTCTATCTCCTTAGTCCACTGTGTAATTTGAGGCAGTGTCTCAACCATAAATTTAATCTTCTCTTAAGGGTTGTAATGTCTTGGAAAAGGACCGACCCATTGACAAGGTTCCCTAAAACCAATCGAATGCCTTAATTTGTGTTGTAGCCCTAGGCTGCAGCATGTTATCCTACATTCTTTGGATCTTCTCCAATAGATCAGTATTCTCCATGTATTGTCACCATTGTATGCATCCCCTATTCTTGATAAGCTTCATAGTCGTCAAAGAGGTTTTGACCCTGCTCATATGGGTAAGAATAATGGTTCTGGATTTGATCATACTTCTGATCTAGAGGAGTTGGGAGATACGTTGGAGGATGGATGCATTGTTGTAGGTGTGAATTCCATGAGGGAATGAAGTCATAATTGCACAACTTCATTAATGGTGGAATATGAAAGATGTGGAAAGAAAGATGAATGAAAATGGATGGGGAAAAGGTCTATAACTTCAGAGATGGGTTGTTAACTAGATGGAGGCGCTAGATGTGCTTTTAATGTGCCTCTAAATGATGAATCTCATCAAGAACACATCAACTTGATGAAACGAAGTGAAGACCTCTGTGTCACACACGGGCGTGCCAAAAGCGTTAGTGCAGAATCATAGCATGCCTAAATGGCACTGTGTGTGAGTGGGGAATTCGGTGTGATTGCAAAACATGGGACCATCTCTCAAGTTGTGGGACTTACAAAACTTAAGATGGACCTCTGAAGAAAGCTGGTTCTTGCTTCCTAATCTACCTACCACAAGCTACTCTAGTGCGGCGAGTCTAACCAATCCTAGTCTAACGCCCAAGGGGACATGGAAAGAGAGAGAGGGTGAAAGAGCCTACACTAAGTGGTGATACACTGAAAAGGAAGTGGTTTATCACAAATCCAACTGACTGAAGTGGAGAGAGGTGAGCGAGAGGAGAGGGTGGACTAGATGCACCAAAAACTAGAGATAGAGTTAACACAAAACACCACTTCAAAACCCATTAAGCAGAACTCCCATAACCTGTAATAAACATCGAGTATACACAATATACCCTGCAATGACAAGTGGCAAGAAGAGATAATAAAGTAAGGAAGGACAAAATGCATCACAAAATATATTCTATTGCTCCATGACTTCACACGAGACATCATGAGTGGGCAAGAGGTAACAAAATGCCATTACAAAGCTGTGAAAGGAGGCTCATACTTTGCATTCTACCCTAAAGAATAAAGAGAGAGGGGGGAAGGAGAGAAAAGATGAAAAACCCTTTGAATATGCCCCTCCTTTACAATATATAGAAAGAATTAGAGAGAGAGGAGGGAAAATTTGAATCCTACTTCAACCACTCTAAGATATGCATTCAATTCTACCTTTAAAAGCTCAACCACTATCAATAAATTCCCCTTACAAATCCACCCATAATCAGATCGAGTCTCATTGCTCCCCATGTCTATTTTACGTGTTGAAGAAGGAAGAACGACGGATCAAATAAAATCTAATCTGAAGTTGAAGCAAATCGGATTTTGCATTAATGGCCTAAAGATGTTTTCTAATTTTCACCTATCATATCTTATTAAAAATAGTATTTTATGCTTTCATGACATAGAGGGTGTTGAGACATTTCCAAAAAATCTTCTCCCACCAAAATCCAAGTTTCTAATCAAAAGATATGGCCATCTGAAGTTCCTTGGGTCGGGTGCTTAATATTTAAAGAGTCTATACATACATGGTCCATGTGGCAGCCTCGCACATCTTGGAGATATAGCTCCTTTCTTATGCTCTTAAAGTTGCACCATATTTACACATGGTGGCTTCGTGAGCTCCTCGGGCTCCCTTTGTATTTTACCTGAGTCCCTTATGTTGGCGGAGACAATGTGCCTACCCCGAGACAAGTGGGGCTTCGCGCTCATTTGAAAACCTGTCCCAGCTTTTACCTTTGAAGTTGTGCGGTCGAGACACGTGGAGGCCTCTGTAGGCTCTTAGGCTTTCCAATGGCTACCCTCACCTTTTTAGACTACGGGACATTTGGTGAGTTGGCCCTCATCCGGGTTTTACCTTTTGGTCATTGAAGTTACGCTTATGTGACATGTGGCGCCGTCTCTGTTGGTGCTCTATACTTAGTCATTTTTTGGGCCGATCTGTGTCTCATTTTGGACTGGGACACGCGGTGACCCTGCACTTGTTTGAGACTGGCCCTTAGGCCACCCCTTTGAATTTGCACTTTGTTGAGGCAAGTGGTGGCCCCTCATTGGCATGTCACGAGCTTGGACTTTTCAACGACTGGCTCTGTCCCCATTTTTTACTTTGGACGCGTGGAGGGCTGGCACTTGTCTAGAAATGCCTTTACTTTGACCCTTGATCGTGTGTAATTTGGACACATGGAGGGTTCTACGCCGATCCTCTATACTTAGTCATTTTTAGCCTTCTCTATCCCTGTTTTGACTCTAGGACATGTGGAAGCTTGGCACTTGTTTGGGGTCTCCTCTTTGGACTTAACCTTTGGATAAGTGCCAATGAGGCACATGGAAGCTTCCACTAATTCTTCCATACTTAGCTGATTTGGGATCACTCAGATTTATTTGTAAAGCCTGAAGACTTTGTGCCTTTCTCCATTTCTCTCCTCTGAGCCTCTGTTTTTCTTTGACACTTTGTTTGCTCTTCCCGACCTCGCTACTCCATTATAGAGCTTGCCTGTAACTTGTCTCTTGGATTTGAAGTGTGGGCTCATTCGACTGAAACAACCTTTTGATTTCTTCCTGTGCAAGGTTGTGTTTAAATCCATTGGGCCTCTAGTTTCTTTTGTGTCATTCAGACTTAGTTTTGACCCTGCACTCCTTGAGTCAAGCTCCCCTGTCCCCTTGTTTCTCATTCTGGAATGTGAGCTCGTGGGTTTGAATCGTCCCCTTCAGATTTTCTTTATGTGTGTGGTCATGTTTGTCAAAATTCTTTGGGGCAAATTTGGGATAACAGTATTCTTTGGATATCAAAGTGGTGTAGCATGAAGCGAGTAAGCCCAAGTGCCACGGGTCCTAGAGTTTGAACCATCATTTGTTGATTGTGGAGTTGGCGAGAAATCTGCGATGATCTCTTCTCAACAATGTGATTTTGAGTTTACAAGATTTTGGGACAAAAATCCTTTCTCGAATTAGGTAGGAGTGATCCGGAGGACAGGAGGTTTGCTAAATCTCCGAGGATTACTAGAGTGCAAAAGTAGACTCGAGGTCTTTCTGAAGACTATTTGAACGTCGAAAACGGAGTTCGTATGCACAATAGGTGGCTAGTCAAAGTTCGATCAACTAGAAAGTTAACCTTGGTCAATAAATCAAAACATGGACCAATTGTAAGGTGACATGTGGTAAAAGTGGTAAATGATGAAAAGGTAGAAGAGAGATTTGTTTTGTTTGGTTATCGACCTTTGGTCTTCGTCAGGCGTAAAAGTTGGTTTTGGCAGCAAGAGGCTCAAATTTTTTAATAGAGGGGAGCCCGGCCACCGTGAGAGCTATATTTGTGTTTCCAACGTGGTCGGATCTCAAACCACCTCGTAGACATCAATTTTACATTCAAATATCAATTTTTCATTTCATGTTCGATTTTCACGTATGCAGATGTGATAACCAGCTCAGTCGAGCTATTTCTAGCACAGTGGGGTGATCAACTCCCCACCGAGTTAATCACGATTATACCACATTAGGTTTGGATCGAGTTTACACAACATTTTTTTGGCACACCTCATATAATTCGGGATTGGTCGAAGTCTCATGGACGGGTTTGGAGTATATTCCACATGGTTCGGGATTCACATTATCCCCTCGAATGACTAGGTGGTAACGACTCGAATTTATCTAGGCAATCAAACCATGTCACGAAATTTGAGCCCAACCTTTGGATGGTTCAAACAAATTCCCACACAACACGGCGGCTTCAACAAAAATTTACAACCAGCCTAGCCACATACCCATGGCCAAACAAAAGAAGTCAAATGTGTGACAGGAGGCATGCATACCTTGTGTGATCAAGCCCATTTTAAATCTCAAGTCCACCATTCACGTGAAAGATATGGGATAATACCCACGACTAAACCAAAACCATCGGTGCCAAAATACAAGGGAGGATTCAAACCCCAACCTCTTAGCCTTAAGACGATGATTCCACAAGAACATGCCGGCCCAGTTGTCTCGTGTAGGAAAATGGAGTGATAAGGGTTTTAAGAAAATAATTCGGGCCATTTTTCATTATAAAGGAACCCGACCCCTTCATTCTAGATGGACAGGCCTCAGATTTATTAGAAGCATATTGGTGGATATAAGCTAATTAAAAACAAAAGCTATCAAAGGAGCTCGAGAGGTAAAATAAAGGATCTCGAGAAGAATTTTCAAAGCTTCCAAATTAGTTCAATAGGCTATTATTTGGTAATAGAGACTTATTATTAAATATAGGCAATTTTTGTAAAGTAATACCCATTTAATATTTTAATATTTTAATAATTATAAAATTGGGAGTTATTCAAACTACCTAATCGCCCATAAGCGCCACACTAATCCCTCGTGAAAGCTTGGATTGTCGATTCGAGTACCGAAGAATGCATTGATAGCGTCGGGAAGGCTGATCGAAGTCGAAGGAGAGTGTGCACCGGGAAGGTGAAGGACGATTTTGATTGGTCATCGAAGTTCTTCAAAGAACCTGGTGTACTAACAGAAGTGAAATTTCATTAGGTTTTATCAGAAGAAATAAATAACATTGTACTTACGAATTTTTACTAGTGGAATGATTCAATAAGAACCTAGAGACGTACGCTATTTATGAACTCCGTAATAAATACGTGTGTAGTGTCATTCATATTTTGCATTATTTTGCATTGTTTTCCTTAAAACGGAGTAAAATTTTATTGTTAATTTTAATAAGCCTATAAGGGTCCAAAGGTTGGTAAAACAAATTATTTAATTTTTTTACCAGGATTTTCAGATCACATATTGTCTCTATTTATTATTCTTGTAAATTTATAGGTAATATTAAGCCTAGAACACTTTCATACATTAGCCACAATTTAATAACTTAAGATAATGAGGCTGACAATGAAAAGGATTCTATACTAATAAAATATCTCGAGGAAAACCTTCCTCCTCCTCTCTTTGATCTTATACCATGTTGGATTCTTCCAAAACAATAACCTTGAGTCTATGCGTGTGTGTGTAATAGTTGTTTTGAGTTTACCTCTTTCGCTTCCTCAATCAAATGGAAATTATTTTTATCATGGTTTCTTATCTTACACACATATCACTATAGTGACACTTTAACCTTATTTTCCATCTCAAGAACTGGAAAAAAACTATATGTCATTGTCCCTTAAAAATATCACAAAACTTTAATGTAAAGTACACAAATTTATTTCGGAAGCTATTCTTTGCATTCCCTTCCACCTAAAATTCTAGGTACCATAGTCTTGTGTATTTTTCCTACACTCCTTCATAAGTAAGGAGTGTAGCTATTTTTCCATGTTGTGAGATCTACTCTTCCAATAACATAATGAATCTTGTATACATGTTTCATAATACCTCTACATGTAGCGCACCCTCCTAGGTTCCTAATAGATCTAAAATGTATTTAAAGAGAAAATACCCTTGAACAATACCTACAAGAAATTTCACACGTTGAACTACATGGATTTTATAGAACAATTTTGACATCAAGGTTCTAAACCTTACATCATACGTATGCACACTCTTAGACCAACCTTTATCTAGTTATTTCAATAGTGATAGTATATTTTTATTGAATTATAGAATATAATATTGGTCTAGAAACTTCCTCTTGACCTGGTTCATAATCCACCACCTATTGCAAGGATTATACTTGTAATACCCCGTATATATTTATTCTAGAGAGTAGTAATAAACTAGTTTTCCTTCCTTTTTGATACAATGATTGTTTTCATGTACCATATAGTTTCATAAGAAAACAAATTATCAAGTGGAATTCTCTACACCTTTTACTATAAGAGCTTCATAAAATTCTCATAAAAGTAAGGTTTGATGGGCTTAAGTGGTTAGTTCTTAAAGAGTTGCTTGTACGATGGTGTATTTTTGAAAGTGTAATGCCTTGCATGACGCTTGAGAGGATTGACAAAATCTACCCCTATAACATAAGTTTAAATTTTACTATAATAAAATAAAACCAAATAAATTTACGTGTATATTGATGATTTAGAAAATAAAATAAAATAAAAGGAAGTAAGAAAAACGTAAATAAAAAGATAATAAAACAATAAAATGAAGTATTAATACTAAAATAAAGGGGATGAAATTGAATATGGGGGATGAAATTGAATATGGACGAGAGGAAGGAGAATGGAGTTCGTAGGTGGTAATAGTGCAGTGTTTGGGAAGGACTGGCATGAGTATGGGTAGCCCATCAAAGCACATGGTCATAAAAGATGTCTTCCAAAACTTTCACATTCCTTGCATAGAAATACAAACGCTTTAGCTAAAATCCAGAGGCACTAACCCATGCTGAAATCCCAAGTTCACATGGTTTCTTGTGAAAAACAAGAGCTAAATGGTGGGTAGTAATAGTATTCTCACCGCATGTGCTTGGGAATAGGTAGATTGTTGGATAAATGGGATGTTTTAGGCTTCCTTTCTCCCATCCTATGCCACAAGCTAAGTCGTTTAGTCTATTTTTTTTATTGCTTTGCTTGCTAAATTGGTGGGTTGGAAGAGGCATCACACTTCCTTCCATGTCCATTTCATTCCAAACATGCTTTGAGTCTACAAAATATCCTATGCCTTCATCTCCCAAGACATTCCCTCCAACTTTGCATATATTCACTATGTTTGGGGATGTTTTCTGGAAGAACATAACATGCAAGTTCCATGGCAGACGTATAAAACATAGAAATTCATTTTTGTCGATTCCTCCTAGCCTGTGACAAAATTGGAGAATTCAAAATGGGAATGGACACCCATGAGGCATAATGGTTGCTGCCATAATTTCTCATTGCTCTTTAGAAAATGAGGTTTTTGTTAGATGTCTTAGTTGCAACTTGTCCCTAGAAGATATACTATAGATTGCATAGGAGTATAGGTTTAGGATTATTTTAGCCTTAATGTGTTTTGGGATGGATCCTAAGAATAATTTAACTTATGTTTACTTTCCATGTATCTTCACATAACAAAGATCTTAGGACAGATTATGGAAACCATTAAGTGTGTTATTACTCACCATGAATTATCAAATGTTTCTAGTATGGGGTGTTGTGTTTTGTTTCCTTACCAATACTTGTGCCCTATGATTAGTTCATATTGGTTAGCGATTTGTGCTTGTTTTGAAAATAAGATCCTTAATATAGTGCATGGGCATGCACCAACGCATTGTGGACAAGGGGATGAGATGTTTTCATTATGATTATAGCTACCACTATCCGAGATAGACAAAATAAGGAAACATGAACTTGGCACATGAACAATTTGACAAAATGGCTTAAAGGAATGTGACCTCATAAAGTAAGAAAAGCTGTTTGACAGTAATGCATTAAAAAAATAGTTGATGGAATGCCTTAAGGATTTTGGAGTTTCATGAAATGGTGGTGGACTTGCGTGGATCCCCTCTTTCACCGTGTCATTCTTGCATAGGCATGATATTCCTTACCTAAATCATTTATAATTTTCATATAATTTGGTTATCGATTTGCAATAAAGTAAAAATATGAAACCATTAGATATGATACAATTGATATTCTAATCAAGCTATTAGCGTAAAAAGATAAAAAGTCCTCCTTATTATTTACCTTATCGACTTAGAATTTTATTGTCATCTCTGTGTTTGCTACAACCTTTTACGTTCCTATCTAAGGTATCAAAATTAGACACTTGTCTCTTATGGTATTGGTGAGTGTTATATGTTTCCTTAATAAAATAATCATTTTTGTGAACCTTACAAATTTAGAAAAAAAAATCAAGGTTCCAAGACTCGCAAAAGACCTTCTAGACCCTAGAAAAGATAAGTGAAGTTTCGTCCTTGTTCTTTCTATGTGGGGAGTTTTTAAAGATCAACCCCAATCGATCATCGTTTGTGCTCCTTCGCCCCTTCCCTAGAATCGGTTAACCCGTTTTGTAATTCTAGGAAGATGTTAAAACTAAAAAGTTGGGTTTCGATTAAGCTCGCCGTTTGAACCTTGAGCAACGAAATGCTTGGAAGCCTTCACTAACCTATAGTGTTTTTCACGAGACTATTTCATAGAACCTTGAGTTTGGGGAAAAAAATCTTCTTGATAGTTTTGCAAAGGCACTCTTTAGGCCTTGAGTCACTATTTGACTAGGTCAAATTGGATCAACTATGTCCAAAGGGCTCAGGAACACTTATTGTGCCTTACAAACTCGTTTTGCGAATTCTTAGTTCCGTCGTGATATGTCGTATTCTATCTATATATTAGGGCATGTAGGAATATTCCCATGGAGATCCCAACCATAAAAATTCAGATTTCATGTGAGGTTTCTTATCCCTCGAGCTAAAATTGGTTATTGTAGCTAGCTCAATTATGACCTATCGTGCCCGGAAAAACTAGTCATCAATCACAAACCTGTTTCTAGTTCTGAATTCCATCAATACCCAACTCTTGGTATATAGGCGGACATGTAGGAATTCACCCATCATGAATTTTCTTATCAAAAGATAGTTTTTGAATGCACCTTCTTGTCCTTTAAGCCAAAATTTGGTGTTTTTGCAACTAACAGGAAAATGTAAAAAAAAATTTGTAGGTCCCCCATTAAGTTAGAAAACCATCGTGGAAACTTATTAACACTTGTAAATAACTATTTCAAACTCTATCATGTAAATTTTTGTGTGAAATCAAACTTTTATAAAAATAGTGTTTCTCTCTCTTCCCTATCTCTTTCTCTCTCCTTGGTGAAGAAATCAAGTGAAATGAAATGAAATCAATACATGTCACTAACCCTCTCCTATCAAATGTAAATCATAATTATTATGTAAATGGAAAATAAAAACTTTAATTATGCAAGATCTAGGTGGATGCCATGTCAGCAATTTATCATTGATATTATACTCACATGGTTTTGCAGGATGCGAGAAAGATGGCAGAAAGGCCCAGTGTAATTCATTGTTTATTATTGTAATTTATATATGTTATTGGAAAATGTATATATGTATAATGTATTTCCATGTTAAATAAAAGTTAAATTCAAAATTGGTAATATGTATAAGATGCTAGTTGTAGGGATTCGTTGGGAAATGTGTATTTAATCATAGGTGTAATTTTAATTTAGATTTACGTATGCTAAAAAGGTTGGATATATATATATATATATATATGTTAAATGAATTTGAATTTAATATCTTGTAGTGCATTCCCAGTGTGTAATAGATAATTAAATAATTGGTTTGTTGTATTCTTTACCTTGAAAATGTAATAAAGAAATATAGCCAAAACAAGAAACCTTAGTTTAAAACTATTGCATATATACCCTTCCCATGTGATCTTTCTTAGCATAGAAGAATTTGAAACTGTAGAATAAACTTAAACTTTGCACTCGATGGAAGATCCTAGTTTAGGTAAATAAGAGCCCAAGATTGAGTTTATCATCATAGTCGGTATGGTTAGTGACATTGTCATAAACCCGATGGTTAGGAATGACATGGTCAAAATTTATATGGAGTAAGTAGAGCTAACACTTCCTTAGTATCCTAGGGGGATACCAAGTTTGAAAATTTTAGATCTATAAATTTTCTTCTTCATTGAATAAATTCCTTTTAGGATCCAGATGACACAAATGGAGCTAGTGAAATAATTGTAATATGACTTAAACTGTTGTTAATTATCTCTTTAGTTTGTCATAGCTAAATGTGTTACTTTGGGTATTGAAATTTTAGCACTTTGGTATTTTATAGAGGATTCATAGGGTAAATATGTTTTCACCCCTTAATTTGATCTTTAATAGGGCGTAGAGCCTTGAGTGCATGTTGGAATTAAACTAAACCTCAGTTGATTAGGAGGTTAACTTGTGGGTAGAAAATTGTAAGTAACTCTTTGCAAACGAAATTGATTTGAAATATGTTGACTTAAGAAAAACCAGGAAACTAAAAACTTGGTCTTGAAATCCCTTATTATGTCCTTTTATGACATTATGAATAAAAGAAATATTACATGTGTGGAATCATGATATGTGGAAACATGGGATGTTACCTTGAAATCAAATCATTTTTGGTTCAGTGTGTAGCTATAATGCTTCAAATCATGTACTTCTTAAATATGTTATACAATTACTTTAAGTAACTCTTTTGTTAAAGTGATTCCAATAAGAGACCTAAGAAACAATATAAACAAGATGAAAAAAACTAGAGTATATGCGATAATGGTTTAGGAACAAAATTTCACTTCAATTTCTTATGGTTGAATTAAGCATTAGATTTTTTGTTAATAATGGATACAGATTATTCCTTGTGGGACTAGGCATTTGAGCCAATATAGAGTCCACTAAAAATAAAAATTATGACGTGTAAATGCTAAATTGAGTCAAACTAAATTTGGAACTAAAACAACCATATCATGAGAAGAAATCTTTAACGTAAGAAAGAGTTATTTCGAGACTCATAATTGCTTAAAATTGACTTTAATTAACAAATGATCTATGGATAATTAATGGGATTCGATAAAGGAATCAATCATGCATTCACCTTTAAAGACTATTGCACCCGCAAAGTAAAGTAATTGGGATTGTAAAGAAGGAAATTTTAAACCTTATGTGTTTAATTCTCTTGAAAACTATAAGGTCATATAATGGAAACCTAAATATAATGAAGATGTAAACCATAAAAAAGTCATGTCGCAACTATGTCTACCATTGTTTCTTACTATAATTCGGTCATTGCCCTGGTTTATGTCGGGTTTAGTATGACATTGATGGATATTGTAAAACCCCGATTTTGCATGTATTACATTGTCCTGAAAAAGGTTACAAAATTCCCTAATGATGATTCTTGTTGTTTTAGAAGGTTTTCAAGTTCCTAAGGTTATCCCCAAGATCTAATTTTCATCTAGATGCTTGTACTTGTCTTTCCACATTTTTTCTAGCTTTATGTTCCTTTCTATGCATGGTTTGGCCTTTAGTGCTAAGACGCCACCCAAGGATGGAAGTGGTTCCGGGACCACCGCCTAGGTAGGATGGTGGTTCTAGGATGGCTTCCCAGGTAGAGGAGGTGGTCCTGGAGACCACCGCCCTACGTAGGGCGGCGAGTCTACCCCCACGCAAGTTTTCCAAAATTCTTCATGCATGTTTTTAACATGCATGATTTCACTTAACTCAACTTATAGGATGTGTTTGTGAACCAAAAAAATAGTATTGTTTGCATGGTATTCCCTCCCTCTTCTATTTTTAAATAGATTTAATTAGTTAAACTTCCTCTTCACCCAATGATTTGGCACTCTAAGGATGCCTTGTGCATGAAGGCACATCCCAACCAATTCCTATATATTCAATGCTTGTATTCAAGAAAATGGCACGAGAATTTTTGTGTATCTTGCATAATATTTATTGCCACAATATTACTAGAAATTGCATAGCCAAGCTCATATCTCTTGTGATATCTCTCTTCTACTTACATTGCAACAGATTGCCTTGAGTTGTCATTGCTCAAGCACCTGCTCTTCTCCAGTTGCCTTTGCATTCCCAATTCCTTGGACTCATATGGACACACAAGAGAAAGAAAAGATAAATGAGGGGAAAAGAATAGATACAACCAGATTTTCCAAATCTCTTGCTTATCTAGGTTGGAATTAGTTTGTTTGTTTGCTTCATTTGTTCAAGTTATCAATTTGAATTATTCATTGCAAATCCATATCAAATAGAGTAGAAAATTGTTCATTTTAGTTAATCAAATAATTACAAATAGATCAAATCATTAGAAATCTTTCTCTTTGACATTATAAGGGAAGTTGTGGAGAACAATAGCTCTTCTAGAGTTATGATTTGTTCTCTACCTTTGAGGTAGGGTTTAAAGGGTTTTGATTAAATTAGTTCAAGTTGTTTTAGATTTAGATTCACATACTTGCACAAGTAATTAACTACATCTGGTTGATTACTTGTATTTAATTTCAATCATTAGATTAGAAGTATTGTTTAAAATCCTAGAAAAGATAAAAAATATTTACTTTTGCTAGATTAGTTTACTTTCATTGTTTTGTTCAAATATAATGTGAAAATACAAAAATTATAGCTTAAATTTCCTTTGATAGTTAGCTTGTTTTATCAATATCAATTCAATTCATTCCGCATGACCATCAAAGGTCCAAAACAAAAGAAACATTCATTGTGATCCATTGGTCCCATGACCCAATGGACTCGAGTTATTGATAAATATTGATACACGAGTTTACACTTGTTAGTTTACGCACACATGCTAGGTATTATAAGAAGATAGAACAATTAAACATACTAAAAATTGCAGCTGATCAAGCCTACGATTATTGGACTTCTCCTTGTAATAGGGCTTGATTACACATATGACCATACAAAGACCATAACCTCCACTGAGTTCATGGTTGTGATCCCGTGTCCCATAACCCAACGGGCCTCACTTGACAAATTAAACATTGACACTGATTTACATGCATTAGTATTTAGATCATCACCACTTCCACCCGACATTATTACACAACTTTTAGTGTTGAACATAATATCCGATAAGATAAGGCTTTTAGACTAGACAGAAAACCTCCCATAGAATTTGTGGTCCCATCATGCCTCTCATTCTCACTTCCATGACCTTGTCTAGAAATCTATATGAGGCATCCATAGGTCACTTTCTGCGTGTTCCACAACTAGTAGATAGGGAAGAATCTCGGTAGAGCTCGATATTGATTGGAGCCTCCAGTAGCCATTCTATCCGACCATTCCATTACACCACTTCAAGTTAGGATGGCTTTCTTTTCCTTGGATTCACAAATCCAATATTACGTGTTGAAGACATAAGGTTGCCTCATTAGCTTGTTCATCACTACCACACACACATCCATTTCCATTCTACACGGTTGTCCTGACACGACATCATGGAGGGTCGGGTGCGAAGAAGGTCACGTGTTGATTTTATTTTCATACAAAATTGGTGAACCCAACGTGAAGAGCTAGTCTCTAAACATTTCCACTTTCTTCATCCATCTTCCTCTCCCATTATTCTATGGGTATTCTTATACCCCCGAATATGTGGGATATGATGAATATGGATCGACCCTCTTCGGGTTTCGATATGTACAACTATCAAACAAATAGACAACAACAATCACCTTCACTCTCTACATGGGAAGATAACTATTCAACTACTCAAGGCACAAAACCCTCTTCCTCGGGGAGTCAATGTTGGTTCCTCCGTATGGATTGAGGAGCTTGACCAAATCACACAAACACATCCTCTTGAGCAGTCAAGCTCTAACAACATGAATTTCACAGATGTAGGTTCATCTCCTGGGTTTTGTTTAGACAACCCATTAGCATGTAGTTAGACCAACTCCCACCTTAGATGAGGATTACTTAGCATGGTATTATGTAGAAGTGAACAATGCTTCTAGAATATAAACTAGGATTTTGATAGGTTACAAGGGCATGTTGATGTCTTGCTCCAAAAAAATAACACTACCCCACCAACAATGGAAAACATTACTAATGAGGGGTGGCAGAACAATGAAAATTCATAGAAGGATATCACACTCCTCAACAACCTCCAAAAGTTCAACAACAAGCACCAAAGAAAAAACATGACATCCCATAGGTGGGAGACATAATCTCGGTGTTAGTAGATAAAGTCAAAGAGTTAGAGCTTTCCCAAAACACATAAAATTCATATATTGGGAAAGCAAGAGTTTCTCACTATCCATAGAGTTATGGAAAATCCCCCTTGCATGCAAAACTCCTCTATTTATATGAATGCTCCAAGTCCTGGAGAGATTTTTTAACTGGGATGGAACCTTGGGTATGCCCCCATGCCACATATGGATATCCACAATAAGCACCAGTTGGAAGTGCATTCTCAAATGCCATACCAGCTGGAAATGTGACGTTTCCTAGCTTTGTGCCTTCAACTCCATATCAAAACATTCAACCCCCTACATGCACATGTACTTCTAAATCACCATAAGGGGATATGTACACTTACCCAAGTCCATATGGTCAGCCATAGGGGATGCCCTATGCCCCAAAAATGCATATGTTGCACCATTTCAACAACGATGCAACCTCCACCTCCCCAACAAGGATCTTCAATGGTTGAAACATATGCAATGGGGACCTATTCCGAATATCTTAAGGAGCCTCTAGACTTCTCCATATGGAATGTCATGCTCCCAAGACCCTTTCTGATCTTCCAAAGTTCAAAGGGAGGGAGATCCTAATACACATATCAAATATTATGCAACGGCCATTCGAGAGTTGCTCCTATGGGATGCAGTTGTTACAAATATTTTCCCTAAGATGCTAGAAGGTATCGCTCTTGATTGGTATTATAAGATACTAGAGGCTTGATACATTCCTTCAAGAAAATCATATCAAAGTTTATTAAAGAATTTTGATATGAACAAACTTCTAAGGACAAGAATAAGAGAATTCCTTCATATCAAACAAGAGCACAATGAATCTATTTGCCCATTTCATTCAAAGGTGGTGACATGTCCTCTATTCCTCTGCAAGTGCTCCAAACATGGATCAAATGGAGCTTTTTGTTTTATTCCTCCACTCTCTCAATAGAGAAACAAAGGAAGAAGTTTAAAAATTTCCACTAAGGAGTTACGAAGAGGTACTAGAGGGCGCTCTCCGAATTGATCAAGCAGCCATAGATAATGGTCGTAAGACCTATGGAACAAATGGGAGGTTAGTCACTCCTAATCAAGGTAACTTTGGTTACCCCAACAATGCAAACAATAATCAGGGACAAAAGGTCCTTAACAAGAATCATGGGGTTACGACTAACGGTGTTACCGATCAGCCAAAGAAACCTAATGTTGTTATCTCTCCCAATACAAACACTACCAATAATAACAACAATAATATGAATGAAATAATCAAAGAAACAATAAATTTTCACCTTCAATCAACATTGTGGATTTTAATCATCCTCAAGCAAAACAACAACAACAACCTCAAAAATCAAGACAAGTGCAGACCCAAGGCCCTAGTCAAGTACCCAGGTGGGTATCCAAACCAATTCCAAAATCAAGGGCAAGGGTTCCCAAATTTTAATTATAACAATCAAAAATGAACAATGATTGGAATTTTGGATCAACAAAAAACATGAACCAAAGACCTTGGGACTACAATCCCGATTTGTATTGTGGTTTTCATAGGGTCCGTGGGCATGATGCTAGAACATGCTGTGATTGCAACAAATTATTACAACATTTCCTGAAGATCAAAGACAACTCTTTGTAGACATGTTTTAGAAAACCAACAACACCAACACAAAACACTTATGCAGGACCGGTTTCTCCTCAAAACACACCATTGAGGATATTTAATGATCCTCTCCTACGTCCCAAAAGATGGTAGAATAGATCCCAATGGTCAAACAAAGGGATTGTGATAGGAGCCAATGATCATGAAGCCTCAACTTCTTCAAACCCACAAGTGGCACCTCCCTTGGATGGTCGCCAACAAACAAAAATTATGGGATTGGTGGAATTAGAACACTGAACCTCATATTAACGCCACCGGACTAAGGATTATTCATCACAACCGATACCCATTTATCCACCAATAACAGAGGATATCCAACAAACGGTTTCAAATCCAGTAGGAGCATATGATTTAATCAATGAACTTGACAAAGACATTTTCTCACATTTCCTTCTTGGATTTGCTAAAGAACTCCCCTGCTCATAGAATTATTTGTTAGAAGCATTAGGTCTTGGTCATTTGATCAACATTACTCCTCCTCCCTGAAGCAAGTAAACCATGTAGAATTTGATGTCTACCCTCTGGGAAGCCGAGATAAGGATACCGGGTTTGTTTTTGACATAAGTAAAATGCCTGATGATGTTGAAATTACATGTAGAGGTGACCCAACCTTACATTTACAGTATGGATCTACAATAACTATGTTAAAATGTGTGATGGTTGATGATGGGGGAAATTAACATAGTCCCCTTCACTTTTCTTCAAAACTAGGATATGGAGAAACAAATTGTTCCTCAACATGAAACACGCTAAGGGGTTATGATAGCCTCAAGGAAACTTCAATAGGGACCATAGTGTTACCGGTCACCTTAGGACCCAAGATGGTTCTCACTGAATTTTATATTATAGATCGAGAAACCAACTATAATATGATTCTCATCCACCCATGGATACATCGCATGAAGGCGATCCCTTCTACATTTATTTTGAAGTAAGATTCCGCACTTAGGGAAGTCTTCGTGGTAAGGTGACCCAAAACCTTTGATATACACCTAGAAAATTTGAAGAAGAGACTAGGAGTCCATTCTAAGTTTGAGCTCCCAACAAATCAACTTAACAAGCCAACTAGTTCAAAACCAGAAGAAAAGTTAGTACCCATAACAGAGTTAGAAGTCACGGGTTTGATCGAAGGCATTCGTGATGGTCAAGGATGAAACCGTCATCATAGAGATAGTTGTCATTAGGAACCACAACAAATATTGTTGAGTTATTGGAGAAGGATTTACCTATTCTCCTTCCATTTGATTCTATGGGTATGGGACATACCCTAGGACTAGTTCTCTTCTAGCAGATGAAGTTTGTATGGTGGAAGTAACTAGAGGAAAAGGAAGAAGATACAAAGAATGATCCAACATCCATTTTTCCAAGTAACTATTGGACTCTCCATTTTGATGGAGCCAGATTTCATTTTGGCTCAATTTGGGGAAGGTGTGATCCTTACCTCTAGGGAAGGATTCTACCTTTTTCCTTCAAGTTAAACTTTGAATGTACAAATAATGGGGCTGAATATGAAGCCCTCCTTCTTGGTCTCATCATAGCCAAAAGGATGGGTGTTGGTAATATTAGAGTGTTAGGTGATTCACAATTGGTCAAATCAAGTATCGAGGTATATGAGACTAGATTTGAGCATCTACAACTCTATAAAACAACAGTTCTAAATCTAACAAAGGGGTTTGACTTCATATCGATTGAAGCAATTCCGGGAAAAAAACCTTCTCACATAACTCTATAGCAAATTTTGCTTCCCGCTTCACTCCAAGCAGTGAGTTGGAAGATACAAACTTCATGGTATCGGTTCATGTTGAACCTTTGGTTCATAAAATACCGATAACCCCAATGTTGACATACATAGAAGCTGAGAACGAGTCTGTCATCTTAGACCATGTTGACAGTGATAAAGCAACTCTTGGATATTTAAACACCTATGCAAAATTACATCTCACTCATCACAAGGTTGATTTTCCCTAATCCCACATTCTTCTTCCTATTTTGGAAATCCCATGATAGAATCTTCCTCGGGGAAGGATCTTGAAATTTATGAGGTAGGAGAAGAGGGGGATTTAGAGTTACCTCCAACCCCACCTGAGTTTTGAGGAAGGAAATTCCTCCTTAATCGAGGGAACAATCGATATAAACATCGGGATGGAGGAAGAACCAAGAATCTGAAGCTAGGATCCTCTCTAACTCCAGAGGAAATAGAAATACATACGTAGATTCTCAAAGAACACTCAAAAGCTTTTGAATTTAACTAAATAGAGATGATGGGGATTTGTCTTGATGTTGTAGTCCATAACCTTGTCACAAAGTCGGATGCCAAACCAATTAAACAAAAGTCAAGGCCTATGAAGCCAAAGGTGGCTCTCATGGTGAAAGAAGAAGTGATGAAACTCTTACAAGTAGGGTTCATCAAACTGGTTGACTATTCCCAGTGGGTATCCAATATCATCCCTGTTCTAAAAAAGAATGGGAAAATATGTATTTGTATTGAATTTTGGGACATTAACAAAGCATGTCCCAAGGATGATTTCCCATTACCCTCCATTGATGTCATTGTTGACGTGACAACTAGTTATGAGTTGTTGTCTCTCATGGATGGATTTTGGGATATAACCAAATTTGAATTTCTGAGGAGGATCAGACCAATAGAAACCTTTCATCACTCCTTGGGGAACCTATTGCTATGTGGTCATGCCATTTGGGATCAAGAATGCTGGAGCAAACCTACCAACATTCCATGACATATATCTTTCATGATCTTATTCCACAAGATTGTGGAGTCTTACGTTGATGATCTCTAGCCAAAGCTAGAAAATGGTGTGATCACCCTGAGGTGCTTCACATCATTCTCTCTCGGTTAATCAAATACAGTGTCACGCTAAATCCATAAAAATGTGTATTCGGTGTAAAATAGGAGGCAAGTTGTTGGGATACATCATATCTTCATGAGGATTGATGTAGATCTAGCCAAAATCTAAGCAGTACTTGGAGTTGACCCCACCATCAGATGAATATGGTGTAAGGTATTTTCTTGGGAAACTCGGTGCAATATGAAGGTTCATCCTAATCTAACATTTTTATTCATCCGATCAACAATTTACTAAAAAGGATTGTTGCATTGAGTGGATGGAAGAGTGCAATGAGGCATTTGAATTAGTAAAATGATTCTTACTCTCTCTGCCTACACTTATGCCTCCTAAGTAAGATCGACCCCTCATTCTATATTCAAGGGCAATAGATGTTTCACTAGCCTACATGTTAGCTCAGGAAGATGATGATAAGCGTGAACATGTAAGTTTATTTCATTAGTCAAACATTGCTTGATTACGAGACATGTTACACACAAGTAGAAAAAGGAATGCCTAGCTATAGTTTTTTGCAAAAAGTGGTTGAGACATTATATGTTAAACCAAGAAACAAGGGTGATCATCAAAACCGATCATTTGCGGACTTATCTAATTCAAGGTTCGTTGTCTAAAAGGGTCGGGCACTTTATAATGCTAATGGGTGAATTTGAGTTGAACCTTCGTTAATCAAAAGTCTATAAAAGGAAAGTTATTACAGATTGGTTAATGGATAACCCAATGGAAGAGAGGTGATCTAGTTGATTTAGAATTTCTAGATGAGTGTGTATACCATGTAGAGATCAAGCCCCAATCATTATGTGTCCTTGGTACACTGACATAATCAATTTCATTGTGGACAAGGCATACCCGAAGGGGATACATCTCAACAAAGGAGATGGTTACACATTATAACCACTAAGTACGTAATTCTAGAACAAGTTGCTCTATCGTAGAGCCTTTGATGGAATGTTATTAAGATGTGTTGATCAAGAAGAATCCAAAAGATTATTTACTGAATCACATAGTGGAGTATGTGGAGGTCACTTTGGAGGCCACACCACTACTCAAAAGATACATTAGATGGGATACTTCTGGCCCACATTAGAGCATGATGCGGTAGAATTTATACATAAGTGCCACATAAATGCCAAGAGTTCTCCCATGAGATCCACATACCGGCATAGGCTTTGTAACCGATTGCGACACCATGGCCCTTTTCCACATGGGGTCTAGATTTGATAGGGAATTTTTCTCCCTCATCAACTGATGACCATAACTTTATAATCATGGCTATAAGTACTTTACAAAGTGGGTAGAGGCCATGCCTCTTACCACCATATCTATGGGTTCCATGATCGCTAAGTTCATTCTAAACCAGATTGTTTGTAGGTATGGTGTCCACAAGTCATTATCTTAGATAATGGCACATCTTTCAAAAATGATGAGGTATGTGAATTATGTGAGAAATTCAAGATAAACCATCATCATGACCTCTCTGTATTACCCTCAAGCCAATAGACAGGCTGAGGCAACAAAAAAAATTGAAATCCATTCTCCTTAAAATGGTTAAGGAAAACAAACGTGATTGGCATTTAAAGTTATACCCGGCCTTGTGGGCCTATCGAGATGTCAATAAGAATGCCGATGGGGAAACCCCCTTTTCATTAGTATTCGGTGTAGAAGCGGTTTTACCACTTGAAGTTGAAATACCTAGTCTCTGCATCTCATTACAAGGAATTTTGGGAGAAGAAGCCTATCGAGAGAAGTGTGACTCTCTTAATTAGAGAGCCTTGATGAGGCCAAGGCTTAATGCCGAAAGCAACGACACATAGAGCTTATGTTGATGGATGTGCTGGTAGTATAACAAAGGGTTTATGAATGTGAAATATATGAGGGAGATCTGGTATTAAGACTTGATAGCTGGATAGACAAAAATACTGGTGAAGGTAGGAAGTTTAGGCCCAGGTGGTTGGGCCCATATCGAGTAATGGAAGACTACAAAAATGGGGCATTTTCTTGTGTACACTAGAAGGTGAAGATTTTAGTGAATCCATCAACTCTCTTCACCTAAAGAGGTATTACACATGATTCACCTATGCATTTCCATATGTACATTACTGCATCCGCATTGCATTTTCATCTGCTCCTCCATTTTGTAAATTATGTAATCAAGGGACTTATTCTCATAAAAATTCCTAAAACTTTTGAAAATATTGGAAAAACATTTCAAATCATATCTCTTCAAATCTTCATGGTATCACCAACATTTCCAAATCATCTCATCAGTTCAAACAAGAAAATACAAGCTTTGACATTAACCATACCAAGGCCTGCATACTTGGTTCTACTCATAGTTTCTTCTAGATTAGGTGTCTTTTCCTACGGTCTGTTCTAGAAGCTTCATGGTGTCACATCTATCCCATATACATCTCTTTGGAAATAAGAACATTCTAAACATTTTTCCTAGATAAACATGTCAACTACAAATCAATGAAATTTTTTATTTTACACATTTCTTTTCCCTACCAACCTTCGGTGTTGAGCTGCATCTCTTACTAGTGGTGTAGGGTTGGGAAAGGAGAGGAAGTGCCCTTACTCACCTATGCCTTGTCCATGGTGATAAGCCCATGCTTCCTATTAGTAGTGGCATGGGGAAAGGTGTAGGGGGTCTCTTTGACAAATTAGAAAGTTAAAGCAAGTTCATTCAAATATAGTGAAATCATAAATCAAAACAAAGTGAGTTAGATGTCCAAAATTCCAAAAAGAGTTTAAAACCTCAAAACCAGATTTTGTCAACCAAGTGGCCATCTACGGATCTAAGTCTAGATAAACTGGAAATAATTCACATTTTAAACTATGTAGCAAACTTGCATAGAGTCAAGTGGTAGGTTCTCAATTTGGTTTTGTCAAATCCTTGTCTCTCTCTCTCTCTCATCATTTCATTCAACAAATCTTTGTGACTTGCGCCCCTCTTAGCTCTTGGTGTTGAGATCCTCACATCTTACTAGTTGCATGGGGTTAGGAGTGGGGAAAGTTCAATATTTCTATCACATCACTTTATCACCATGTTTTCCAAAAAACATGAAGTACCAAAAATTGCTTAGAGAAACTAAAGTTTAGCATTCACAATGTGTTTGCATTATCATATATCAACATTACAAAATACAAAAATAAATCATTATGTTAGCATTCATATCCATTGCATACATTCTGAAAAGCATAAAAATGGAAATTTAAAACATCTAGAGTACACATATGAAAAAACCATAAAAGAAGTTAAACTCGAGATACGATGAATTACCGAACCAAAAGAAAGAGTCTATATATATCATAATAAATTGAGTTTGGGTACAATGCCATCATGCACTAGGCATGGTCAAAATGCTCGCAATGAGCCTGAGATATATAAAAAATCATATAATTCCGAAAAAATGAATCAAAGTAATAAAAGGCCCAATGGCCTGTCAATCCCTATGGGATCCCTTGGATGGTGCAGGCGTCAGACTCCTACTATTGCTATGATGATGAGAATGAATAAAATGAATGGGAGTTCTCATGGCAGCCACCATTGGATGTGGTCTCATTGCAAGAGTGACTCTCCTCATCAATCACTCTACAATCTCATACCCGAATCACCAAGTATGGAGAGAGGTCATCACCTCTCTTCCCTCCCAGATGGGTGTAAACACATCAATGTGTTTCCAACTGCAAGTGGCTGGCTTGTATCCTGGTCGGCTCGGCTTGGGTCTTCCTTGAGGGGATGAGAAAGGTGTCCATGCACACTTGTCAAATGAGATCTCACCACTCATGTGAAGTCGCTAAAAAGAAAAGAAGAAGAAGAAATGACAAGTTAGAAAATTAAAAATAAAAAAAAAGAGAAATACCAACTAACATTTCCAACTAACAAGTCAAGAGAAGAGTATCAACATACTCGGATCTCCGACATCCATGTGGGGTGGGTGGGCTGGACTTAATGGAGGTGGAGCAGTACCTAGCATGCCTCAGGTGAAGCTACTTTGACCCATAATGGATGCCTCGTCTCCCTCCCATCTTGAGGAAGTGGCTCCTCCGAGACCAAGGTATCTCTCTCTCTCTCACTGCTACCTCCTCCGCTCCACTCTCGGTACATATCTTGAGTGTCATGCCACTCAGGGTCACTCTCCTCCTCCTCCATGTGAGCTATCCCCTAGCCTCACCACCTAACCCCTCATCACCTATATCCTCTCCAACTGAATCCTCCTCGGTCTCATCTCCTATGTACTCCTTAGAGTCGAATCCATGTAATAGGCTCATCCTCCTCTCCCATGTGAGTGGGAGTGGCTCAATCTGGAGTAAAGGTGCTCGAGGGGCACACTAATTACCCGTCGGGCATGAACCACTCACCTAACTACAATAGATACTCCTAGGGTAACCATTGTCCAACATGGATCTCCTCTAGGGCCCCTTCGGGCCTCCTGAATGGTCATTTACATAGTGCCACTAGGGAATCATATCAATGTAAGGGAGGCTAAGACTTCTGAGGAACTCGGTTGAATGGGTGGATCTCGACTCCTCCTATCCTATCAACTAAGCGCCCAATAGTGGAGAAAGCTACCATTATGGTCCCCTCCTGCCCCCACAACCCTTCCATGTCCTGGTAAGGAGTGGCCACCATGTCTCATTGTAGTAGAAAGCCACTTGGCTGATGTGGTACCCGAAAACTGACATCATTTTCCACCTAGCTCCCCGATGGCCCCTGGGTCTGTCTGGCACTCCTCTCCATAGGGGTGATGCGCTCATATACCCACTCATGACTAGTGTGGGGTGGCTCAATGACTGTCCCTGTAACCTGACAATCCTGTATAAGTCATGGTAAGTGGTCCCAAGGCATGTATGCTCCCCAAGCATAAATACAGCCATGTGCCTCAATATGTGTAACAATGGGAGCCCAACAATAAAGTAGAGTGTCACCTCCCTTTC
This sequence comes from Taxus wallichiana var. yunnanensis, assembly GCA_018340775.1. NCBI lineage: Eukaryota > Viridiplantae > Streptophyta > Pinopsida > Cupressales > Taxaceae > Taxus > Taxus wallichiana. The sequence continues at coordinate 258,557,841 of CM031237.1, forward strand.
CCTCAATCAGACGATGAGGCTAAGATACCCATGATGGCCTTATGGATGATAGGGATGGGAGCAGTAGCAATGGATCAGACCTTCATCCCCTTCTTTGATCCAAATGATACCATAACATCCCCCATGTAGGTGGCCCATTGAGTCATCTCAAATCTAGATCCTGTTGTCTTCAGGTTCAACCTCCTCCCAAGTATCGAAAGCCCAAGAATATGGTACACATCCCCATGGTGATATTCTCACTCCCCGACACTTAGAAACTTAGAAAGTGTTCGGTTTGCATCCTAGTAAAATAAGTCACACAATATGTGGCTAGTAGGAGTAACATGGGGCACCCGTGTAATCCTCCATATCCTACTGCTTTGAAAAGGTATTTGTCTTCATCCTGAGTCAAATGATCCAAAATGGTGGGAGCCAATCACACTCCCTCTCATGACTCAATGGATGTATTCTTCCTTCTTTTCATTCACCAAAACATAGAAAAAGAGAAAGTTAGTGACATATTTCAAGAAAAAGCTCATCAAAAACATGACAAAACATAAAAAAATAAAAAAATTAACATGTAAGTTCAAGATAACATAAGTTTTGGTCATTCTATGTCGAACCACCACCCGGTGGCGATTTTGACCTTCACCCTATCTGATCGATTGATTCACCAAATGGGTTTATAACCCTAAAAATTCTCAAAACCATGCAAAAAAAGACCATTTTTGACAAAACAAAAGACTACCCTATAGGCGCCCCTAGAGACTCATTTAAAACAAGAAATTTTAAAAATAACCCCTCTAGGAAAATTTTAACATTTTAACATTTTAGGTTTAAAAACACGTAAGTGAGAAAAAAATAACATTGACCATGTGGTCGATCTTCCGATCATGGAGGCATGATCATGATCTCAACAAATGAAATTTTCAACTATCCTTTCGATGAAAATGGTCACTTTGTAGGTGTAGGCTCAAAGAACTCAAAAATCACCAAGTTGAATATATAAATGAATTAAAAAATGTATGTGTGTGTGTGTGTGTGTGTGTGTGTTGTTATAACCTCGTTTTGAGTGCATGTGTTCGTAGGACGAGAGTGTTGGTGGAGGTAAGTTCTTATCCCCACACAAATGGTAAGTCCTCTTGTCATTTTAATTTAGAGTTTATTTTTCGATATTTTATCTATCTACACTTGAGTCTTCTTTTCATTTTGTAGGTAGTAGGAGTTTGGATGATGACATTTCGACACACGAGTGTGTCAGGTATAAACTTCTAACTCCCCATTTCGGGAATGCCATACTCAGACTCTACATTTTATGCCTCTTCATGGCTAAGAATGCTTCTCTGAGGGGAAATATGTATGCACCCGATTTTGCATGTGCTACATTGTTGAAAAATGGTTACAAAAGTCCCCAGTGATGATTCATGTCCTTTCAGAAGGTGTTCGAGTTCCTAAGCTCATCTGTAGTATATATTTGTTCACCTAGATGCTTGTACTTAGCTTTTCCATGATTTTTCTATCTTTTATTCCTTTTATGCATGTTTTGGCCTTTAGTGTAGAACCTCCACCTTGCTTCCTAGTGAAGTGAGTTCTTGGGACCGCCGTCTAGTAGGGTGGGTAATGATCATGGTACAAGATTTTCTAGAACTCTTCATGTGTGTTTTAACATGCTTGATTTCACTTAACTTGACTTCTAGGGTGCGTTTGTGAACAAATTACCTAAAAATAGTCTTGTTTGCATGGTATTCCCTCCCTCTTCTATTTTTAAATAGATTTAATTAGTTTGAACTACCTCTTCACCCAATGATTTGGCACTCCAAGGATTCCTTGTGCATGAAGGCACATCCCAACCAATTCCTATATATTCAATGCTTGTATTAAAGAAAATGGCTTGAGAATTTTTGTGTATCTTGCATAGTATTGCTGCCACAATCTTACTAGAAATTGCATAGCCAAGCTCAGATCTCTTGTGTTATCTCTCTTCTACTTGCATTGTAACTAGACTTCCCTTAATATTTCATTTGCTCAAGTGCCTTCTCTTGCTTCTTTGCTTTGCATTCCTAATTCCTTGAACTCATATGGACACACAGAGAAAGAAAGGATAATATGAGGGGACAAAACAATACAACCAGATTTTCCAAAGCTCTTTCTTATCTAGGTTGGAATTATTTGTTTGTTTTCTTCATTTGTTCAAGTTATCAATTCTGAATTATTCATTCAAATCCATATCAAATAGAGTATAAAAATTTTCATTTTAGTTAATCAAATAATTATAAATAGATCAAATCATTAGAAAGTTTGTTCTTTGACATTACTAGGAAGTTTGTGGGAACAATAGCTCTTCTAGAGCTATGATTTTATCTCTACCTCTGAGGTAGGGTTTAAAGGAGTTTTGATTAAATTAGTTCAGTTGTTTTAGATCTAGATTCACATACTTGCACAAGTAATTAACTACAACCAACTGATTACTTGTATTTAATTTCAATTATTAGATTAGAAGTATTGTTTAAAATCCTAGAAAAGATCAAAAAGATTTATTTTGCTAGATTAGTTTGCTTTCATTGTTTTGTTTGGATATACTATGAAAATACAAAAACATAGCTTAAATTTCCTTTGATAGTTAGTTTTATTTATCAAGATCAATTCAATTCATTTCGCATGACCATCAAAGGTCCACAACAAGAGAAAACATTCTAGTTGTGATCCATTGGTCCCATAACCCAACAAACCTAAGTTATTGACTGACATTGATATGGGTTTATGATTGTTAGTGTTACGCACACCTGCTAGGTATTCTAAGAAGATAGAACAATTAAACACACTAAACATTACAGTTGATCAATCCTATGATTATTAGACTGCTCCGGAAATAGAGGCTTGATTACGCATATGACCATACAAATACCACAACCTCCACGAGTTCATGGTTGTGATCCCTAGGTCCCACAACCCAATGACATGTTGACCAATTAAACATTGACTCTGGTTTATGTGCACTCGTATTTAGATCATCACCACTTCCAACTTTAAGTGTTTAATATAGCATCCAATCCAAAGCTAAGGCTTTCTGGACCTAGACTAGAAAACCTCCCATAGACCATTTTTGGTCTCATCATGCCTCTTGTTCTCACTTTCATGAGACTTTTTGGAAATCTATATGAGGCATTCACAGGTCACTTTCTATGTGTTCCAAAACTAGTGGAAAGAATCTCGGTAGAGATCGATATCAACTTAGAGCCTTTGAGTAGTGATTTTATATTACCATTCCATTACACCACTTCACGTTAGGATAGATTTATTTACCTTGGATTTAGAGATCCTAATATTGCGTGTTGAATACATAAGGCTGCCTCTTTAGCTTTTTCATCACTACCACACACACATCCATTTCCATTCTACACCGGCTGTCTCGGCATGACCTCGAGAGCTTAGGTGTGAAGATTCATGTTTTACATTGTTAGTTTCTCTACTTGGATTCCTTGTGGTGTTTTGTAGTGATAGTGATGTAATTAAAAAATATTGCGGTAGTTTTACATTTATATTTATATGTGTAAAATATTTCCATTACATTTGGTATCAAAGAAAAGGTTCGGTGCTCTCAAACCTTTGGGATAGATTGGAGTTGTGATGATCTTGCATGATGGTTGTGGAGATGGGAAGAGTGATGTATATATAAGTGTTATGTGAGCAAATGTTGTAACTTTGATATTAAGAATGCACATGTTGTGCATGTGACTTAGTGCGTAATTGTTGGCATGTTGATGTGCTGGTGATGAGAGTATTATCTCTCCTCTTCATGGATTCAATGAGGAATTCAAGTGTGATGTACTACCTTATTTTTGTGAAAAGCAAGTTATTGTGGATTGCGAGTGTTGGAGCATTTTTGCATTATGTGATATGAAAGTGTATTGATGTATTGCATGAATAAATTGGTGTAAAGTGAATTGAATTATATCATGATGTCAACACCATGTTGATATTATTCACGTGTGTCACCATTTTGTAATTATAATTGACTATATTTTGTAATGTTAGACATTGTGTTCCTCATATGTATAATTCATGTAATATGTGATAGTTTCGTATCATGATTTTGGGGAATATGGTGAGTGTATGATCCTGTTATACAATGATCATAATTTGGGTGTATTATATGGTAATTTGATTTATTGTAACCCATGAAAGTAATGATTGTGTTATACCCCTATATATATAGGGTATAACACAATCATTAATAATCATGAGTTAAAAAAAATCAAATTACCATATACGTAAAATGCAATGGTTAATTCTATGAATTATGTTATGGATGTAGTTATGTGTTATGTTGTAAAACCTTACACTAATTTACCCTAAGGAAATTAATAAAAGGTGTATGTTTCGAGTGAGAAATTTGTACTATTGACCGGTCACTCAAGGCGAGTGCGAGATAGGAAGTGGAGTCTTACATAGTGAAAAACCACTTTTGTTTGTTTGGTATTTATGGCACTTGGTCGAAAAATGTCATGCATATTGTGTTTCATGGACACCTAGGCTCGGTATATGGTGACTTGTACTCCTTTCTCTCTCCTTATATGATTATTTTATGGATTCAACCCAAGAGTAGTTATGACTATGTTGAGCACTTGTGGAAGTGGTGGAGAGATGATTTAGAAAGAGATGATGATAGTTGTATTATTTGATATGTTATTTCTGAGCTGAGGATTGATGTTTGAGTTCCAAAGGCTTCGTTGAGTACTACTTTAGTAGTTGTATAAGGAAAAATATAGGGTTATTGTGATGTGCTCTTTCTATATATTTATTTTATTAAGTAAATTGAACATTTTTTCTTTTCTCGTAAGAACTAATATTTTTCTTGAATTAACGTATTCTTATATTTTGGGCACTTATTTGTTTGTTGCACTAACGCCTGTGGATTTTTCACTAACTATGGGTAATTAGCCATTTTCTTTTCTTAGTTTTAAATTTGTGTTTCAATTTTAAAAGTTTTATAGCCTTTCCCGAGGCTTGAGATTTTTTCCCTTTAGGCGTTTGAAATGGATTGTTACAATGTTATAACCCATGTTGTAACGTGTGGAATAGGGTCATTGGATTTACCATAGAGTGGTTCAACCTTTGTATAACTATTTAATTATATAGAGGGTATGCCCCAAGCCGATTCTAGAGATAACTATCGGGTTTGTCGAGCCAACAATTTATTCTTGTCACTTGGGTTATAGGTATCTCTGGAATCACATGCTTTAAGGCCATAGGGTGGTGACATCTTTTGAGAGAAAAAAATGAAAATATATCTTTATTTTTATTGCTTGGGAGGCTATATGGATAAGGATTTTTGATGCTTGAAGAGAGGTATATGTAGTTATTTTGTAATTATTGGGAGGTTTTAAGTGGTTATTTTTTTGATGCGTTGGAAGGCATATGGAGTTGTTTTTGCGATGCTTTGGTAGGTATATGGAGTTGATTTGGGATGTTTTGGGAGTTGTCATGGAGTTGGTTTTATGATTTGTATGTGTATTGTTGTGAGAGTATAGCTTATGTATTGTGATGTTGTTGTTTACATATTGACCTAAATAGCTAGCAATACGTAGC